>CM057157.1:32321949-32659114 GCA_029962745.1 Echinometra lucunter
CTTGTGAACAGCAGGAAGGAGTTAAAATACCCCTCTAGGCACGTCTTTAGGATTATTGAATATAACACCTCAGGACAAAAGATTGGATGTTGCCTTTTTCCGAGGCAAACACTGTATCAAAGAACTCAATTAAAGTAAGAAGGTGTGAATAATACATGTTTTCTGAAATGCTTAGGAAGACTATAACTGAGACAGGAATCGTTTGTCATATTGAAAGGATGAAAAAGAGCAAAGAAATTTCACTCCATCAGTCTCCCTGGACACCATTCTTTGGAAGTTCTCTCCATCCTTGAACCACAATCTTTCTCTCTCTCTCTCTCTCTTTTCCTCTTTCTATATTTCTCTTCACATATATATCCCTCTACCTCTTTTGATATCTCTCTGCCCCTTACTCCATCCAACATCAATCATAAAGGCAAATCATAATACAACATAGAAATCATTTCGTATGTTAACTCAACAGCTATACCTGTATTAATGTGAATGTTCTCATCATATGCGACACTGTACACTACCTGGTGAAAAGAAGCTTACTGCTAACTGTAACATCAAACTTTACAAAGAACAGAAGGGTATTGGACAATAAATCAACTGTAAACTACACTGTATTGGGCAGTGAAAATGAAAAAAAATGTTGCAGAAATGTGATGCAAAAGATTTTATTTTCTTTTTTTAATGAAAAGGTGAAGACAGTAAACACAAATCATTATTTGCTCATTATAGGATGCAATGTTGTTTTCTTTTATAAGACTAGAGAGCTAACTTACTTCCTTGCCAAAGAAAAAATAAATTGACAGCATTTCTTTCGAAGGAGACAGCATGGGGAGGGGGGGGGGGATCAATTTCAATACCCTGTTTATATCTGTTTCACTCGGTGTCACACCAGACGAGTGTCTTAGGTAAACGCGGCATGACATTCCTTCTCAAACACATGGCAGCGAGCCCGGGCTACCATTCATTTTACCATGCACGTCTGCAGAAATCGCGAGGTACGTTGTCGTGTAAAGAAGCATGTTGGTGTGCACAAAGTAGTGTGATTAGAGAAGCTTTGGTAGGCCGCACCGGTCAAAAGCATTACCAAGTGAAAATTTAGAATTAATGCGATATATTTTTATTTGAATGTCACCGCAAAAGAACTAGGTAAAACACATTGTTATTGTGAATACACCATCAACAAACTGACCTCATTCTTTACATAAATCTCTACGGCCATTCAGTAGTGGAGAGCAAGGGCGCGCGCTTTCGAGTTTCTACCCCGAAAGAGTTTCTATCTACACTTAACAAGGGATCACACCAGATGCTTCTGGAGGATACCTTGTGTCGTGCTAGGTTGTCTAGCATGATTTTTACCTCGCGTTTACCTCGCATTCATGCTTTGTCCTTTGTGCTGCAAGCGTTTACATCTAGGGGGACAAGGGACGACACAAGGTAACCTCCAGTGGTTACGTCCCATTTTTGTCTAGTATAAACGGGGTACAAGTAGTAAGAAATTGTTCTACAACCAATCCATAAATAATGTTTAACTTCATCTACAATGTACAGATACATTTCAAAAATGAATTACTTGTGTTTGTGAGATAATGTCATCATTGATCATCATAATACAAACATGTTTCCTGGAGGATAGCACTAGTAAAGAGGGTATCTATTTACTTTAGTATCACTGCAGTATCATGTGACAGCACAATGCATGCAATAAAGAACAACAAAGATTCATGTCATATATTTCTCTCCATAAAAAGGATTATCTTTCAAGCAGTTCAACTTAGCTGTATCAAAATCTTCCCTTCTTATGTTTCAAATTAACTTTTCATAGTAGTGTATATAAGTTAAGATGTTGAAAACGTTGAAAGTTTCCATTTTTCTGTAAATATTAATATATGGGGTTTCTTCATATCTGTTATAGTTTGTTTGTAACATAGGTCTATATGTCTATATAGATGTAGACAACATGAAGGGGTAGAATTCTGGGTCTTTATGTTTGCTTTCAGCTATCTTACAGGACTTGTGTGTAATCAAAGATTCACTTGCTGGTATGACGCTCCTATCACAATTCAGGGATCACCTCAGAAGTTTCCTCTGCTAACAGTAGCAATACCATTAAAATATGCGTAAAGATGGAAGTTTCCAATAATGAGAGGCAATGAAATATTCCTGCTTCAAGTATGTAACATACATAAAATCAATTGTTATGGCTATGGTCCATTTCTTCTTGACCTATATCCGCATACTAAAGTAATAAATGAACAAATTCTGTGACACTAAAAAGTTTTCAAATTTTGGGCCATTGGCCTTAATGAGGAAATGATAAATATTTATTTGGTATCAACAAAAGAGCATGAAGCACAAAAGCGCAAAGAGCTCCATGGATACCAAATCAACCAAGGAGGAGAAAAGAGAGAGAGAGAAAGAGAACATGATGTACATGTATTCAAGAGTTAAGAGAAAATATTTTTTTCCTACCTCTTCCTCCTTTTCTTTTTCTCTTCCCTCTTGTTCTCTCCTTTTCCTTTCCTGCTTCTTTCTATTTTTTTCTTCTCTCTCTCTCTCTCTCTCTCTCTACCCCCTTTTTGTCACTCTTACCAGGGAAATTTCCTTGCTCTTACCATGGACCCTTCTACAGCGAGTGCTTTGCCTGCGTATGTAAACGAGGATAGGATCACATGGCGTCTATAGCATGGATGATTGAAACGATAAAAGAGGCGCACATGCTGGTGGAAAATGGGTTCTTACTCGAAAAGTGGCAAAGAGTGGCAGCCAAATTTGGTAGCAGTGTAAAGCATGAATTATAAGAAAGGCGATCATGATATTTTCAGTGCAGAAATCGACAGAAATGTTGGCCATCTAATATTTTTCCCCTAACATTTTGTGTTTCATCCAATATTGCTTTCGGTAGGAATAAAAGTTTGCCTGTAAACTCTATCAATAATTTAAAACAATTATTGTGGACCATGCATGTTCAATTTAAAGTGCATTAAACAACCGGTTTGGCACAAACCTTTAATAAAACAAAATATTGCATTTTAAACATTGCATACCGAACAATCCAAATGTTGGGTCTTTATGCAAAAAAAATGACCCACTTGAAATCAATTTCAAGAAGAAATACTGCTCAGAGAAGTTCTAAAAGTTCAATCTTTGCTTAGAACATGGAAAAAATAAATTTTGTTTTTGATGAATAAATCCCTATTTTGGTGCACTTTTGCTCATGACTGGCCCAACCAGTACGTGCATGTATGAAATACCCCCCCCCCCAAAAAAAACAACAACAACAACAACAACAACAAACAAACCAACCTTTACCCAACATTTTAGGGGTTATAAGTTAAGGAGTTGAAAGAAAATAAGAATAATGGTTGTTGGATTTCATAAATACCTTAATTCAAGCACACAGCTGGTATGAATACATCAACTAAAGTCTACTCGCAATTCATTTTTACGTTAACTGAGAACACATTGTACTTGAACTTGTACATGTAACTTTCAAAAAGTAATAATCAAAGCTCATACTAGCAAAATGGAACTCCCAACATACAGAGCAAAATGTCTTCAGAAATATTTTAAAGTCCAAAATATTGTTTTCTCTTTGGGTGCAGCTCCAGCATTTTGTGACACATGCAGTATACAAGCTATACAGGATACCTAGACTAGCCAATCATTTACAGTTTCATTCCAGCTACCCTCTCATTATTCTGGAATAGTGTTTGTAGCTCTTCAGCAGGTGCATTTGTGCCATCAAACGGATGCAGGTTAACACGCATGACTGTTCCACATTACACCAATCAATTCAAACTAAATACTCATTTATTGGGTGCTTTACAGTCTCAATTCCTCATTATTGATCAATTAGGTTTTGAAAGAGAATTTTTTTTACACAAGCGATTCCATTCCATTTGGTGCAATGTACTGATAGAAGAAATGCAATGACATTTGAGAAAGGAAATTAGCAGTCACCCACATTATGGTAGCTTAAAAAACAAAAATGGGGATGGGTATAGTAGTTATGATACTGGCAAAACGCATTTTAAGAGAATACATTTTGGCCAAGTATATAATGTGACTTGTTTGAAAGCAACTAGCCATGTACCATTTCAGCAGTTTCTGGCCATTTATTCATTTATGTCATGGTACATGTATGTAATGGTAATGGTGGCAACACAAAACATGTACCTAACATGCATCATAATGGTGTATGTTAGGTATGTTGTTTGTTTTATGTTTGTTGACATTGAATTAAGGCATAGGCCTAGATCTAGATCTAGTGTTTGTATAGATGCGTTACAATCAAAATTATGGCATTTTAATGTTCAGTTGCACCTATGCTGTAACAGAAATAAAAACACAAAATTGTAGCTCTACTTATGACCGAAACAATTCATTCCCAGCTCGTTGAGTGAGCATCTTGATTGCAAGATTTGCTGTGAGATCCAGTTTGCTCTGACTCAGAGTCTGAGTCTCGCTCGGGCCAGGGCTGGCGGTACTACACATCAAGACATGCCTCACTGCTGCTATGGACGAGTTCCAATTATGATTCTTAATATTCGTACTCCTAAGACTAAGAGCCCATTTACACTGCAGACCCAATCTCAGGCTGGCCCTAGGCCGGCCTAAATTGTGGTACTCAGTACCGCAATTTTGTGCGTTTACGCTGCCTATTCTGGGCCGGCCTATTAATATAAATGTTTCGCCGGTAGCGGCGCTCTGCATGTAAAAAACAATTTTAATGGAGGGGCGTGTGAAAAGCGGACCCGCATTTGGTACCACATTTGGGTCCGCGTGCGTTTACACCAAAACCAGGCCGGCCTCGGGCCCGCATTTGGTACCGCATTTGGGTCCGCATGCGTTTACACCAAAACTAGGCCAGCCTCGGGCTGGCCTACTGCTCAGTGTAACAGGCTCTAAAAGACAGTGGTTTACCCTCATAAATATAGGTTAAATTATGTTCCCATGACTAGTATACTAGCTATTCCTTTATGATATCACTTCATATGGAATTATACCATGTGTTTATGGTGATTTGAACAAAAAGGGATCATAGGGAAACTAAAAAAGGGTCATTTATTCAACCTTAACTTTAAAAAGTGGCTGAACCAATCAAAAACAATGTCAAACATTCACTGCTGCACTATAGACTAAACAGAACACTGAAATCGCAGCAAAATTGATTTTACTTTCTATTTTTTGCTAGATGACATGATAGCAGGCTATTCTCAATTATATTCCGCTAAAAATTTGGATTTCTAAAATGAAAATGATGAATTCTAATAATTTTTTCCCAAGAGAAGTCTACATGTTGTGATGTCATTTTTATATTGGCCGAGAAAACGCTGTAATGACGCGAAATTGGGAGGGGGGTGGATCAGTTGGGTTTCGATCTCCTTTTTTATGAATACTGAAAGGAAAATGAGTTTTATTTATGTGTATTTTTATATTCTATGTCTACTTAGCTTTCCATCAATGATGTATGGTTGTATTCACTCCAGAAGGGGCCTTTAGCATATGTACATGTTGACAGATACATGCAGTAGAAAAATCAATTAAATCTATGAGTATCCAGACTCTAAATCACAAGGTATGGGGTTCTATTCCCAGCCTGAGCACTAACATCTTTTGGTATAATAACAATAATAATAGTATTCTCTGATGTCTCTAGGCACTTTACAGAAACATCATTACCCTGGGCAGGTATTCTCAAAATTGTTTTATCTTTTATCTTATATCAATTGTCACAGCAATCAGAAATAGAGTGCGCCATCGGCTTACACCATGCACTTTTGAGACTTGCGTGCTGGTCCATGGTCGCCAATTTGCACAGTTCTAACTAATCACAAGTTCGCCCTCAACATTTGTTATAGCAATTAAAAGAGTGAAGATAAGATAAAAGTTACAATTTTCCGAATACTGGACCTGAAGTGCATTCAAGCAATTTTTTGAAGCTAGAATCACAAACATGAATCACAAATCAAAACGCTGTTACAAAACACGGCTACTGTGAGAGCAGCGTTCAAGCGATTTTTCATCAACGCTGATTCTTGCTCATTTCAAGCCCATCCCCTGCGCATCGTACTGTGCAGTTTGACCCAGGAAGGTCAACTTTAGCCACATCATTTATTCATCTCCATATCTTTCTTATGCTATTCTTTGTTTTTCATTCTATCTTCTTCTCTTTCCATCTTTTCTTATGTTATTCTTTGTTTTTTTTTCAAATCTTCTTTTCTATCTTTCCTTATGTCATTTATTTTAAACTTTTTGCTATCATTCCTTGTTATTCTTTCTCTTCCCATCTTTTCTTATGTTATTCATTTTCTCCTACCTTCTTTTCTATTTTTCCTTGTTTTTCTTTGTTTTCCCTTCTATCTTCTTCTCTTTCCATCTTTCTTTGTTATTCTTTTCTTCTTCCGTCTTCTTCTCTTTCCGTATTTTCGTATGTTATCTTCGTTTTCTCTTTTCTTCTTTTCTATCTTTCCTTACATTATTCTGTTTTTCCTTCTATCTTCTTCTCTTTCCATCTTTCCTTATGTTATTCTTTGTTTTTCCTTCTATCTTCTTCTCTTTCCATCTTTCCTTATGTGATTCTTTGTTTTCTTCTTGTATCTTCTTTTTTCTGTCTTTTCTTATGTTATTCTTTGTTATTCCTTCTATCTTCTTATCTTTCAATCTCTTCTTATATTATTCTTTGTTTTCTCCTATCTTCTTTTATAGCTTTCTGTATGTTGTTTGTTTATCTTTCTTCAAACCTTGGTGTGAAAGCAACAGTAGAATTATGATTGAGATCTCCGTTGCGTTCAATCAATTTTTAGCGACTGTGGTTCTGTAGAATCATTCAAAATGTACCTTTTTCAGCGTTTCATGTTTGTGTTTTGAAAGACATTAATTATTACGACCTGCGAAAAATCAATTGAACGCAACTGTGGTTTAAACTAAACGTCTTTGAAAAAAACGTGATTCTAGGGTGAAAAATGGTCGCTTGAACGCAGCCCTGGTCATCAGATTCAGGCTTGCCTACACACAATGTAAGCACCTTCTCCACTCCCTGGGGAACATTCCAGCCTGGTGCCTTTTGCAGATGCTCACAATACTAAACAAACCAAATGACTTTCACATCTTACCGGGTACCCACTGAACACACGGGTGGAAAATGGCAAATGTAGATTCATATATTTTCAAAGGACTTTAGTGCAGCGGTGGGACTCAAGATCCACAGTCTTGTGATGTATCCACTAGACCAAAACACCTTTACATCAATCTACTTTTGCCACTCTTGACCCAGTTGTGGTAAGTTGGTAACTGGTACAATTTATTCCTTGAATGTAGTGGGTGCTACTGTTGCCTGAATGAAGGGGAACGTTTATAATGTCCTAACTGCTTTGGAAGTAGATGCTATATCATTCATTGTGCTGATCAAGAACAGAATACTATAACCACTACATGATGCTTCATCTTACAATATTAAGTTCCTTGCTTCTTTTTAATCTGACTGAGTAAAAATGAAAAATAAGTAAACACATATATGTTATTATTTTCTTAGTTTCTAGAACCTGATATCCATTTTGCCTGATTGTTACTACTTGAACTATAAGAAAAGAACTGGACATTTCTGTTTGACAAATATTAACATTCTAAAGTAATACAAGTAGTTCCTCCCTTTCCTGCAAGATCACAATACATTAAGTCCTTTGTGTGTTGTTGCTTTCAGATCCTGCATTAGGTAAGCTTTAATTGGCTCCCCTTGGCCATCGATCAGTCCCTTGCTGAATTTGCCTTCCTAAATTGACGCTGGAGGATTGAATTGATCAAATCATGCTCGCAGCCGCAGCAGAGCGCGACGATCAGCAAACAAGCCTCAAGATTGAAGAAAGACAAGACAGATCTAAGAGGTAGAAGGGTGAGGGGGGATTACAGCCGTAGGGGTAGGATGACAACCACAGCCTCCAAATCAATCCTTATTGATCTCAACGTCTAGTTAAGGTGCTGCAATCAATAACTCATCAATGAGAATCCTATTCAAGTCATACAGGTTGAGAGTGAGAATGCAAGGTGCCCTGCCATTCATGCCTAAACTGAAGTCAATTCTTGGCAATCATTCTGTCAAATGTGTGGGTTTTTCTTCTCATTTTAAGAAGAAGGGAATGCTTGTGCTAGAGCACTCAACCTATAATTATAAATTCTACCAGCATTGATTTGATTGTATCAAAATGTATTTCACTCAGAACTCTAATCATTATACAGAAGATACATACATTTTGTAAAAGCCATTTAATATTAGAAAGTTATTTTTGTTAAATTCCTCAAGACTTTTTCAGAACTTCAATTCTTTTCTACATTATGCCAAAGTAACATGAAACAGATGCTGGTATTGCAGTACCAGAATATAACTTGAAAACTATCCTACTAATTCTCTTTATCCTTTCAATATTCTGCTGCATAGTAAGAATAATCATAACGTCCATTACTTTCTAATAAGTCTTTTTATAGTAATAGTACCTTTTCCTGTCATTCCCATGCTCATTGTGTTTTTTATGTTAAGGTTAGCATGGGGCAGTGTAGCTTTTACGCTGCGTTCCTTTCACATATTTAGATGAAAATTCAGAGAAAATCATGAATAGAATATTATGTGTTCTAACACATGATATGCAAGACGGACAATGTGAGAATATATTTAATCGCTTTCATGCCAATTCTCTTTTTGCTACCAAAAATATACATAAGCTTTACAAAAAAAAAGAAAAAGACATTCTGATAAAACTTCTGTCAGGGTAATATTCTTGCAGGGCCCTCTGGGAGAACAGTACATAATACTGAAGAGGCTACCCTGGGTAAACAAGACATATTATTATCATTATTATTATTATAATCTACAAGCAATCAAGGAAACGATTCTTCCGTTTTGGAGTGTACCTGCTCATGTACATAATTCATTTCAATTCATATACTGTAGTAGGGTTATAGCATAAGTATTTCCTGTTACTGATCACAAATTCCTTTACCCGGGTTTCCTTTCAAAGGAAGAAGTCATGCAAGAATAACTGTTCTTTGGCTGTCTCATTTTGAGGAAAAATAGTTACTGCCAAAAATTGTATGCTGTGAGGAATTCTATTTACCATAGTCAACTCACACCTACATGTATGTACATGTACATGTATACTGCACTGCAGTATTTAATCTAGAACATGTTATCTATTCAGGGATTATCCCCTTCTAGTTATTAAAGAGTACCGGTACAAAGTGTTCTTTTTTTTTTCTTTTTTTTTTCTTTTCAAAGCTGCCTTTTTCTTTTTTGAAGATCCCCATACTATTTACACCTTATTATTCTGAATGGAAAATTGGATAATTGGAAAGATTTGATTGCAATTTTGGCCACTCAAAGAGATATTGAAGGGAGAAAACTTAAATGGAAATTGTTCAGAATACCAACAGGTTGAAACAATGAAGAGCTTAACTCAATGGTTACATCTTGATTTGAGTTCACCATTTTCCGAAGAGACTGTGCACACTGCACAGATATTTTAGTATTTGAGACGTTATTGTGTGCACTACAAAACACAGCCAGATCTTGTTTGTATAGTAGTACTTTTCAAAATGGTTTGAGGTGGGTATGACATAAAAAAAAACATATTTTGTCTTCATCCATGCATAACCTGTGCTAGGTAAACCAGCAGTCAATTATTTCACACACCAGTTTTACAGACACAGGCACTGCATGCATGCTATGATCTAGCACCATGTACGTATGATGCTATTTCCGTCAATAGAACAAAATTCAATGTTAATGGCGAGAGTGAGAATAAATGTGTTGCTATGCCATCAGTGACCATGAATTACACGCGAGAGTTAATGAAGGAAACAACAGGAAACAATTAGTTCTGATACTCTTTCCTTTCATAAATAGATTGCATGCTATTAGCATTGTTAAGAATGATTGACTTGATAATGAATTCTACACTTGTGACTTTAATGCAACCTCATGCTATAGGCAAAAGGCTCTTTTAGACTGATAGTTGTCTCTGAAAAGTGCCATCCATCAAAGAACTGTTTGTTAATCAAATTTTCATAACTTGAGATAACCCCTTGACTACTGAATTCTCAGATTTAACACAGGGGCCATCCAGTTCCCATAGCAAATAAGGTTTAACACAGGGGCCATCCAGTTCCCATAGCAAATAAGATTTAACACAGGGGCCATCCAGTTCCCATAGCAAATAAGGTTTAACACAGGGGCCATCCAGTTCCCATAGCAAATAAGGTTTAACACAGGGGCCATCCAGTTCCCATAGCAAATAAGATTTAACACAGGGGCCATCCAGTTCCCATAGCAAATAAGATTTAACACAGCGGCCATCCAGTTCCCATAGCAAATAAGATTTAACACAGGAGCCATCCAGTTCCCATAGCTAATAAGATTTAACACAGGGGCCATCCAGTTCCCATAGCAAATAAGGTTTAACACAGGGGCCATCCAGTTCCCATAGCAAATAAGGTTTAACACAGGGGCCATCCAGTTCCCATAGCTAATAAGGTTTAACACAGGGGCCATCCAGTTCCCATAGCAAATAAGGTTTAACACAGGGGCCATCCAGTACCCATAGCTAATAAGGTTTAACACAGGGGCCATCCAGTCCCCATAGCTAATAAGATTTAACACAAGGGCCATCCAGTTCCCATAGCAAATAAGATTTAACACAGGGGCCATCCAGTTCCCATAGCAAATAAGGTTTAACACAGGGGCCATCCAGTTCCCATAGCAAATAAGGTTTAACACAGGGGCCATCCAGTTCCCATAGCTAATAAGATTTAATACAGGGGCCATCCAGTTCCCATAGCAAATAAGATTTAACACAGGGGCCATCCAGTTCCCATAGCAAATAAGGTTTAACACAGGAGCCATCCAGTTCCCATAGCTAATAAGATTTAACACAGGGGCCATCCAGTTCCCATAGCAAATAAGATTTAACACAGGGGCCATCCAGTTCCCATAGCAAATAAGGTTTAACACAGGGGCCATCCAGTTCCCATAGCTAATAAGGTTTAACACAGGGGCCATCCAGTTCCCATAGCTAATAAGGTTTAACACAGGGGCCATCCAGTTCCCATAGCAAATAAGATTACACTTGACATCTGTGTTTAAATGCAACTAATTTAACTCCTTGACATATTTTCTTTCACACTGTACTTTTATGTCTAGCACTTCATTAGGCTGTCTGTCACTTATGACAAGTCACCTTTTGATTTTGTTGGAATTTTCTTTATTTTTCTCCATATTATTTTTCTTTTTCATATTTTTATCATTTTTATTCCATATTCTTGTCCGCATGATATCTCAAAACTGGCTCATTCAATTTTCATGACATTTTCGTCATTCATCCGGCCTATCAAGAACATGACAACCTCCCTTTTTCAAGGTCATCGGGTCATCGTGACGTCATCCAGGTGCCATTTTGTAAATATCTTGTCATGGTGATATCTTCATAACGAAATGTCATTCTTAGTTCATATTTGGCATGATAAATATTCATATCAATCTAAACAATTCCATCATTTTAAACGTGCGCGCACGCGTACGTCTGCGCGTCAGTGCGCCAAAAAATTTTAAAATACTCAAAATCGTCTCAAATTCGTTTTGCACACGTTTCAGGCCATTCTAAGCATTTCAAATAGTTCTGCGAATAAGCGCCCGCACGTGCGTTTGGCGCGTGCACAAGTAGTAAATGATGTAAAAACGCTGTTTTTTCAATTGTTTTGCAATTTTGAGACTTTTCTTGGTTGCACGCGCGCGTCAAAGTTCGCATGCGCGCGTCTATGGGGCAAATAACGTAAAAACATGCAAAAACATGCCCCTTTAAAATCTGCCATAGCTCGTTAAAAAGGTCGGAGACCCCCCAATATTTTTACATTTTCTGAAAGCCTATGAGTTGAAGATTTGATTTCATGAAAAAAATTGGGGGTCAAATGGTTGGAACGTCGCCATATTCTCCTGTGAACTCAAAATTGAATTTTTTTCAATTATGACGTCATATTTTTTACTTTTAATCAAGACTGTCTCGCTTATTGTTGGTCGATTTTCGCTGGGATTTCAGTATGTTGTAGCTGAGACAATGCTCTACTACAGAAATTGCCTTCATTTTTCATTTTGACAATGGCATCATGTTCTAATTTTACGATAAACGAAGGCATGTCAATTTTTCACATTTTGCGTGTATTGTCTATGGGACATAACCTTTTCTCAATTCTTGATTCTACATTCCCATCTCTTTTGAGCAACAGCTCCGTTATTTCTGCTCGATTTTCGCCCAGCTTTGAGTATGTTGTAGCTGAGAAAATTCCCTATCTTAAATGTGCCATTTATTTTTCAATCAATTGTCGGTAACATATCGAAATTTTAACTGGAAGATATGACACGAGAATCCCATTTTCCATGATCTACGTGTTATCTCAATGGGCCATATTCTGGTCTATTGGTAAAGCACTTTTCCTCACATGCTCAAGGTCCCCGGTTCGAATTCTGGCAAGGACGGGGTCAATTTTTTTTTTCTTTACATTTTTTACCCTTTCAAATTACCATCTTCTTCGACTACTTTTACACATACAATCACAAACAATGCAATAAACTGCGTTATTTGGCCTGTTTCGTCTATTGCAATACCGTGTACAATAGTTAATGTACAGCCCTATTGCAAACCTGATTCGTTAACGTTATTTAGACCTTTGGGTCAACTTTTCATTTTTATTCCATCGTCTTGTCCTCATGATTTCTCAAAATTGGCTCATTCAATTTTCATGAAATTTTCGTCATTCATCCGGCCTATCAAGAACATGACAACCTCCCTTTTTCAAGGTCATCGGGTCATCGTGACGTCATCCAGGTGCCATTTTGTAAATATCTTGTCATGGTGATATCTTCATAACGAAATGTCATTCTTAGTTCATATTTGGCATGATAAATATTCATATCAATCTAAACAATTCCATCATTTTAAACGTGCGCGCACGCGTACGTCTGCGCGTCAGTGCGCCAAAAAATTTTAAAATACTCAAAATCGTCTCAAATTCGTTTTGCACACGTTTCAGGCCATTCTAAGCATTTCAAATAGTTCTGCGAATAAGCGCCCGCACGTGCGTTTGGCGCGTGCACAAGTAGTAAATGATGTAAAAACGCTGTTTTTTCAATTGTTTTGCAATTTTGAGACTTTTCTTGACCATTTCCATCAATTTACATTCGATTCCAACCAACTATAAGGTTGCACGCGCGCGTCAAAGTTCGCATGCGCGCGTCTATGGGGCAAATAACTAAAAACATGCAAAAACATGCCCCTTTAAAATCTGCCATAGCTCGTTAAAAAGGTCGGAGACCCCCCAATATTTTTACATTTTCTGAAAGCCTATGAGTTGAAGATTTGATTTCATGAAAAAAATTGGGGGTCAAATGGTTGGAACGTCGCCATATTCTCCTGTGAACTCAAAATTGAATTTTTTTCAATTATGACGTCATATTTTTTACTTTTAATCAAGACTGTCTCGCTTATTGTTGGTCGATTTTCGCTGGGATTTCAGTATGTTGTAGCTGAGACAATGCTCTACTACAGAAATTGCCTTCATTTTTCATTTTGACAATGGCATCATGTTCTAATTTTACGATAAACGAAGGCATGTCAATTTTTCACATTTTGCGTGTATTGTCTATGGGACATAACCTTTTCTCAATTCTTGATTCTACATTCCCATCTCTTTTGAGCAACAGCTCCGTTATTTCTGCTCGATTTTCGCCCAGCTTTGAGTATGTTGTAGCTGAGAAAATTCCCTATCTTAAATGTGCCATTTATTTTTCAATCAATTGTCGGTAACATATCGAAATTTTAACTGGAAGATATGACACGAGAATCCCATTTTCCATGATCTACGTGTTATCTCAATGGGCCATATTCTGGTCTATTGGTAAAGCACTTTTCCTCACATGCTCAAGGTCCCCGGTTCGAATTCTGGCAAGGACGGGGTCAATTTTTTTTTTCTTTACATTTTTTACCCTTTCAAATTACCATCTTCTTCGACTACTTTTACACATACAATCACAAACAATGCAATAAACTGCGTTATTTGGCCTGTTTCGTCTATTGCAATACCGTGTACAATAGTTAATGTACAGCCCTATTGCAAACCTGATTCGTTAACGTTATTTAGACCTTTGGGTCAACTTTTCATTTTTATTCCATCGTCTTGTCCTCATGATTTCTCAAAATTGGCTCATTCAATTTTCATGAAATTTTCGTCATTCATCCGGCCTATCAAGAACATGACAACCTCCCTTTTTCAAGGTCATCGGGTCATCGTGACGTCATCCAGGTGCCATTTTGTAAATATCTTGTCATGGTGATATCTTCATAACGAAATGTCATTCTTAGTTCATATTTGGCATGATAAATATTCATATCAATCTAAACAATTCCATCATTTTAAACGTGCGCGCACGCGTACGTCTGCGCGTCAGTGCGCCAAAAAATTTTAAAATACTCAAAATCGTCTCAAATTCGTTTTGCACACGTTTCAGGCCATTCTAAGCATTTCAAATAGTTCTGCGAATAAGCGCCCGCACGTGCGTTTGGCGCGTGCACAAGTAGTAAATGATGTAAAAACGCTGTTTTTTCAATTGTTTTGCAATTTTGAGACTTTTCTTGACCATTTCCATCAATTTACATTCGATTCCAACCAACTATAAGGTTGCACGCGCGCGTCAAAGTTCGCATGCGCGCGTCTATGGGGCAAATAACTAAAAACATGCAAAAACATGCCCCTTTAAAATCTGCCATAGCTCGTTAAAAAGGTCGGAGACCCCCCAATATTTTTACATTTTCTGAAAGCCTATGAGTTGAAGATTTGATTTCATGAAAAAAATTGGGGGTCAAATGGTTGGAACGTCGCCATATTCTCCTGTGAACTCAAAATTGAATTTTTTTCAATTATGACGTCATATTTTTTACTTTTAATCAAGACTGTCTCGCTTATTGTTGGTCGATTTTCGCTGGGATTTCAGTATGTTGTAGCTGAGACAATGCTCTACTACAGAAATTGCCTTCATTTTTCATTTTGACAATGGCATCATGTTCTAATTTTACGATAAACGAAGGCATGTCAATTTTTCACATTTTGCGTGTATTGTCTATGGGACATAACCTTTTCTCAATTCTTGATTCTACATTCCCATCTCTTTTGAGCAACAGCTCCGTTATTTCTGCTCGATTTTCGCCCAGCTTTGAGTATGTTGTAGCTGAGAAAATTCCCTATCTTAAATGTGCCATTTATTTTTCAATCAATTGTCGGTAACATATCGAAATTTTAACTGGAAGATATGACACGAGAATCCCATTTTCCATGATCTACGTGTTATCTCAATGGGCCATATTCTGGTCTATTGGTAAAGCACTTTTCCTCACATGCTCAAGGTCCCCGGTTCGAATTCTGGCAAGGACGGGGTCAATTTTTTTTTTCTTTACATTTTTTACCCTTTCAAATTACCATCTTCTTCGACTACTTTACACATACAATCACAAACAATGCAATAAACTGCGTTATTTGGCCTGTTTCGTCTATTGCAATACCGTGTACAATAGTTAATGTACAGCCCTATTGCAAACCTGATTCGTTAACGTTATTTAGACCTTTGGGTCAACTTTTCATTTTTATTCCATCGTCTTGTCCTCATGATTTCTCAAAATTGGCTCATTCAATTTTCATGAAATTTTCGTCATTCATCCGGCCTATCAAGAACATGACAACCTCCCTTTTTCAAGGTCATCGGGCCATAGTGATGTCATCCAGGCGCCATTTTGTGAATATCTTGTCATTGTCATATCTTCATTACGAAATGTCATTAATGGTTCATATTTGGCATGATGCCAGTTCTTAATAGTCCAAAGAATTCCATATAGTCGTACGCGCCCTTGCGCGTACGTCCACACGTCAGTGCGTGCGCAAAGTGAAAAAAATACTCAGAATCGATTTATATTCATTTTGCACACGTTTCAGGCCATTTTAAGCACTTCAAAATTTTCCGCGCGTAAGCGCCCGCAAATTTTGTGCACGCGCAAGGCCCAAATGAGGTAAAAACACCGTTTTTTCACTTGATTTAGAATCCTGAGACTTTACTTGACAATTTCCATGCATTTAGAATTGATTTCAACTTACCATAAGGTCGAACGCGCGCCAAATTTCAAAATCCGTGCGCGCGTCACTAGGCAAAATAGTGTAAAAAACATACCTATCTAAAATCCGCCATAGCTCGTTAAAAAGGGTAGAGACCCCCCCCCCAATTTTTTTACATTTTCTGAAAGCCTATGAGATGAAGATTTGATTTCATGAAAAAAATGGGTTGTCAAATGGTTTGAACATTGCCATATTCTCCTGTGAACTCAAAATTTCATTTTTTCAATTATGACGTCATATTTTTTTACATTTAATCAGGACTGTCTCGCTTATTGCTGGTTGATTTTCGCTGGGATTTCAGTATGTTGTAGCTGAGACAATGCTCTTATACAAAAATTGCCTTCATTTTTCATTTTGACAACGGCATCATGCTCTAATTTTACGATAAACAGAGGCATGTCAATTTTTTATAGTTTGCGTGTATTGTCTATGGGACATGACCTTTTCTTCATTCTTGATTCTACATTCCTGTCTTTTTTGAGCAACAGCTCTGTTATTTCTGCTCGATTTTTGCCCAGCTTTGAGTATGTTGTAGCTGAGGATATTCTCTATAGTAAGTGTGCCATTTATTTTTTAATCGGATGTCAGGAACATATCGAAATTTTAACTGGAAGATATGATATAGGAATCCCAATTTCCATCTATGTGTTATCTCTATGGGCCATAATTTGGTCTATCGGTAAGGCACTTGCCTCACATGCTCAAGGTCCCCGGTTCGAGTCCGCGCGACGACGGTGTCATTTTTTTTTTTTTTTTTTTTTTTTACATTTTTTACCCTTTCAAATTACCATCTTCTTCGACTACTTTTGCATACAATTACAAACAATGCAATAACTGCGTTATTTTGCCTGCTATGTCTATTGCAATGCACATGTACAGTAGTTTATGCACAAATCTATTGCCAATATGATTCATGAATGTGTATTGAACCCCTAGGGTTAACTTTATCTGTGAAGTTAGTCTCCTTCCCAAACCTTAATATTTTTTAAGTTCATCAGGTCAGCGTGAAGTCATCAAAGTGCCACTTTGTCAAAATGACATAATCAGGTCATATATTCTTTTGACATATTATCTTCTTTATGACAGTTAATGTCGATGTCCCCCAAGACATTCTTTTACTAAAAGATTTGACAGACCACCTAATTCGTCCCCAGTGACGAATTACATTTCTCGTTTTATCTTTATTTCTGGTAATAAAGTAAAATCAATTTTCAAAGAGTGAACCAAAGATATCTTGAGTGTATAAGACTACATCAATGCAGATAAATGATATTAGCAACAAAAAAAAAACTGGGGTGAAATGTTAATTAGCTGTGTAATGAGGGGAAAAAAAGAGAAAGGCAATCAAGTTTCTAATCCTGAAATGTGTGCCTAGCACAAGAGAGAAAGAAGGGTATAATTACCAGTTTAAAGCTCACATAAACTGAGTTTGGGTAGCAAAAAGAAATGTGGCATGAAGCTGATTACAGTCTCACATTATCCCCTTGCAGTAAACAATATGTAAGACTGTGTGATAATTCATTCATGATTTCTAGTGAATTCTAGTGTAACCATATGAAAGGACTGCAATTGATAGGTTATACCCTGCGGTATATGCTATGACCCCTGCACATCAACAGATCCCTGCACATCATTCATAGTGCTTCACTGTGCTTAGTGCATGACAGACACGTTCAGGCACTGTGTGACGTGATGTACATGTGCCTCGACGTTGTTGACTTTCAAGAAAGTATTTTTTGCCTTTCATATGCTTGATATTCAACTTACAGAGGAAGAAAACCTTTACAGCATCTTAGATTTGCTTTTATCTTGCTACTTAGCAGCTAAAAGCAAAGAAATCTGATGAATGGTTTTTGATGGTCTACCAGAACTGTACGTAACCTTTACTTTGATTTAATGCAACAATTACTTTGTTTTAATGCAAAGATTACTCTGTTATTTTGCTGGCTTAAAGGGGGTACCCAATGCTAAAACAATGTTAGTTCATTCAAAAGAGCATGATTTTATTAGCAGAAAATCATCGGCCTAAAGTTTTTTAAAAAGTTGTGTTGCCAAGGAAACCCCCAAATGTGGTAAGATTTCAGAATATTTTTGACCCCTCAGCTGTGACCCAGTTTCAACTGGGTACCCACTTTGACGTCAAAATGAAGTCAAAGCGGGTACCTTGTCGCGCAATTCTAGCAAAACGCGCGCAAGCTATAATACATATTGTACAGTCTAGCGCGCATCACAACTGCAATGCGCGAAGCTGGGTACCCACTTTTACGTCATACCTCATACTAAAATTTTTTGGTCAGCTCTTGACTATATATAAGAAAATTAGCCAAAATGCATTGATTTGATTGAAAATCACCATATTTTTAATGTTATTCTTCTTAGAATTCTATTCTTGATCATATATCCAAAAAAAAATTTACCATTGTGTAATCACTTTAAGTAGCTTCTCCTGCATTGTCACACCATTAAAACCTGTTTTAGAGAAAATGAAACCATTACATGCTGGGTTCATTGAAAGTAAAATTATCAGCAGTACTCAAAACCAGGCTCAAGATGAATCCTTAAAAAAAGAAAGTTGATTCCTACCTCCTCCATCCTGATTAAAGACACTCTTGAGTTGATTAAGTGCCTCTGAGAAGTTCCTGACATCCCTGGTAAGTTGGAGGATCTCCTCCTGGTTAACAATCTGTGTCTCCATACAATCAGATACAGAGTTTAGACTGGTTGATGAGTTGCTCTTAGATAGACGGTATCCAGCAGACAGCGGTCCACCGCTTGACATAACAGCTATACTAGCAGGTCTGTTAGAAGGCTCTGTCACATTCCCTCCACGTTTTGTCTATAGCATCAAGAAACA
The DNA here is from genome assembly GCA_029962745.1 of Echinometra lucunter. Classification (NCBI taxonomy): domain Eukaryota; kingdom Metazoa; phylum Echinodermata; class Echinoidea; order Camarodonta; family Echinometridae; genus Echinometra; species Echinometra lucunter. The sequence goes on from CM057157.1 coordinate 32,340,995, forward strand.
ATACATTCACACATCCTTTACTGTCAACACAGAAACAAATGCTGGAAAAAAGAACTTTTTCGTTAACCATGAAATTTTCGAAAATACACTGAAACTTAGTCAATTTTCATTTATGAGAAGTACATTTTGCATTTTTCAATACTGGTACTCTTCAAGTATCATTCAGACGTGTGCTGGAAACACCACCATAAAAACAAGATGAATCCTCGACCGCGGGCAGTCGAAATTTATGCCTCCGCCATTGCAAGGTCAGAAATTTATGGCACATTCATGGTGATTGCTTTTTTAATTTTCATGTATACAATGACATCTTTGACCTTGACCTGTGACCTTGTGACCCCCAAATCTAATGACACCATCATGAGACCTTCCATATGCCTATATGAGCCAAGTTTGAAGTCGAACTGTCACAGAATTGTTAAGTTATCGCAAGAACAAGCAATTTTCATGTATATAATGACCTCTATGACCTTTGACCTTTGACCTTGAGACCCAAAAATCTAATCAGATCACTGTCCCTCCCATATGCAAACGTGACCAAGTTTGAAGTTGATCCGTCAAATGGTTGTTGAGTTATCGCGAGAACGAACCATTTCTATGTGCACAATTAAAGTTATCTCGAGAATGATAACGGGACAGATGGATGACCCGAAAACATAATGCCTCCGGCAACCACCTATGGAGGGCGGAGGCATAAAAAAAGGGGGGGGGAGGGAAAAAGAAAAAAATCTAGGGGAAGCAGATGTAGATGACATTATAACTCCACAATCAGACCAATGAAATACTGGAAAATCGTATTACTCTCTGGTTACAATACAAGTAATGACATTTTTACTATTTTGAACTCTGGTAATGACATCTTTACTATTTTGAACTCTGGTAATAATTTAATAACATACCTTCATACTCCGAGACCGGAGGGTTAAGTCATCCAGATGACCTCTAGGTGACACTGGAGGTCCAAGATGGCTACCAGGAGAACCTAAATCTGATCCATGTAATGAGTTTGGACTACCAGATATGTCCAATTCCTATCAAAGAAAAACAAAGAAAAATAGAGAATGGTTTTACTCATGAATGGCAGTATATAGCCTAGTATTCGTAGCCTTATCCGTACATCTGATAAGGAATCTACATGTACATGTAGATACTGGCACTCAACATATTCACATATTGAATCGAAATGGAAATCAAATGAATTAAATATATTATGACAATCAGAGAGTCCTGAAAAAAAACCCCAGAATTGATAAGCAATTTAAAAAAAATAGGGGAAAATGTAGTTGTATGGATATCATCTCTTAGATAATATCCATTTCACTAGAGATTTTTCTTTTTATCAAAGAAAGGAAAATAGGTATAAAAGGTTGTTATCTATAGTTAAAGACAATGGTTAACATTGTTATGATTTTAAAAAATCTTGTTTTGTTACTTGGAAATGGGATAAACATAAGGGTTATAGTGTCAAAATACCAGTCTGAAAGTTTCAAAGTATAATATCCACAGGAAGTATTTTTAAATATCAAAAATGTGAAACAATGTTTGAAAACTGTACGAGGGTCGGTTGCACAGACTAGACATAAGGAGTGCGCATGCGCGTATGAATCACCTTACCGTACTGTGTGTATTGGCGAATCACGCGGCAGGAGGCACATAACAGCATTTTCAAATTCAAGCAAAGTGGTCCTCGCAGTGATTGTCTCGTGAGACGAGGATAATAAACATGCCGTTTGCGTCTAACTTACACTTTTTCATTCCAAATTATGGTTGGTTTCAGGGTTTTTAGTACAAATAAAAGTTCTCATACACATGTTTCATCTTAGTTTGAGAATTTTTTAAATCAGCTGCTCACAAAATTAGCCAATGCCTTTAACGTACACACCTTCCGCAGCAACATGAAGAAAGACATACAGGTACATGTAAGTACTAAAATAATATACCACGTATTCTAACTGCAAAACAAATCATTCTCCATAATTGTAACCCAACTATCTTGGAGAAGCATCAAAAACAGTTAAACCAAAAAGTAGACATTTTTGGTTTGCTCAATGAAGACAACCTCTACAATTCAGTAGCATATGACTTTAAATGAATCGAGCAAAACAGTCATTTAAACAGTGTACGAATAATAAGAATCAGTGTGTTTACAAGTCATTTCATGCAAACTTCTCTCTGCCCCTAACATGTCTTCCTTATAAGTTCAAATACAGGCTGAATGGTCTAATGGGAATCTAACAGTAGATCTTTATCCCTTGACTCAATCCTGTCAACAAACCATTACGTGCTTGATGATCATCAATGGTAAATAAGGAAACCACTGAAGATTAAGAAGTTTGCTCAATAAATGAGTCAATGGGAGGATATCAAAAGAGGTTGGGCTTGTTGTGTTATTTCATTCTTGACACTGGACATAAGCTTCTCAATGATATCATACAACAACTATGATCTTTATCAAATTGATCACAATTTTAAAACTATATACACACAAATACTTGTAACTTGTAATTCTATGACCAGATTACTTATGTTTCTTTTATTCATCACCAAAGTAAAAAAAAAATTAAAAAATCAAGTATCTGCATTAAAAGTTTGAGTTTTAACCACTGTGAGAACATGCAAGTTGGATCAATTTCCTGAATTTATTGATCATGAAAGGTCTATCAAATCATGAAATAAAAGATCTTGTTGACATATAAACCAGGTCCATGGTCCAAAACGGGACCGGACAATGCACGGCATATATACAACTTACAATGTGATACAATAAACAATTGTAATGCTTGAAGGTTTTGTCAAAGTACAATAATTTGTGAACAATTATATTACAATAATCACGACCATATTACAATTCACTTTTCCAAGAATTCTCATCAAAAACTAAGTGTATTACAACCTACCTACGGCTGTGATGCCACAACACAAAGATGAAATAAGCTGATAGTAGTAGTGCTACATGGATACTTCTCAATTCAATACATATTTATCATCAATATTAATTTAATAAATTCCCATCAAACCTATATATTCCCAAATATTTTCAGAATGAATCATTCTGAGAATTGAATGTAATAATAAAAAAAATGGTGGAACAGCAATCACACCTACATGAATGTAACAAAATTTATCCCATGACCACAAAACTGACTTGACTAATCAATATTTTTCTAAACTTCCCTATTCCTCCATTTTGTTGAAAACTGATTAATTTTCAGAATTACTTCCCAAACTACCCCAGTTGACCTCATTTGACCAAATTAATTAACCACAATCCTCTAGCACAGCAGGATCAGACCTCATTATGGTGATAAGGTGACATTATAATTAAGTTTCTATTATCATCATAAAAAAATCATATTCATTTCATTTTTTTCCCCTTCTTCCTTCTATTTCAGAAAATAACGCTCATCTAGATTTTCTAGTAAATCACTCTCGGCTCTGCAAATTGGCAACACTGATGACATCACATGCCAGCAGGTCTCCATTCACTTTGTACATGAAATTTCACATTTTCTCAATTTTCTTGGAAGTTACACATTTTCTTACTCCATAGTCAATGGATGTTCTAAAGAATTGCTTTTTACATAACATACTTTGACTATGGGCTAAGAAAATGTGTAACTTCCAAGAAAATTGAGAAAATGTGAAATTTTCATGTACAAAGTGATTTGAGAGCTGCTCGCATATGATGTCATCAGTGTTGCCAATTTGCAGAGCCGAGAGTAGTTTGCTAGAAAATGTAAATGAGTGTAGTTTTCTTATTCTTTGACCGATTTTGCTCATTTTTTTTAAAATGCTGTTCAAATTTATCTCCTTTTATTGAAACAGTGAAATTTCTAGGGTGGACTTACCCTTTAACAAAAGAATTTTATGTTCCAATATCTTTGCATCAAATCAATAATCAGTTGTCACATATTTCAACAGATATCTTAGTGTTACAAACATGAAATCCTCCTTCATATCAATTGGTGAAATGAGGTTGAGTCAATCTTTGACCTCATAAAACCGATCCCACATTGGTTGACAAGAGGAAATGAAATACCTGTCAAATCAGATCATTTCTGTGTCAGAAATGAAACATATGGTTCATAGGGTTTGGCTATTACTAGTAACCCTTGAATCTTAATCTCAGATGACCACAACCTGTACACAGATCTCTCTATATCCTTAATTTGACATTTAAAGCATACCAATCACCACAACTCTTTATATTATTAAAGGGTTCCATATTACTCTACTATACTCAAAATATGAGCTTCACAGTTGCAATAATACTTCTTTAAAAGAATTTAAAAGATAATGCATGTTCAAACATAAAAGTGACTAGTGAATCCACATACAATGTACACATACATGTGTCCATGAATGGAATTTGATTCTGCGCTTTGTGGTGTGTTTTCCTTTATTTTCTTATAACTGCTAACCCCTAGAACGCTGGGTGAAGTTTTTGCTGGGTTACTGAATACAGGATACACATAAATTGTTATTTGATGTGGTTGATATACTTCAAAGATGAACATGAGTTCTGGCCCTATTGCATAGAACTTTGATGGTAACTCTGCCGTCAATGGTAATTACCATGGTAATATTGCTCAACAGCCAACTGAATTCAAGCTTTCTAGGTAAGTTACCATTTATGGCAAAGTTACCATCAATGGTAAGTTTTGTGCAATGGGGCCCTGATTATATACCAATACAATATCAAAGAAACCATTTCAAAGCTTTTGGGAAGGGTTCATTAGATAGTACTGGTGTATATCATCCAGTTTTGAAATCATTACAATGTTAAGAAATCAACTCAACTACACACAGAAATGAGTAGATGTTCACACAAATGTCTAGGCCAAACATCTAAGCTGTTCTTGCAATGTTTCCAATAGGAGGCCATTTGAGTTTAATCCTTTTCAGCAGACATTATCAACTAGTCTTTTCTTCCAAATTGACCCTAAAGACTGATAAAGCTCACAAATTACCCCCCCCCCCCCCCTCCCCATTTCTCGTGCAAATGCAACATGTAACTACCAACTAATACAGATTTATCATTTCAGAGTTAAACTGCACTGGAAATCAATTACAACCTGTTACATACAAGATATTTTCATCTACCACGAGATGATTATTTTTCAATGAAAAATGAATATTATACTGTGTAATACTCATAGCATATTATGATTATGAAGAATTTTCAATGATTTATTCAAAGTTCTTCATAATCATAATATGCTATCAGAACGAACAAATAGGCCACTCATATATTATGATATAGCATATTTACCGTGTTTACACACGACTCGGCTCGAGTGTTGAATCCTCAAGCAGGGTCGAACGCTGCGAAGAGGGCAACTGTGATCGCGTTTATACTGAAACAAAAAAGGCGAGTTCGACACGGCCCGCGGATCACGAACGGAAGTAGAATAGACGTCACAAATGCGGGAAATTTGCCACTGACGGCGAGCACCGAGTTCATATTCAGAGTACTGTTTTCCCCAACGTTCACATACGTCAAACACTAAACAGCGATTGGAGATAATTTTCTCTTGTAATCTTTGCAATACAGGTATTAATTTAGTAAAGCACATATCTATTAAATGAATCTTATGAGCAACAACAGAATTTTACGACCCCTAAGAGGAGTACTTTTACCTATAAAAACCGAGCGAAGGCAGGGGCACAGCACAGAACTAGAGAGCATATCGCGCGCGCTACAGGATACGGATATGCCGTGTTTGACCTAGGTCATACGGGTTCGACACGGCTTTCTGTTTACACACGAAAAAAAAGGCGAGTCTGACTCGGCTCGCGGGTTGAAACCTACGATTTTGGCGGATCAAAAAAGCCGTGTTCGACACGGCTCGCGGATCACACTGATCGCGTTTACACAGCATAAAATTGCTGTGTTGAGCACGGCTCGCGTGTCGAACCCCCGAGCCGTGTCACTGTGTAAACACGGTAATTATTTGTTTTACTTGTATTAATAGCATGACAACTTGTTTAGGCCTATTGGTATACTCTGTGACTGTTACATTCACAATACACAGAATCATCATGTGTTGAAGACTGTCAAGAGTGGCAGACTATGAAATGAACTGAAATTACACAAATGTCATTGTGTACACAAAAATGAAGAATTTCTTCATCCAAAATAAGGCCGTAATGAAGCAGGGCTCTAAAACCTAACTTGTTCCTTTAAATAAAGAGACAGACTGACTGTGACCTGATTTGACCAATCCTATACATGATTGATGCAGGAAGGAAGATAGAAAACTAGGATTACTTCCTCTAAAACATTGCTGCCTTCAACCACAAAGATAGAGTGCCAAGCAATACATTCATATCATATACAGGTGATCTATTACATTCAGAGTTAAAGGATATCATATCTTTCTTTCTTTTCTAACAAAAAGATGAATGGTAAAAGCTCTAAACCAGTCCTCAAGATTCCTGATCCAGAAGAGACAAGGAGAAAGAATATACCTACTTTGAAGAGTTCAGAAATGCACAAAACAATTTTAAAAATAAGATAAAATACTAGAACAGACAGAGAAAACAATCTTTGAATGTAATTTTCACAACTGTTACTATGCAACAAAGCTTATAGTTTATAATACTTTAAACTTCATTTCATTATTATGTTACCACGTATAAACTGTACGCAACTGAAAAAAAATGATTATCTACTCCAGCAAGTCAAGTGGAAGAAAATTAATGTTTCTCTGAAGTGAATTGAATTGAATTGAATCTGTAGAAGTACAGGTCACCAAATTGGTGTATATCAGTAATAGCTGATTGATTTACCACCTTGGAAGAATATTATAATAGAAAGCAGATTGCAGACTGCTCTGTATGCCTCCCGGGGCAAGACGTGTTGCTGTCAATGATAAACCTACAACACAATGAAAAATTGTTACCATTCAATTTAATAACATTATCTGCAAGAAGATATACTCTGATCATTTCTTGATCTTTGTTATCCTTATCCCAAGATGAATATGTTTCACTCCTAGTACAATAACACATTAGATTTAGATTGTTTTATCATGACATAGTCTTTTGATGATGGGTGAAAATATGCAAACTATATCATTTCCAACTATTTTCAGACTTTAAAAAATAAATAATATTTCAAGAAAAAAATATGAACTTACCTATTACCACAAGAATTCACAATTAATAATCACAAAGCGAAACACACTTAGAACACTCTACTCCAGGAAATACAATAAGATTCACTGTGCAACCCCAAAGAAAACTATATTCCTGGTGCACGTAGCTATGTGGTGAATTATCCTACATTCTTTCTTCCTCGTAACCCACACAGAGCAGAGCCAAGTTAACAGCAGTCTTGCATGGAACGTCAACAAAAACACAACTAAAAAGTCACCAGGATGAGGCAAGTGAACTAGCCACAATCACTGAATCAAAATGCTCGCAATGCGACATACTCCCTCGCTCTCTCTCTCTCTCTCTTTCTTCCACTTTTGTTGCACAATAGGGGTTCAAGCTTGGCTGCACATGGGGTATTATGTGGTTTATAGCTGGCCTATTATATAGTTGTAAGATACACCAGGGAAATAAAAATACCTCTCAATGGCACCTATAGTTCTTACATATTTCACTGCAACTTTTTTTTTTTTTCCTGAGGGTGGGTTGTGTGTGTTTGCACTGGAGCTTGCCTGGCTCGGCATTAAGCATGTCCACACATGGGTGTGGGTGTGTATGAATTAAAAGAAGTGGAGGTTGAGAAAGTTAACTAAATTTCATTCACATTTATATTAGGGGGGGGGGGGTGTGAGGCCCAGACCTTGAACCCCTAACCCATCTATAGGAGCAAATTTTAAGTAAAAGGGTAACCATGTTTAGGGATTTCTCGCAAAATGTAGATCCATGTTTAGGGATTTCTCGCAAAAACTGTACCCTTTTCTATGAGTATAATTTACAATGCTACCATAATTTGGTGAAACCAAGTATCTCATATTCTGACGTTTTTTAAAAGATTTTTGACGTTTTAGACATATTAATACATCCTCTTTCATCTGTGAAAATTTTGACTTTTAACCCAATTTGGTTTTTAAAAATTATCTAAACCTTAATTTTACCAGTTTCTCATTTTCGCTCAAAATAATTTGGTAAAACCTTGTATCTCTATTCTCAGAGATACGTTGTTTTACCTCATCAGAGTTGCTAGGTGATACAGTAAAACGGTGAGACATTGGGCAAATTCTATAGCCACGCAACGCGCGTGCTGCGCTGCAGCAATTCGAGCACTGATTTGGTAAGTCCATATAACTCTTTGACTTACGTTGTTTTGCCAAATTATTGTGCAGATGCGAAGAACGCTCTCATCAACTTACGTTTTGTTTTACCAAATTATCACATGGATGTAAAGAACGCGCTTATCGTGTTTCATCTTTTTTACTAAATTAGCGCGGAGATTAGTATGGCGGACAGTTTGTTGGTACATGTATAACAATGTACCTCGACAAAATCAATGACAGTTTGGAAAAAAAAATTATTCTGTAACTTTATTTTGTTTTGAATACTAGAAGAATTTCATTATCCATATGTAGTGAACATTTCTCGAGAAAAAATATAAGTGACAAGGTACAGGAATGATTTATCTCTTGGAAAACCTGGAAAACTATTTCCTTGATTATCTCGAAAGTGCAGAAACAGAGATACGTGCTTTTACCAAATTACGGCTGAATACAAATAAACCACCCATGTTTAGGGAATTTGTTAAAAATGTGAATCCATGTTTAGTGATTTGTTATAAAAACTGGACCCTTTTCTACAAGTATAATTTACAATACAAATAAACCACCCATGTTTAGGGATTTCTTGTGAAAAAGTGACCCATTTGGGTGGCATATCCCTGTACAGCATATATATGATATATGGAAATACCCCCCCCCCCCAACAAAATAAAACACTATAACAGCAAAGGACTTGTTCCAAGGTCCATCCCTTCCACATTAAAAATATTAAAATATAATATATATTTATGAGCAATTACAGAGGTTAATGTGACATTAATTCCTATGATTTACTGATAAACAGTGCATGGTAATTAACCCGAATTGAGTCCGACTTATAAAACTCCAGCCTGAAATTATTTTAGGCTTCAACAGGTTAATACTAATTTTGAGATTTGGATTGGGCCACTCAGCTACAGGTTTACTGAAGCTGTCATCAACACTGATATTCTCTTCCAACATAGATATACACACAGGTATATATACACATATAGCCGATAGGCCATACGTTCCCTACCCCCCCCCCCCCCTGCCTTAGTAAACATGTCATAAGTTTCCCCAGTAAAAATTCTGCAAAATACAAAGTTAAAGCTCACTCGTGTAGCCAGGGGGATGCCCCCCCCCCCCAAAAAAAAAAAAATGTCATAAAAGAAAAAGAAAAAAAAATGCTTGAGAAGAGAAAAACTTATAGTTTCAAGAGGGGCTTTCCATTACAAGCCTCGCAATTCAAAAAGCCCTTCATTTTGACATTTCATTTAGTTTTGCTTTCAACAATGTTCAAACTGTTATAATCATTCAATTGTCATCAATGTAAAAAACTACTGTATATTTGCATATTTGTATATTTGTATAATATTGTTTCTAGCCGTCGTATTCTCTACTTTGTTATATTGTGCCTACATCCTGACCACAGCTTCCCATAAACGACGATCAAAGCGTTTTGTACCCTTGTCCTATGAAAAGAAATCTCATAGGTTTGCAGGCCTGTATGACATTCTACGTAGCTGACAGGAGATCAAAATTATCTTCCACCATTTATCAGTTTTGCTTAGAAGAGTCTTAACCCATTGACTAGTGAATTCTTACAATGCCCATAGGCTTTGTACAGGTAACCTCTGCTTCCAGTAGGTAACGGGTTAATAGTGACCAGCCGACAGCTCAAGGAAATCTCATGAATAGTTTTCAAGGGCCTACCAAAACTGTACACCAGCTCGTAGTCTTAGATCATCACATCAGTATCTTCTTAAGATCCCCAAGACGCGAGTAGCCTGTGGTGTAAGGGCTTTCTCAGCTGCAGCACCCTCTCTTTGGAACAATCTACCAATGGCTTTGAGAATCATACCATCTTTAGTAACCTTTAAATCCAAGTTGAAAACATATATCTGTTTTAACAATATCAGTACTAGACACTTTGACACTCATCCAAAGTTCCAAACCCTCTAATCTTTTCTTTTCTTTTTTTGTGTGCCTCGGAATAGAATTTTTCTAGATATATGGCGCCTTACAAATGCCTATTATTATTATTATTATTACATAACCATTACAGACAAATTCATGATTATAATACTATGATAGATCATGCACTAATAACATACTCTTCTACATGTATATCCCTGATTGGGTTTCTATTTACTGACCATTCACATGGTATAAATTCATTTGACAGAATGAAAGAGAGTCAAAACAAGAGGCTTGTAAATACAGACCATGGTCCAATAGCTGTTTTTGTCAAGTTTGATGTAGGGAGAAAATAGAAATTAATTTTGTTACCGTAAAATCTAATTTCCCAAAGACATCACTGAGAGATGATGACTAGGCCATTACATTAATGTTAAAGTGTACAATCATTTATGTACAGTTAGTAACAGGGACCTGCCTACATACAATCCATGTATGAAACAAAAACATCAAAAACTTTACCCAGCATTCGAGGGGTTAACAGTTAGTTAACAAGATAAAGAAAATAGAGGATTATATACTAGTTAGATCACAATGTAAGTAATCAAAAGGCAGTTTGATTCCTAAATGAATGTGTGCGCACTTGTCTTCTCATCGCTGCTTTTGTGTCAATTAATTCTAGATTTTCATAGCGATAGAGTACATCTCTGATGTCTCTATGCTATATGTCTATGCAGTAGCACTGTTGGAAGCTCTGCTACATCACAGTTACATCTCAGTGCAGTAGAGTATTCATATAGTAGCTGTGCTATCTGTGCTACACAAATTTGTCTATTATTATCATTATTGTTATTATCCCAGTTTTCATATTCAGGCTTGCCCGCACACAATGTATGCACCTTCTCCATTCCCTGGAGAGGAGTCCAGCTAGGTGCCTTTTGCAGATGCTTACAATGCTAAACAAATCACAATGACTTTCGCATCCTACCAGGTACCTTCTTAACACCGGGGTGGAGAGTGGCAATTGTAGATTCCTATCTTGCAAAGGACATTAGTGCCGCGGCAGGACTCGAACTCATACCATGAGATTCACAGCACAGTCTGGTGACGTATATATACTGTACCATGAAACCTCTTCATTATCTCAACAAAATATCTTTTAATAGAAAAAAATACTGGAAGCGCACATTTTTAGTATAGTATAGTTCTCTGAACCATAAACATACAGAGCAGAATGTCTTTTGGTGATCAGTAATATCTTTCTAAAGAAAACAAAGAAAAGACGAAGAAAAAATACAATGGAATGGTAAACAGTATAACTTGGGACTGATAAATAAAATCTTGTGCTTAAAAGATTAAATACATTAGAGAAATATAAATTACAGAAAAAAGAAACTCTCGATGAGACTCCTGTGGACACAAAAGTCATATAGCCAGTCTAAAATACAACTTTAATTGTTTTTATTCATTCTGGGACCTTTGATGAGTCTGAACTTACCATTTGGCAAGTGAAAAGAGGAAAATTTTCTCTTCTTCATCAACCATTCATAATTAACAGTGTTCTAGTTTTTCTTTAGTGCTAAATACCACTAATTTGAGATACCTATGGAGAAACTCTATATTTTTACTATATTCTAGATATTCCATATCACCCAGTAACACATACACAGTGATGATGTAAAATCCTAACCTACATGCACATGTACAGGTGTCATAGTCCTGTGGATAATCGCTGGATTGAAGATCACATGGTTCATGGTTCAAGTCTTGCCTTGGTATTAATGTCTTCTGGCAATATACATGTATTGCCCTACAATTACCACTCTCAGCCTGGGTGTAGTAAATGGGCACATGGTAGGAAGAAATTCCTTGAAATGCTCGAGAACTGTAATAGCAGCCATGCTAAAGCTGCAGCAATAACAGAGGAATGAGAGGAAAGTCAAGTCTGACAGACATGAGAGCTATACAAGAACCAAACTAGTATAATTATCATATACTACATGTCCTTCTCTATGCAAGCCTAGGTAATAGCTGGGCATTGAAACAATTTTCTTTCAGTTCCTAAAATGAGCAAGAACACTGACTAAACTACATGTAGATACAAAGTAAAGATGATACTATGGCCTCCTGAGTAGACTGCTATTAATATGATACTATCAAGCATACTACTACCTCTATCTGGGATTTGAAGAGTCCCATCAGGAAGTGAGTTGTCAGCTGCTTGCTACATCGTCACCCATCTTTCATCTTACAAATATTTGAGCCATGATGATCTTTGAGGATGCTCTCTGTCTGTCTCTATTACACATAACCTTGATTCATTCACTGTCACAAGTTTTCTACTCTTGCATTACAAGATTACTACAATACTTCAATACACACCATAATGAATGATACTTTAAAGCTGACTTGTGTATACTGTATGTTAACAACACTTCATGCCCAATGAATTAGCAAGAGTGAAATATGCTGCACAACAAAAATTGTAATGACAAAAAAACCTAGTTCATTAATTCCTAAAATTTCAACAACAACAACAATAAAAATCAAATGATAAGTATCATAGTCAAGATATTTGTGCAACACATCAAATCAAGATATCATGCACTCCCCCACATGTACATATATCATCCCCCCCAAAAAAATAAAATTAGAAAAGAACAAACAAAAACATATTAGATACAAACAGATAAAGGATTAAACAAGGGCAGCAGAGCCAGGGAGAAGGGGGTCTATAGCAACCCCCTTCCAATGTCATCAGAAGACACATTTTAAACTGTGGCATTGAAATACAGTGACAGGCTTGTAACATGCACAGCCCCCCCCCCCCCCCCCCCCCCACTTTCAAAAGTGCTCTGAGGCTCCTTTAAAAAAATAAACCTGAAACCTTACTGCTTCATGCAATAATTAAGCAATGTGCAAAGCTGTCATCACATGTTGTTTTTATTGAAATCCCTGCACAACTTAATAATGATAATGATGTTACTCATATAATGTACATTGCAGTTCCTAATCCAGTCTGTGGAGTACTCAAGTCACATGAAGAAATAGATTAAGAACTGAACAGAAATGTTTTAAATGATTAAAAGGAATCAGAGGTTATGCACTTTTAAATGTGTGCAGGAAGGCTATTCCAAAACGTACGACACGTGTGGGCAAATTATTGTCCCCCCCCCCCACCAAGTTTTTGGTATTAAAGACATTGGTTAACATTGTTATGATTTTTTTAAAATCTCATTTTGTTACTTGAAAATGGGATAAACATAGGTGTCATAGTGTAAAAATACCAGTCTGAAAGTTTCAGAGTATAATATCCACAGGAAGTATTTTAAAAAAAGAGAAATGTGAACCAATGTTTGAAAAATAATCTAGGGTCGGTTGCACAGACCAGACATAAGGAGTGCGCATGCGCGGATGGGGTTGTAATTATGAATTAAAGAAATATTTCATGGGTGGGGGTGGGGTATAACCATGAGTGCAATAAAAAGTGAGCAACAAAATTTTGAAAATAATGTGATCTTTGACAGGGAGCAAATGGGGTGATACGGGTACATGTATGGTTGATGGACAAAGTGACATTGCTTCTGGAGCTTGGACAACAGATTCCGGTCAAATTGAACAGAATTTTGAAGCCTGATGAATTTGTGATCGGGTGAGCAGTTCCAAATATACATAAAATTTTGTAATATATGTCAGTTCTAAAACTGCTCCAAAACAATATTCTGTGTATGATTTCAATACCAATTGTGTTTTTAGCCAAAATTTATGAATGTATTATTATTTTAACTTTTGCAAGCTTGCAAAATTAATTGATTTTAGGCTTTTCAGTATCGTGAAAATGTGGCCAAAAATTTGGGTGGAATAAATATTAAAACTAGATGAATCCTCGACCGCGCGTGGCAGAAATTTATGCCTCCGCAATTGCCAGATCAGAAATATATGGCACATTTATGTTGATTTTTTATTTTCATGTATAAAATGACATCTTTGACCTTGTGACCTCCAAATCTAATGAGACAATTATGAGACTTCTGTTTGCATACATGAGCCAAGTTTGGAGATGAACCATCACAGAGTTGTTAAGTTATCGCAAGAACAAGCAATTTTCACGTATATAATGACCTCTATGACCTTTGACCTTTAACCTTGAGACCCCGAAATCTAATCACATCACTGTCCCTCCCATATGCATACATGTGCCAAGTATGAAGCTGCTCCGTCAAATGGTTGTTGAGTTATCGCGAGAACAGACCATTTCTATGTACATTACGACCTCTATGGCCTTTGACCTTTGACCTTCGACCTTGAGACCCCAAAATCTAAGTAGATAATTTTCGCTCCCATATGCATACATGAATCAAGTCTGAAGTAGATCGATCAAATAGTTGTTGAATCGCATGAACGAACCATTTCTATGTACATGACCTCTATGACCTTTGACCTTTGACCTTGAGACCCCTAAATCTCAGCAGATCATTGTCCCTACCATATGCATACATGAATCAAGTTTGAAGATGATCCATCAAATGGTTGTTGGGTTATCGTGAGGACGAACCATTTCTATGTACATAATGACCTCTATGACCTTTGACCTTGTGACCCTAAAATCTAATCAGATCATTGTCCCTTTCATGTGCATACATGAGCCAAGTTTGAAGCCAATCTGTTAAATGGTTCTTAAGTTATCGCGAGAACGAGCCATTTTATGTGTATTATTACATCTATGACCTTGGCTTGAAAATGTTTTTCTTTATTAAAGGAGAGTTAAGTTTGAGTCTCTGAGTCTCTGATAGTCTTCCAAAACAAACTGACAGTATTCTCATTTCTTGTTCAGAGTTGTGAATAAGTAGAGAATTCCCTATGGAAGTTTCCTTCATAGGCCTATGTATGATAGTACAGATACATGATTCCTCAAATTGATTTTTATTTGTCCATTTTGACTGGATTTAATTACAAAATATATGGTTAAGAACAAAATAGGAGTGAAATGTATGATAACATCAAAACTGATGTCATTGTAAGGGTAAGGTTTTTCGGTAATTACACTTTTTTCGAATGAACTTAAAAAAAAAAAAATTTAAATCTGATTTGAAGTTTAAAAATCTGATTTTTTTTTTGAATAAAAAAAATCGCCAACCCTGTTTATGTTATTCTCTATAAGAACGTCAAATTGCAATTTTTTTAAATCTTAAATATTTATTTGTAATAAAAAGAAGACTCTGTAGTGATTTTAGATTTCTATTTGTAATTAAAAGGGCACAGTGCGACTTCAGATTTTGAGCTCTGTGTGCCATATGTTGTGGATTTGCCCATAAGCTATCAAATGAATCAGGTCTACAAAAATCTTCAAATTAAGGGCAATATTGTAAAAGTCAGCAGTATTGTCCTAAAAATCAGCTAAATTTGTCATGCCTGCCTAATTCTTCATTTCTTGGCCATTAAACCACTGCTTCTGAGGAAAATAAAAACTGTCCCTTAAGGGTGACAAACCACTGACAAGAAGTACTAAAAAAAACTGACTCACTGGGATGTACTCATTACCCAGAAATGGAAAGAAAATTTAGTTTCTTTCTTATAATTTTGAGGAAACTTTGCCAATATGTAAAAAATCTCTATCTACAGGCTGTCTTCGAAACACTCCTGTACCTTATAACATACATGTACTGTACAGATTAGTGGGTACACACTCTATGTGTCTACATAGCACCCCAATGCATAACTCATTTTAAAGAAAAATATACACATTTTCTAATGCTACACTCTTAAAACATGTATTAAAAACTGTGTTAAAAAATGTTGATTAAAACTTGCTCAACATTGGTATAAAATGAGTGTTGGTTAAAAATGGCTTTTAACCTGGCGTGTGCTAAAAATATTGATTAAAATCTTTGTTGCAACCAACAATGATTATGTTGTAACCATCATTGATTGAATCAGGTTTTTTGGCTTTCTAGCCAAAGTGATGGAATATTTTTGTAGGTTAAAGTTTGATCAAAGCTGATGACTGAACAGCACAAGCGCATATAGATTTATATTGCTGAGCACAAATCTCTAGCAGAAATTGCGATAAAAATGGACAGTGCAGGTAGAATGTTACATCAATAACTTCTTGGTTATTCATCTAATCGTGCAATATGACCGTATTCATATTGGTCGTAAAATTTAATGCGGTGTTGCGACAGTGTTGTACACCACAGCAGCTCCGATCAGGAGCAGCGCCGCAGTAATTGTGTTCATAGTGGACACATCAACAGTGGATTAGCGCATTCATATTGCAGACGAGACTCAGTAGTAAAGCACATGTTCAGGTTTGTTGACATTTTGGCTCATGACCTCATTCACGATGTATTTCGACGTGACATTAATCATATGAAAAATAACCATAAAAAGTTATTAATCAAAGGAAATATTTTAGTAATACCAATTTTTTTTTTTTTTAATTATGGTTCCCAAAATTATGATAAATGTTTTTACAATCATGCTTAAAAGACTCGTCGGTTTCTCTCAGCAGCGAGTTTAACCTTTGTGAACTATTTGTGAACCGATGCGGTGTTGTGTTCATATGTGATTCACCCTGTCGCAATGCTGCAGCAGTTCCGGAGCTGAACCATCTCACACCCTGCATCAAATTACAGTGGAATAAACTACGGTGGTGTCAGTTACAGCAGTGTTTGAGCGCTCACAGTGGACATAACACCGTATCAACACCGCAGCAGCTCTCGAACTGCTGCGATGTGGGTGGGCAATATGAACACGATGCAATATACCTTTGAATCCCTTCCAAGTTTCAGTATCTTTTCCTGAAGAGAAAAGCATTTTAGCAACAAACATTTAATGAAAATAATTAATTTTAAAATGATTGGTTGACTGCTTCTTACCTCATTATTGATGACTATCTTTGGAGTGTCATATACCTTCCTCATAAACTGAGGGGATGTAATCAATGCTTTCACATTCAGAGTCAAATGATCCATCCTGACAGACATTTCAGCTTTCAATCAAGCCAAGATTAAAACTTCGCTAGAAGTCCACAGAATCCCTGCAGATGATCTGAACTTTTCAAGAGCTGTATACTTGGTCCATTCTGAGCCTTTGCAATGTACTTTTGAAGAAAGGAGTACACACAACTAAATATCTCAACGTGAAGTTAATTTCCCCTAAAAATGGAACAAGCATTCACTTTAGGCAGAGTACACATGCACACCTTAGAGATTAAGCCCATTTCTCCTAAAAATGTCACAAATATGCATCACAGACTTTTATTTTCCGCTTCGGTTTCAGAAATATCAAAATACACACAATGTAGGCATTACTACATGTAGGTATAGAAGAAATAAACCTCGGATTAAATGGGAAACCAAGACTCTCTTGATGCTCTCTCCAATACTACTTCTAAATCGAAACCAAATCTTGGACTCTTGCCATTGGTTTCATGATTAAATCCAGAATCAAGAAGATACTGTGTAATGTATGAAGATCAATCTAGAATCAAGAAGATACTGCTAATAATCAAGATAATCCCATGCTGATGGATGAATAAGAGACTTTCCTGTATGACTAGGGTGAATACACTGAGTACTCCACATAATAAATGCCTGCATTGATCAAATCCAAACTGATATACATGAATTCCTTTATCCTCCAAAGTCAACAGATTTGCTTTCAGAGAAGATGTCAGACATTGATGACAGGAACAGTAAAAAACAGCAAATAATGCATTTCATGTTAAAACTTCAGGCTTTGAACAGTAGATCCTTGCTAATGGCCTGCATCAGCAAAGACACAGAACATTATGTGTCAATGTCCTCATGATAAAAGTTACCCACCGTACTGTTGCATCTCAAATGAAAATAATACAACCTGTGAGTCTACAGCTGAAGGGAGAAACAACAGCAGTGGACCAGAACTGGGAATTGATGGAATTAATTGTTCTATTTGCTCTCCCCGCTCCTATGTATTGATGACAGCGAGTCTTGCATGAAATCCTTTTATCTCAAGAAGATGTTTATCCAAAGTACTGTCATCATAATTATTTTGAGGATTTTTAGACTAATACATGTAGCTCTGAATCTATTATACAGAGTATGGACTGTAGCTTAGTTGTCCATACACACCTTCAATGGAAATAGAATGAAATATCGTCATATTGCCATGATTTCCATGACGATATACCTTAACTTCACAAGTAATATGATCCATATGCACTGAGTATTTGTGTTTTGTCCTAATTCAACCTGCTAAATGATGATATTTCTCATAGATTGGTTATGCTGCAGCCAGTGGTTTCCTTTAAGGAAAAAGAAGAAAAGTTGAAGCCCATTTCACACCATGAAGATACATTTCCTTTTAGTCTACTACACAGATAGCAGATGTTATAAAGTTATAAGTTTTTGACAGCTGAAGGGTTCGCCTTGAAATCTTTGCAAGATCAACAGTCTGAGAATATAGATTTCAGATTCTCAGCTCCAAGAGTCGCCATCTCAAAAATATTTGTGAATCAACATTTCCTCTGGAATACCAATAATGCTTCTTTCTAGAAACTGATCAGTTGATGTACTGCTCATCATCCACTTATGTACACAGTTGTCCATATAAAACAAGCATTAACACTTAGAGAACACCTACATGTATGAACCTCCAAACTTTAATCACAAATCACAACTGCATGTACATGTACTCTAATATTTCTGGGTATAGTTACTCACATTCCTGAGAGCTAGAAAGATGAACACCTTACATGCAGTACAATGAGCTAAGAGCAGTGAACTCTAGATCAAGTTAAGCCCTAATGGAACATGAACTTTAACCGCTGAATCATAAACCACTAAAACTTGATGAAACAGTTGGTTCAAAAATTCTTCTGCTCTCCAGCTTGAAGCCTTCTTTCAAGGCTTAAAGCAATTTGTATTTTCCCAAATCGTTCAATAGAAGAAAAACGTGTTTCCATGATTAATGTACATGTACATACAGTATGTCCACAACTTCATAATGCAGACTGCAAAGAGGTAAAAATATACTGGTTATAGGAATTTGAGCAGATCAAAATTGACAAAACACAATGTCCTCCTTATAAAGACCAGCAAAACAAAAATCTCTAAAATTCATCAAAGGTTATACCACAACCACCTTCAATGACTCAGTGTGTGTATAATCTATTAAATGCTTCAAGCATTATCATTCCATTAGGATTTCAAAGATACAACATCACACAAGTCTGATAAAGTTGGGAGAAAAAAAAACACCAACCTAACAGCCTGAAATCCTTCCTCCAAAAGTTCTATGTACCTATACTGTATAAAAGCTCATTCCAAAATGAAGAGAGAAACCCCTGCAGCAAACCCCCCTTAGATTCTTTGCAGTAAACCATGCCACGTATGATAATGAACGCGCATTTACACATCAATGCTCAAATAAAAGAGTTTTGCCAATTTGTGTGGACAAAATCATAACATCATATTTTGCGCTAACTTTTGAATAATTTGAAAATTCCACAGCTTTTTGCCACCAGGAGGAAAAAAATTTACTTCTTGCCTCAGATTTTTTTGTCCTTTGTCGCCTCATATCCCACTCATCTGTTTAAAAAAAAAAAGTGCGGAGTTTTACCATTCATATCTGAACATGCCTTACGTTGCTGGGGAATCCCTAAGCAGGCATGACACATAAGATTTTGATATTGATCCTGAATACTGGTTACAGAAAGATTTGGTAGACCTGGCTGTTATTTCATGAAAGCTTCAAAAGCACAAGTTTGTCAAAATCCCACTGAAATGTGTTTTAAAATTTATATGTGTTTCCATAGAATCCTGGCAAATTAATGTTTATGCCAGAGTCTTAACAGACACCGTCTTCCAGCCATAAAGCATCCGAAAAAGACATCACTCTTTAGAGACAAATGTAGCTCAAGAGTCAAGAAGAGACTTTCCCAATGCCAAATTTAAGAGTAAGCTTCCACTGTAGACAGATAGTGGAAATGGATCCTCGTACATCAAAAACATAAAATGAGAATTTCTGCTTTTCACAGTAAGGTATGATTAGGCTTTCATCAATCCTCCACAGCTCTACACAATACAGGCTATCTTAGCACAATTTTGACAAGCAGTTGGAAAATACTCTTATGACAGCAGAAATACATATTCCACTTTAATAGAAAGGCAGCATGCATAAACTCCAATTTCAGCACAGATCAATAGATTACATATTTCCCAATGAATTATTTGCTAGTCAGCAGATGCAATGTAAATATGTTTTCCTACACCACATAACCATGAATTGAAAATAAGAACATTCTACAAAAGCAAGCAGACAGACATACCAAGGGAATTGGTTTACATTGTCACTTAATTTCTAACAAACTACTAAGCATTGAATTGAAATTCCCTCAAGATCATATCAAATAAAGTACAAAGTCTATTGTGTCTGTCATGTGTACTTATGTCATGTGCAGTAGTAACAACAGTCTTATAGTGGGTGTATTTCCCTCAGCTTGGAACTTAAAGATTATAGCCTGCTATTTCTGATCCAATGAATTAGCCTGATTAGAGAATAGCAAGCTAATGCTCAGATGAAGATGGTATTAGCCTGCCATTTTTCTCTATAAAAAGTATGCCACCCAATTCTTGGACTTATTGGCAGAGTAGCAAGTTAATCTGCAAAATAGAGGGCTATTTCTGAAGTGTCCATGTCAGCTCGAGCTTCAAGAGCTGGCATCCATTCTATCATGCATGTTATAGCTTGAGTTAGATTGCAATATACGGAACTTGAGCTGATGTGAATGTAACTACACACTTCAGCTGAGTTCAGGCTAATGCCTGAGATCCTTAAATAGCAGGCTATTCCTATAGCTCAAACCAATGAAGATATAGCTACTCAGGTTATTCAAATAGATGATGAAATAATATCATTAGAGAGGATCAGCTACCCACTTCACAAATTAGCAGAGTGAAAGCAGCAAACACAAGAAATGAGAATTGTTTAATCCTAGAAAGATTCAAAGAGTCAATGATGAAGCACTTATCCAAGCTACAACAGAAACATCACTTAGTGAGGGCATTTCTCTATTACTACCATTCCATATATATCAGAAATTAGTCCATGTCAGAACATCATCTAACCTACAATAGCCATGGCTCAAGCACTACCGGTAATCCCTGTTACAATGTATATACAAATATCACATGATATTAAGGCATGTCATCTTTACTGCTGCTCCACACCCAGGAGACATCATTCCATGTTGCAATACATCTAATCCACACCATACTCATTCAAAAGCAACATTTTAAAAACAGCATTTTCAGAATACAGTAGGCCACAGTACATGGAGAGTGGAGACTCAGGAACTTTTGATCAAAGTATCAAACCACACTGTGCTAAGTCCTTGTTCCTCAAAACAGATCTCATACAGTTATGCCATCTCTTACTTTATCAGACATTAAAATTCATGTACACCAGCAAAACATGTCAAGAGAACCACCTGTTAAAGGCATATAACATCACATGTCATCTAAATGTGTCTAGATGTGATAATTCCTATTAATCCAGTAGAGACTGCAGATGAAGGATAGAAACATATGTGCATTTCGGCTTGTAATATATCAAGCTCTTCATACCATATGCTCGCATGCCTGATACAAATGCATTAATTATGCATTTCCATTTTTCAATATAATGTACTGATAAAATCAGGAATCCAGCAAGCTGTATAAATAACACAATGTTCCGTGCAATGGATAACTGCCATTCACAAACTAATTCACTGGCAATGGTATACAAGCAGGCATGAAATCAGCAATATGTCAACGATATATACCACTCCTGTACGATACGCCAGATTAATCAAACATTATATTTCTGAGCTCTCTCATTCTGTACATATTGACAGATCTCAATATCACAAATTGAGCCCTGGAATAATAGAACACTTATACTTGAATTGGAGGACGGACAATAGATGACATTTTTTGTCCATTCTTCTGCCATACTTGCAAACAGAAATACATGGACCCTGACACGGTCAATTGAAATTAAATCTCATAATGTGATGAGAATGGATTCATTCACACAAAAAAGAGTGTACAATCTCACAAGTTTGACCTCTTTAGATTAGAAAAATTATCTTACTGTAGAATCTTCACCATACATAATGATATATTGTGAATATATTTATTTCACTTTGAATATGCTTTCTATGTCTCTCTTGATCTATTTTTTTGGTGTTACAATGAACCATTAATTCTTGCAATATTGATTTGCTTGCCATGTGTATAGAAACAGTGACAAATTGAGCAATACAAAGTGAAATCAAAATCATGAGACTGAACTCCACTACAGAGCAAAAGAGATAATAGACCTGAATTTATACTAGAGGTAAATCATGACATAAACCTTCATAGACCTGTGTAGGATGTGTATGTCCTCTTGTCGGTTCCATGACATTTGCTCCGGTGACATTTGCTCCGCCGACAACTGCTCCGAAAATGACGACAAGTGCTCCGCGACAAGTGCTCCGCGACATATGCTCCGCCGACATATGCTCCGCCGACATTTGCTCCGCCGACAATTGCTCCGCCGACAATTGCTCCGCCGACATTTGCTCCGCCGACATATGCTCCGCCGACATATGCTCCGCCAACATTTGCTCCGCCGACATTTGCTCCGAAACGACGACATTTGCTCCGGCGACATTTGCTCCGCCGACATATGCTCCGCCGACATATATCCTCCAAAACGACATTTGCTCCGCCGACATTTGCTCCGTCGACATAATTATGCTCCGCCGAATTATGCTCCAAAACGACGACATTTGCTCCGCCGAATTAATTATAATCATCAATAAATTGATAATAATTCTACTCTGCTCCGACAATTGATAATGATTATGACAATTGCCTCGCCGCCAATTTCTCCACCGAAATGTTTTGGAAACCACGACACTTGAACCTTGCCCCCACGACACCATTCAGTGAATTTGAGGGCATGCCTTTATTATGTTTATCATTATAGGTCACTCTAAATAAGAGTAATCATAGTAAATCAGAGTAGATCTCAAACTGCAAAGTAGTTTGCAAATATAGAAATACTGCGGTATGTCGGCGGAGCAAATGTCGCCGGAGAAATGTCGGCGGAGCAAATGTCGTTTTGGAGGATATATGTCGGCGGAGCATATGTCGGCGGAGCAAATGTCGCCGGAGCAAATGTCGTTTCGGAGCAAATGTCGGCGGAGCAAATGTCGGCGGAGCATATGTCGGCGGAGCATATGTCGGCGGAGCAAATGTCGGCGGAGCAAATGTCGGCGGAGCAATTGTCGGCGGAGCAATTGTCGGCGGAGCAATTGTCGGCGGAGCAAATGTCGGAGGAGCATATGTCGCGGAGCACTTGTCGCGGAGCACTTGTCGTCATTTTCGGAGCAGTTGTCGGCGGAGCAAATGTCGCCGGAGCAAATGTCGTGTCACCCCTCTTGTCAAATGGGAGGACATTCATTTGCTTTTGCTTATTTAAGCTTATACTTATTCTAGTCTGATCCGGGGTCGGCGCGGTGGAGTTTTTAACAAGGCATTAGCGACATTGTGTCTTGCCCACTTGCAGCTAAGCTTTAACATATAATAATAATAATAATAATATACAGTTCTTGTATAGCGCATATCACATTATGATATAACGTCTCTATGCGCTTCCAAAGGACTTGGATATTATTACCCCAGCTTTAGCCCGGCAGCCTTTTACAGCGCGCAAGCATTTCAAGGAATGAATTCCTGCCAGGTACCCATTCGCTTCACCTGGGTTGAGTGCAGCACGATGTGGATGAATTTCTTGCTGAAGGAAATTAACACCATGGCTGGGATTCGAACTCACGACCCTCTGATTGAAAGACGAGAGTCAGAACCACCAGACCACGATGCTTCCAATGACCTCAAATGACCTTGACCTTACCTACCATGTTACCTGTAATGGCAGCATTACATGCAGGTCCCCCAAATTAATCTACAACCCAAGTTTAGTTGAAAAGTGAGTGACGGTTGCAAAGTTATCTGTCATAAGAGAGTCTTGCAGGTAAACTTTAACGTTTGACCTCAAATGACCTTTGACTTCACCATGTGACCTCTGAAGGCACCATAACATGAATATACCCCAAGTGCATCTATCATCCACGTTTGTTTGCCATTGCAGGAACATGTGCAGAGTTATGTGTCATAAGAGAGTCTTGCACGTTAACTTTAACATATGACCTCAAATGACCTCTGACCTTATCATGTCACCTCCGATGACACCATAACATGCAGATCACCTTAGTACATCTACAACCCAAGTTTGGTTGAAAAGTGAGAGACAGTTGCAAAGTATCTGTCATAAAAGTCTTGCAGGTAAACTTTAATTTGACCTCAAATGACCTTTGACTTTACCATGTGACCTCTGAAGGCACCATAACATGAATGTACCCCAAGTGCATCTATCACCCCAGATTGGTTGCTATTGCAGCAACATGTGCAGAGTTATATGTCATAAGAGAGTCTTGCCGGTAAACTTTAACATATGACCTCAAATGACCTTTGCCCTTATCATGTGACCTCTGACTACACCATAACATGCAGATCCCCCAAGTGCATCTATGACCCAAGTTTAGTTGAAAAGGGACCAACGGTTGCAAAGTTATTTGTCATAAGAGAGTCTTACAGGTAAACTCTAACATTTGACCTCAAATGACCTTTGACCTCACCATGTGACCTCCAACAGCACCACAACATGATGTTACTCCTAGTGCATCTGTCACCCAAGTTTGGTTGCAAATGGACCAACAGTTGCCAAGTTATGTGTCATAAGAGAGTCTTGCAGGTAAACTTTAACGTATGTAAAAATAGTCTTGCAGGTACTCTATAACAATGTGACCTCAAATGACCTTTGACCTTACCATGTGATCTCCAGCAGCACCACAACATGATGTTACTCCTAGTGCATCTGTCACCCAAGTTTGGTCGCGAATGGACCAGCAGTTGCCGAGTTATGTGTCATAAGAGAGTCTTGCAGGTAAACTTTAACATATGTAAAAAGAGTCTTGCAAGTACTCTATAACAATGTGACCTTAAATGACCTTTGACCTCACCATGTGACCTCCGTCAGCACCGCAATATGATGGTACCCCTAGTGCACCTACCACCCAAGTTTGCTTGCCATTAGACCAGCAGTTGCCGAGTTATGCGTCATAAGAGAGTCTTGCAGGTAAACTTTTAACATTTGTGACAGACGGACCATGGACGACGGACGGACGACGGGCGACGGACGGACGCCATTTGGATCCCTTTGTTTCGCCTTCACCTCCGGTGAGCGAGACAAAAACAGGTGCGAGATGTCGAATTACGAGGGATTACGAGCGAAGGTCTCTCCCCCCTCCAAAAACCCAACCTGGTTTGGGGGGAGAGGGGGGAGAGGGGGACAAGTCCCGGCGAGCGTCCACACTTAGCGGATGTCCCCTCTCTGTCAAGGCCATACCTCCATCCACTATCAGTTATTATTGATTAATTATTCCTGTATCTCATCAAACAAATGACGAGGCATTTATCGCTTAGTTAATACATGTATTTTTAAGAAAATAATAAGCTCACCACTGAATCGTAACTAATGAAATTTAGACAATTGTTTTTAATTTTTTATATAAATTAAAGGCAGGAATTTCATTTTTAAGTGGTGAAATGATATTTTCAACATATTTCCCTTATTTTGTGGCTAGATAATGAAATGTATACAGGCCTATGTTCAGGCACTCTATAGTTCTAACCTGCAGATCACACTATGAGGGCTTCAGTGGTGATAGCTACAAAAGAGAAGAAAGAGAATATCCTTCCCTAGAGCTCTATGATTATTCTTTGCTTTCCTTCTCTCTTCAATACACCCCCCACCACCCTTCCTTTAAATATAAGGTACCACCCAGTGATGAAAGACTTCTCTGGTTTTCACACATGAATATTTTGTCCCTACCCTGTTATGATATTCAGGAATTTGAGGGATTTCCTCTTTTGCCTGCATAATGAACTTCCCACTTTCTAAAACTAAGTAACAAACGAAGCACGCTAGCAAAAGATTGAGGCCTTTTGGCTTCGGCATGAACTTTTGATGTATGTTGATAATGTTAAATGCATCTACATGTATTTGTATCTTGGCAATATATTTCCTGGTTTCAACGATAATTTTTAAATACATGACAAAATAGCATCAAGGGGAGGGTTGATAATCGCTATGTATATGGTTGAAATATGGGACAATCCTGTCACCCTGTGAACAGCATATCGTTAATGAAAAATTTCTTATTGTTACCTGTATTTTGACAACTGTGACCTGTGCCTTACTGAAGTTTTTCAGTTATCAAATCTATAACAGAATGCAATATCATTTTCATATTCACTATCAAAAGGGTATGAAATTCAGACTTTTCAACAGTCCAGACCTACAGCTATTGACTCAATGCACATCTAAAATCATGCTACCTTTCATATTTACAGTACATGTGTATCTGGAGTGAATGACATCTGTTATGTGCAATTGTTTCTGTGGTTTGTACACAAGGCATGCCTAAAAATCTCATGTTGTTTCATCTTTTTCTGCCATCTGGTTGTAACCCACATAGAGTATTTTTATCTGCATCAAACTGTGCAGATAGCATTTATATGAATAGGAATCCACTTCAAGACAGGACTAAGTCTGGACTAACCCACTTCTTGAAGTGGGTCAAGAAGTATGCACTAAATGCAGATCGAGTGATGCTGATGCCAATAACGACAGTCTTCATATTATCCAGAAAAGTGTGCTAGAAGTCTGCTAAGTTCAGACTTAGTCCAGACTTAGTCCATACTTTATTAGCACTCTTCTACAGCAAATATGGTAAGGGTAATGGTACTATCAAAAACAAGTGCACATTTGGTTCCAGCACATGCAACTTTGTTAGCTTCTGAGTGACCATGTTATCATTTATCAAAGCTTAAAATAACTTGAGAGACAAATTGTATATTAATGGAATAATGGATGAGCTATGAATCATCAAACAGTCAAATTCTGAGATTTCCACCATCTCGAAATGAAATAGAAAACAGAATACAATCTCTGTAGGACAAGAACACAACTTTCATGATCTGCATATGACCCAAGCAGGAATAGAGAGATAGTATGCATGAGATGATACAGGCTGAAAAATGGATCAACATCCCACCTCCCGCATTGCAAACAAAATGAAAGAGATAATGAGGCATGAATAATAAGCATTCAGCAATTGTAAACAGTTTCATTTTTGGCCTGATCTGATTTCAATATTTCTCTAGTTATTGTACCCGAGATATAGGCTTTGGGCTATTTCTATTTTTTTTTTTTACCTTTTCATTTCTTGTTTTGTATGATGTATTGCATACAGTGTCAGAGTAGACAATTGTTGTAAAAGTTGCATTTATGTGGAATATGTGGAATTTTGTTTGATTGTATGTGACATGAAAAGTATGTAAATATCTATTACATTGGCATTAATCTCGCTGCGGATGGAGGGAGTATATACCGTGTGAGTAAAAAAAAATTACCCTTAGAAAATGGTTATTTATTCAAAAACTAAGATATGAACACTAAACTTTTAGACATATCTTGAAGAGTATCTTCTCCCGCGTTACTTGGTACAATTTTTGTGTGGTACATGTACGTGTTCACGCTTGGATGAACAGGAGACATCGTTTGTGTTAGTGTAAAAATCAATTTGAGCCAAAGTGAGGATAAGGCAAAAGGTCAGTGAATGAAGGAAGAGTGGGGCAGACAAGGAACAATGACAAAGAAATGTTGGAGCTTCGTGCTGGAGGGGGAGGGGAACTCCCCTCTCCCTACACTCTCTCCCCAGGGACCGGGAGTGCACTTCGCGCTCTTAGTATGTAATTCGCATGATTCGCATGCGAATTACCTCCCCTTAAAATGAACCTACGTCACTCAGGCCCAGGGGCGTAATTACGTGCCCCCTGTGAGCTGGCCCCCCCCCCCCAAATTAATGCAAACACACACCAACACACCCACTTTTCCACCCAGTGCCCCCGGGCCCAACTGTGTTGACCCACGGTATGCCACTGCCATTGCCTGTCTGAGTGTGGGTGTGCATGTATGTGTGTGGGGGGAAGGGGGGGTGTTTGTGTATAACTGCATGTGTGTCTCAATTACGTATGTCATGTTTAATTTTGTCTGGGATGGTTTGAGCTTTACTTGTATCTGCAAAGATCTAATCAAATTCCCCTATTCAAAATATTTCATTGGTTCAAATGTCACATTTGGTGCAAGGGGATTTTTACATTCTCGCAAACAATGCCCCATATTCATCCAAGTGTAAACACATGCCATACAAAAATGGTACCAAATAATTCTGGAGAAGATATTCTTTCAAAATATGTATAATTATTTTGCCTACATAACTTAGTTGGTTTTTTTTTAATGACAATTTTCTAAAAAAGTGTAAAGTTTTTTTTTACTCACACGGTATAACCCCCACTTCTTTGATGGGATGGCGTGGACATAGCGGCCTCATTTTCCTCACATTTTGTCACCCACATCACCTCGTATTTTACAGCTTCCCGAACTGTTTCTAGTGAGCAATAAAATATGCAGCGACGCGGGGTAATGGGAGGGAATTTGCAAAACACGGTAAATCAGGAAGTCGTGTATCACAAGGTCACAGATCAGGTCGCACGCGCACTGCCTTATGGGAAGGTCTGATGCGGTCGCTGCGCTATGATGATCAATTGAATAATGCCAGAATCTCCCAGTAAGAATTCGAGACTCCGGCACACCACAAATTTTGTTACCTGCTGTTTCTACTGAAAATAGTCCCTTCGCATTACTTCACATTGACCACCTAGAAAGGTAGACCTGAAGTACGCTCGACAACAGGTCATGTGCGACTTGAATTTCGCATCCCTTGTCATGAATTTCGCATCCCATGAATTTCATATTGAATGTAAGCTTTCGCTCGCATTTTCAGTATCTTAACCATTGCCAGTTGAATTAGTATCATTAAGAAAGGAAATAAATGCAGGCCTTGTTTCTTGTCTCTCTATCCAATGTTTACACTATTCTTCTATTCATAAAATGTTAGTTTATATAACTGCACAAATTTGAGCGGCAGGTTGACCTAAAGTCATATATTTTCAGGAGATAACGGACTGTGACCATTAACCTATTCCTATCATACCCTCTGTGAGAACAGAAGATGCCGATAAATTGTATAACAAGAAGGGAGTTACAATACACTTGAACATGTTTCAGTATTAAAGGGTAAGTCCACCCTAGAAGTTTCACTGTTTCAATAAAAGGAGATAAATTCGAACAGCATTCAAAAAAAAAAATGAGCAAAATCGCTCATAGAATATAGAATAACCCCCATAATCAATGTATGTTCAGAAGAATTGCTTTTTACATAACATACTTTACTATGGGGTAAGAAAATGTGTAACTTCGAAGAAAATTGAGAAAATGTGAAATTTCAAGTATAAAGTGAATGGAGACCTGCTTGCATATGATGTCATCAGTGTTGCCAATTTGCAGAGCCGAGAGTAATTTACTAGAAAGTGTAAATGAGTGTAATTTTCTTATTCTTTGAGTGATTTTGCTCATTTTTTTTTAAAAATGCTGTTCAAACTTATCTCCTATTATTGAAAGAGTGAAACTTCTAGGGTGGACTTTCCCTTTAAAGACATTCAGTCGTGGGCTTTCATGGGGAGTGGATCATAATTTGCTGACACCAGACTTTGTGAAAAGCACTGGAAATGCCTGTAATAGAGCTACATTTCTGGAGGACAGCAAAACAAGCTGTCCCACCATAAACACTCTTCGGCTTGCTTCGGGCATTCTCGGGCTAGGGAAAGTGAGATAATGACTTCGCCATAGGGTGGCAAAGGGTTGAATATACAGAGCATTACATAAGGTCTGTTGGTCATAAAACTTGTAGTGATGGACAACGCCTGTTACTGGGTGAGCACCCATGGTGTCAAATTCCCCATGAGAGCCCACGACTGAGCATCTTTAAACAAATCCATTTTTCCTCGCTCATAAAATCTAGAAACAAGATGTTTTTTCGATCATCAATCACTCATATTCCATGCAGCAGCAGATACCCAAATATAATAGTTTTGCATTGATGTGCCTGACCATTCTCAAAATCTGCATCTAGTGTACTTTGTATATTTTTTCGTGTTCACTCATGATATCTAGATAAAGAATAACAATTGGGAAGGCAAACGAATTGGGAATGCAAGGAAGATTTTTCCTTGCTCTCTTCACTCACTCAAAATATTTAGAAACAGGTTGGTATTGAGAAACAGGATGGTATTGGACAACAAACAACTGGACCAGTTAGATATATTATATTTGGCAGTGTGGTGACCAAATACACGTAAAGATCTTATATATGTAGGTGTCATACAGGTTAAGATGTAAAAGAAAAGAGGCATGAAAGGAAAGAAAGAAACCAAATAGAGGAAATACGGGAGAGATGGTGAGAGAGAGAGAAAGAGCAAGAGTGGAAGAGATCAAAGAATACGAGAGAGCAATGAGAAAGAAATATATAACATTCGTATGTTTTACATACAAATTTTTCAAAACATCTGGCAGGCTCATAATTTGATACAGTGTTGAGAAGAGATGGTGTTACTCCATTGTAGTTTAATGCGGGACGGAACATTCAAACTGACAACTGTCGCGTATCAGCAATGGAGCTGCTCTGTTGCTAATACAAGACGAAAGCTCAGTATACATATGAATGAAGTAGAAATTAATCGCATTGTTCCTACATGTACGTTATGTCTATGGAAGTGACAGAATGTACAACTTGTCAATCGAGTGCAGCCTCAAAATTACTTCTTGAGAAATGGAAAAATAGAAATGATGAACTTACACCTGTATAATAAAATATACACCTTGGAAAGATATCCTGAAATACAATGCCTTCAGTAACAGAGATATTATACAGAGACATTACAAAAGGCAACAGTACAAACTACTGTAAATGTAAGAGTTAATTCAATCTACCAGTATTTGCTTTTGAAAGTATTGAGAGAGAATACTTATTGGACTTTTGTAGTCAGGACTTGTCAAGGCACAGGCTAGTATGATCATATAAGCCACATAAAAACATCACTTCACTTTTTACATGATGTTGGGTTTAACCCATTCATGACAGGAATTATTTATAGCCTAATTTGATCAGCTTTTATTCCTCCAATTGGCAACACCAACATTTTTATTTCATTGCTACATTTTTCTTATAAAACGTCATGTATCTGAAATGAATATAAATTGACAGAAATTATGATGAGAAGTCAAAAAGTTGCCAATTTGCAGGGGAAAACGGTGATTTTAAACTTTCTATCACATTGCCAATTTAAGGATTTTAATGTATATTTTGCTTTAAAAAATTTTTCGCATCAAACAACGAATATTGACGCAACCAAAATGGGCACAGTTTGTGTAGAATTTTTTGCTCTTTCTGCTCATGTATTTGGTATGATTTTTAGGGCTTTGCATCAAAAGATATTAGGCCAAACCACAAAATGTGGACCTTTGTCACGAATGACTGGATTATGAGACTTAATGAAAGGAGATCATGTTATTGAGAATCAATATCAAATTGCTTAATCAATAATACAATGAACAACATAATGTACACATACATAAAGACATAGTGACAGGTGTACAAGACTGGCTAGAATAAGATCATATACAGTAACAACTGAAATGCATGCTGCAACAACAACTTGAACTTCATTTTCATGCTTTCAAAAAAAACATAGCTTCTGAAGGATCCCCCAAAATGTGTAATCATTAATGAAATCAAGAATGTTTCACTCCATTTCAAAGTTTTAAGGTGTGGTGATGTCATTTAGGTGCCTTAAATTCACATGAGAATAATTTTTTGATCACCAAACTCTATTGGCTCGCGCAGCGAAAATAAGTGTTTCAATAACATTCGGAAGCCGTACACCCCATGACATGTGTGTGTGAGAGCTAATTAATCACGCATTGCACCATCGTTCATCACTAACGATGTGCACCGTAAGCAAGTGAGCTCACTAACGTAATCAAAGATACACTATCACAACAGTGTGACAAAATATTTTTGGAACATAGTAATGAACGAAGACAAAGGATATTACCAAGAAAAAAACATTCATACTTGCAAGTAAGCGCTTGTTCCAATTAGTAATATGCCCTTGCTGGCGATTTGTGATGGGGATTGAAATCACTGAAATTCGATTTCAAATGACCGCTAAGCGCTTTCATCGTAATGTATACGTAGTTTCAACACGGCCAAATAGGATTTTGTGCACTGTCCTATTGCGTTCCACTTCCGGGTTGGTGCCACCTCTTGATAGCTGACGAATAACTGAAACATGATTTCACAAATTATCGATGAAATATCAAGTAAATGGCAATCTATTTAGCTTTATTTGACCAGGATTTTTTATTCGGTCTTCACAAAAAGAGGTAGGAGGCTATGATTTGAATTTTTTACGAATTGGACAAACAATACAGTTCTTTTCAAAGCGGCTTTATTGCCAAGTTTCTTTATGAAAATCGGACATTACCGTGGCGTTAGGGATACACACGCTGTTATATGGGTATGGGACTGGCCTCACTCAGGTGCTTCAGCTCCGACGCGGCGCTGAACCATGGCAGGCTACGAACGGCTGGAGTGGTCAGCCGATTGGCGAAATGAAAGTACCGAGTAGTCGATTAATCGTCCAAAAAAATGTCTGTTTAAACGAATACCAAACATGGGCTTTCAAGACAGCCCTACTGATGACAGGTTTTTTTTGGGGGGGAGGGAGTTGTTTTAATCTTAACATTACTGAACGACAGATAAAGTGGCACTCAGGTGAACTTTTTAAGGCCTAGAGCAATAACACAAGAACTTAAATCTATAAATAAATTCTATAATCTGTTCTTTGAATTAAGCCCTGTTATTGTATGTTCTTGCAGGGTAAACATTACTTTTCTACAAACATAGAGACCTGTCCTTTGCTTGTTAAAGCTCTAGGGGAGTTTGATCACCAAACCTTAACAATAGGTATCACCCACTTGAAGCAACGCACCTATTGTGTTCAACAACAAAGTCATGGCATCAAGAAGTGCCTTGATGAATAAGCAACTGACCCTAAAGTACAGAATAGATGTAGAGGTAAGACCTGAGTCCCACTAATAACACCAAACAGATCACATCTTGGCCATTAGGGGTAATCTTGTTTGGTCTTTTGTTAATAGTCTGGTATTGGTCTCTCTAGTGTGACAGGGGTATCTTCATCAAGAGAGAAGGCTCTTGGTGGGGGAAGAAGGGGAAGTGCAAACAAAAGGATGACCAAATAGAAGGCATGAACAAAAAGGTGGTGTGTGTTATAGAGAGGATGATTGGACATAATGGTCCAAAGTACAGACCATGATTATCAAAGGTCTTGGAGTTAATTGGGTTATGTTAAGAGGATCAAAGGGTTGTGTACAAGTGTACTTGTCATTATCATAGACCTGATCAGTTCAGATAGGAAGAAATAAATGGATAAATAGAACATCATTCCATACATGTACAAACTTTAATACAAAAGCAAAAGTTGAATTGAAGTTTCTTGTTATCGTTCCTTGTCTGCTCCTTCTCTTCTCTTCTCTCATCTTTTTCTCTTCTCACTCAAGCTTTTTTGGGAGGGGAGCTACCCCCACGGCCCCCTGGCTAAACGAATGATAACAATATAAAGAACTAAAACTGAAGGGGAACAGAAACTTATAACATAGATGTAGAAACATACTACTTTGGGGGAGGTCAAAATACTAGGACCATTTTCACATTCTTTTTTAGAAATTAAGATTTTAGTGATGCATCACTAGAATCTTAATTCTATTTTCGCATTTTGGCCATGTGAATGCAACGGAGCGTACCGGTAATTTGAATGGCGCAATTCAAATTGACGCTCCGGAGGTGTTTTCCAGTGATGATTCTCCTGAATGACGGAACGAAACAGTCGTGTGTAAGGATTGACCTCCAAATTGTGTTCCGCAGAAAAAAAAACACCCAACGGCTTCGCAAGCATCATGCACGAGTGACTGATGGCTAACCAAGAAAAAGCCACACCTCGATCCTCTCCTCGCTCTGAAATGCAAAACCGCAGAATCCGCAAAGCCTTTCTCTTGTGAACGGACAATAATTCTAATAGCGTAATTGCAATTTAGCACTGCAATTAAGTATCTCCACTTGTGTAAAAGTGGTCTAGGTTACATCAAAGTCATTGCTAGAGCATACAAAAGTATCTGATTGGTCATATCAGCATTCACACATGATATGATTCTCATGTACAATGCGACTATTCAGACTATTCGATGTTTGATACATGTACAAAGTTCAGACCACGAAAATGTGGTTACAGTTTGTTATTCCGAAGGTTCGTTTTTAAATCTGAAGGTTCGTTTATTCCGAAGGTTCGTTAGTCTGAAAATTCGATAGTCTGAAGGCCCGCTATTCCGAAAATTTTTGAGTCCAAAAATGAAATAAGGTTCGTTAGTCCACAGGTTCGTTAGTCCGAAAATGAAAAAAGGTTTGTTATTCCCAAACTTCGTTAATCCGAAGTCGAAATAAGGCTTGTTATTCCGAAGGTTCGTTAGTCAGAAAATGAAAAAAGGTTTGTTATTCCCAAACTTCGTTAATCCGAAGTCGAAATAAGGCTTGTTATTCCGAAGGTTCGTTAGTCAGAAAATGAAATAAGGTTCGTTAGTCCGCAGGTTCGTTAGTCCGAAAATGAAAAAAAGGTATGTCATTCCGAAGCTTCGTTAGTCTGAAATCGAAATAAGGCTCGTTATTTCGAAGGTTCATTAGTCGGAAAATGAAATAAGGTTCGTTATTTCGTTAGTTATATTTGGACTAACGAACCTTATTTTATTTTCTGACTATCGCACCTTCGCAATAACGAACCTTATTTCATTTTCGAACTATCAAACCTTCGGAATAACGAACCTTATTTCATTTTCGGATAAACGAAACTTCGGAATAACAAACTTTATTTCATTGTCGAACTAACAAACCTTCAGAATAACGGCACAAATGTTCTGATTAAGGAACCCTTTTTCAGTTTCGGACTAACGAACATCTACATGTAGGTATATATGCAATCTGCGTGTTTCGGAATAATGAACCTTCTGAAAAATGAACCTTCGGAATAAAGAGCATCACCCGAAAATCTAATCGTAGTATGCTCCAGAGTCCTAAACCTATGCATGTCCTAAAGCTACGCACCCTGCACTACGCACAATGCAACACATTCAATGCGCCAAACTTCCAATGTGACTGAACAACGAAACTATCATCAGGGTTTGCCCAAAAGAATCAGTAATTTTCCTTTATTCCATGTACATGTAATATTATGATTAGTTAGAAATCTGGGTAAAATTCACCCCAGGCAATTTAAAAATGAAGATTTGCATGATATGCATATACAGCTTTAGGACCCTTCATTCTGCTGAACAAAATTTGACACTGGCATTGATGTCAACTTGAAATACAGGTATATGTTATTGACATTTGTCCGCCATAATTTTCACTACAAATTAACTTGAGAATATGTAGAACGAAGATATATATAAAATAAATCAGCTAAAAACCAATGACCACTGGTGAAATGTGGCACCCTGCATAAATATCAGAAATAAATAAATGAATAAATTTTTGGCTGCTGAAAACAAAGCTTTAGGTCCTCCCATCAAACAGCTATAGGTTTTGCTGAGGCTTTTTGAATAGCAATATAATGGTTTTTGCATACATGTAGGGATGCAATGAATTGGGGTAGTCTGAACACGGGGGTTAAGTCACAGACCACAAGTGATTCCACCTTCACTGTGATTCATTATCCATAGCCTCATTTCCTGAAGAAACTGATTTTCACCCTCATACAATGACAAATCCCCATCCCCTACCCCTATGTTTTCCTGTTCAAATATAAGGAAGACCACACATTTCATGTGAAAAAAAAATCTAATGTGATGGATGAACAGAATGTTCTGTTATCACTTGTGACCATCCACTTCAAAACGACTCAATAAGTCGGAAAAGTGACAATTTTACATTTTACCAGTTTTTAAGCTTGGACTCGAGCTTTAATAGCTTGCCTTGTCGAGACCATGCAAACCCCTTTAAAATTACAATAAGATTGAGAGCTTGTCAGACAGGCTAATCACCAGAATAATATAGAAAACAGAATGTAAAGAGGAGTGACCATTTAGGAGTGCCATACTGTGGGTGTTTCATAAAGCTGTTCATAAAGTTACGAATGACTTTACCAACGACTTGAAAGCCAAATGGGATTCTTAATCATTATAACTCTTATAAGCTACATATGCAGACATGGATTAGCATTACCATTGTTTATAAACATCTTTATTGTGAAGTATATTGTTTACAATTTATTTTTAGATTATGGGAAATGCAGTCACACTTTGTTAAAAGATCATGCAAAACTTTGGGCGTCCCATTTTGCACTTCATATTCATGTCGTTCTTTATGTCATGCGTAAGTTTACTAATACCCTTTTTTACACTGGCATTTCCCGTACTTTCCTTAGTACGGGACTTTTGTTAGTCCCGTACTATCTTTGTTTTGCTTTCTGCACTTGCTAAATAAGTCCCGTACTAAGCGCTTAGCCCGGGCCAAGGAATAGCTAGCTGTTTACACTTGCATTTTCTTAATCCCGTACTATTCCGAAGGCCGGCCAAGGATATCCCCCGTACACAAACGTCTGAGCATGCATGCATGCTATCACTAGCTAGCTTTGCGCGCGCTCTACGTTAGATATGCTGATAAGCGTTCGTTTCTGATTGGTCAATGGGCATCTTGTCGCTTAACCCCGGACTGTTTTTTCTTGCTTTTTACACTGGCTTTCTTGGCACCACAATTGCGGGGTTAGCTCTGCTTTTTTGCAGGGCCAGCTAGTAGGGGACTATCGGTGGGGCTAGCCCACTTTTGCAAAAAGCAGTGTAAACAGAAAGTGGGCTAAGGAAAGTGCAGTACTATTGGTGGGGCTAAGGGAGGCCTTAGCCCCACCGATAGTCCGGGACTAAGCAAAATTTTGCCAGTGTAAAAAGGGTTTAAGAGCTTTATGAAACACACTCCCACCCCTGATGCCCTATTACTAAAAAGTTGAATGAAAACTTCCTAGAACTGACTATGAAGGGATTATCAAGTTAGGTTCAAACTTGGAATAGTTTCAGAGGAGGTACTTCTCTCCTTGTTTAGATTTTTAACTGCTGAGTTATGTACACGTACATGTACATTGTACATGTATGTCAATAGCCCCGTTTACATTACCTAATACCATAATATTACAGGTGCCCATTGGTCAGTGATTTCGCATGGACATCATTCATATTACAGGGTATTCATATTAAGGTAGTATTAACGTAATATTGCCATATTCTCCCTTTCACCGCTGTTCATATGTGCATCCGCAATATTACCTTATACTGTTCTATCAACAAATCCTGCAATGCATCTTGGTTACCCAGGCTATAATGTGTGCTCAGCTAAGGGTCAAACCCATCAACAAGATGCCACGCACCACTGCACAAGCCTTAAATGTAGCAACTACTTTGTGGATGCTGTCCATATACACGAGGTATACGCAATATTGAAGTAATATTACTAGGCTTTGACTTGAAATTTGTTCCACAGGATCTGTGATACCTTATAAGCTTGAGTATGGTACAAGTTTCATGAAAATTGAATAAATAATTCTGGAAAGAGAGTATTTCTTAAAATGCTGATGCCACTGTCGCGGTCGCCACCGCAACTGGAAAAGCAGCGCTTATATCTTGCTCTTGCTATGCAGGCGAGACAAAATCCTAAAATCCACTTTTCAACCCCAAGCTCTCTATTTTAAGTTGTTTACTCCAAAACTCCCACTGCGACTTACTGGTCATTTTATGGTGGAGGGTTACATTTTAATATTTAAGAAATGTTTGCACATCATTTCACAAATATAACACATTCAACAAAAATCAATTAAGGTCAACTTCCTCAGAAGCTCACAGTGACTTCCCTTTAAATTTTCTCATACAAATTCTCTTTTGTTTTAATGTGCATAATTATCAGATACTCTATTCATGCCTTGGATATCATGTCTTTGATTGCACTCGTATTCCTTTTCAATTTCTTTATCCTCAGGTGTGAAGGGATCTCAATAATCAGCAAGCATCTCACTCATGTTCTACAAACTCAATGTTTGACATATACCATTTGTAATTGAATTTCTTCAAAGAAGTACCGGTACCGCATCACCAATCTAAAGAAATTATTACAAGATGAAAGGGTAAAAACAAGATGACCTTCGACCTATGACCTACTTTACCCCCAAATTTTATCAGTACATCTTCCTATGGTGATAATACTAGAACCAAGTTTGAAGTTCATACCTCAAATGGTTTTTGAGATACGTGTATGATGTCTAACAAGAAGTCAGGATGGACAAAAGGACAGAACACCCTAAAACATATAGGCCTCCGGCATGCACCTTCGGTGGAAGGAGGCATAGAAGTATGACATTTCAAGTAGGCCTCCCATGGCTTTTATCTACATTGTAGCCTGAGCAAGTTGTAAACATGAGAGAAAAAGGAATTTCACAGGAGCACAGCAAGCAAAATGTTTTACAGTCTTATTGCTCTCTCTCCTGTTCCTACATGCACCATTTGATTAGTGTTTTACTTTGTAAACATTAAAAAACTGATTATGGTGTAGATTTATGACCAGTTTAATATGTTTGTTAAATAAAAGAAAACTTAGGATGAATGTACAATGCATGAAAGTAACTTTATTCCCTGTCCATAGGCACTTTGGCACACATGTGTAACTTAGTCAAACAATGAGTCGTAATCATTCCTTAATATGGATGACAGATGGCGTGACAATGAACTACCAATAGATGGCATGAACTTCACTAACTTCATACTTTTATTGCCTATTTCCTACCCTGTGCATGAGGGCAAGGTTTCCATTCAAAATAAATCAAGATTCCATGTCTAGTTTACACACATGTACAGAGTTCAATCAAGAGCTTTTATGATAGTGATAAAAAGGCAATCAAATGATCTGAGGAGGATGACAATCAGAAGGAGAGTAGGAGAGAAATAGAGAGTGTGTGTGACAACAGTGACAAGTCAATCAAAGAGAAATTCAATGCAATGAGCTCTATGGTCTATACAGACATGTGAATGGTATAATGTTCACATTTCTACTGAACATATTCAATTGATTTCAAAGCACCTTGAGCCCCTGGTTATGATGGATATGTTGTGCAGTATAAATGTCTCTATAATTAATCTACCAATGTCAGTATATCCATATTAAAAACAGATGATAAAATGAATGTAGAAGTCTATGTACATTCAATGCATGTGCTTTGTTTATGGGCAAGTGTTCTTCTTTAAGTGTTTCACCAAAAGACATCTTGCCCTCTATGTTGGGGTCCCAGGTCATTCAAAATACGAACTTCAAATCACTTCTTTATAAAGACATTGCAAGTTAAATTTCAATAAACAAAAACGCAGCTGGTGAGTTGATTAGTTAAAGTATGCAGACGTGCACACCCATGAATCATTACGCATACGGCATCTCACTTCCATCTGATTCCATGTGTTTTCTTAACTGATAAACTGTAAGCCCTTAGAATGCCGGTTTTATTTTTTTAAGTTTCTTTTTGCATGTTTGCTTGTTTTTCATGGTTGTTGTTTTGTTTTGTTTTTTGTTTTGTTTTGTTTTCTTTTCTTTTGTTTTCTTTTTTTTTTTTTTTGGGGGGGGGGGGTATTTTATCATGTCATATGATTAATACAATTTAAAAGATTTTGTGAGCAGAGATGGGCCTAATGTTCATGCACATCCCAGATTGGCCACAGCAATAAACTGCAGTCAACTTGTCAACATACATGTAACAAAAACACACAAATCTAGGCCTATCCATAGGGGAGTACAGATAAAGGACTTGCTATGATCCTTGCTATATCTGGACCATCATCTTATTTCTAAGCAGTATACTAGAACTATTGAATTCTGAAGGTTATGTCCTGCAATTTGATCTTTAGTATGCTGGTAGTTCTTTGTGTGCATTCATTGTAGTTCACAATCTTCTTGAAACAATTCTCTGTTAAAACACACATAAACCTTACTCTGTTCTCAAGAATGTTCAAATTTCCTGGTACCTATTGGGAACATAAGGTACCTTTCCTTCCAAGTTTATAAATACAATGTTTTTTCTGTTTACCATTTTACATGTTGATCCTATATAAAGAGTGTGTTTCGATCCACAACCAACTTTCCCCTGCAGTATCTTTATTGAATAGGCATCTAAACACATATCATCATGTACCATACACAAAAAGAAGCAATTTCTTCCTTTTTTTCTATGACCCCACATATTATGGAGCTAGCTATTTTAAACTAGCAGTGCTCAAAGTGATTTGCACTAGAGTACTACATGTACATGTATACTCCTTTCAATAATCCCTGATCTGAGCCAGGTCCGCAGTAAGTTGTAAAATTTTGAATTACTGAATGGAGCGGCCCAAAATAGTCAGGCACTATTTTAGAGCTGCAATTATCAGCATTGGGAGCTGACCAGATGCGGACCAAAGAATTACTGAACTACCCACACCAAAGTCTGTCCTAAAATTCCTCACTGTCAAAGGTCAATTTAAATGTATAGCACAAAATCTTGAGATGTTCCGCTCTAAACACATATCATCATGTACCATACACAAAAAGAAGCAATTTCTTCCTCTTTTCTATGACCCCACATATTATGGAGCTAGCTATTTCAAACTAGCAGTTCTCAAAGTGATTTGCACTAGAGTACTACATGTACATGTATACTCCTTTCAATAATCCCTGATCTGAGCCAGGTCCGCAGTAAGTTGTAAAATTTTGAATTACTGAATGGAGCGGCCCAAAATAGTCAGGCACTATTTTAGAGCTGCAATTATCAGCATTAGGAGCTGACCAGATGCGGACCAAAGAATTACTGAACTACCCACACCAAAGTCTGTCCTAAAATTCCTCACTGTCAAAGGTCAATTTAAATGTATAGCACAAAATCTTGAGATGTTCCGCTCTGACCGGAAGATGACGTCATGTATGTATAGGTATGTTCAATTACATGTACCGTGACAGTTATTCCCTTTTGTACTGATTTTACTGTAAGAGTCCTTGTAACAGAAGTCCAGTTCCATTGTGAAGTAATAAATGCAAATTTTACGGCTCGAAGCGGACTATTTTAGTACAGCCGAAAAGTGGAAGAATTATTGAAAACAGCACTAGTGATCAACACAATGAACGGCCATTCACTGATCCTCTCTTTGCATTCATTTTCATGGCCAGTAAAGGAAATATAAATACCTCAATTTCATTTGGAAAACTAAAAGTATATAGTGATAATTAGTAGAAGTAGTAGTAGTAGTAGTAGTAGTAGTAGCAGTAGTAGAAGTAGTAGTATAGTAGTAGCAGCAGCAGCAGCTGCAGTAGTCAATTCTCCAAGATGGCTGCCAAGATGGCTGACATAAACAAAAATAGCAAATCACAAAGTATATACAAATAACCAATAGGATAAGAGAGTGAAAGTCATGTGTCCAGCAAGTTGAGGTCTAGTTGGGTAGTCATGAAAGAGAGGGAGAGAGAGAAAGAGAGAGTGGTGCCATAGCAGGCAAGGCTAATTAGGTAAGAATGAATAGGGGGCGTGGCGTGGCAACAAGGGTAAAAAAAAAAGTGGAGTATATATTCCTAACAATAATGATAAATGTCAGATTGTTTTGCTTTTTGGCAATGTATGTTTACTTTTATGCCATTATTAGACAACTCCTGCTTACCAAGAAGTATTTTTCATCCTTTTACTATAGCATATACTGCTGCCACACCTAACTTTAGGTGTTATTCCGTAAAACTTGCGAAATTTCCACGCTTTGCGCAGAGTGGGCACCGTGTGTGGATTTTTTTCTAGTGAGAAGTAGTAGTCGTAGCAGTAGTAGTAGCAGTAGCAGTAGTAGTAGCAGTAGTAGTAGCAGTAGTAGTAGCAGTAGTAGTAGCAGTAGTAGTAGTAGCAGTAGTAGTAGCAGTAGCAGTCGTAGTAGTAGCAGTAGCAGTACTAGTAGTAATAGTAGTAGTATTAGATGACTAGTAGTATGGGTTGCTAAACTTCAAGTTTCGAGTGTTTGAGTTTCAAATTCCAATGTTAAAGTACATGCACATTCAAAGAAAATCACAGATATGGAAAATAATGTGTCACAGGAAACTGGCAAGTTAGCAGATAGCAGTCATATTAGTTTAGGTCAACTACGTATCAGGTAATTAAAAAGTAATACAAATAAAACTACCTCTCAGCATGTGATTCACTAGAAATGTAACAATGTTTTAATGACATCAATGAATGGAACAATCCTGTCTAAGCAGACGACGTCCCATAAAGAATGAACATAACTGCAGTGCAGTTATTTGCCAAATTATAAAGAATTTTGTGTACTCAAACGTGCCCATATTTCACACCATTCCAAAATGGAAATGAAACAGATTCTGATTACTGATACATGTATCTTTTGTTGTAAATATACGTGATGAGGGTTAATGAACAATCAAAGAAACTACACTTTGATTGCAAGGATGACTGCAAGGACGGTATTTATCCCTCTTTCAACGCCGAACGCACAGCAGTACATGCAGCTGTACATGCAATGGCATCTACATGTATTTCAATTTGTAAGCAAATTATTCCTTTATTCTTGCAATGCTTCAATTTTCATCCAAATAAACCCACGCACGGGGTTTAGAGTGAAGGGATAGATTAAATGTGTGAGGTGTTATGGGACATCGTCTGCTTGTGCAATAATCATCCATCCTTTGACATCACACACCTGAGCAACTATCAGAGAGCTACATGTATTCAGGTGCTATGTCAGGACTGTATTTCAGCAGTTTGTAATTGTTAATAATCATATCTTTGAATGTTTCCAAGTGTTGAATTATGTCATACTTGTCCTGTCTAAGCTTCACCTCTGCAATAATGAAAATTAAATCAGTTTTAAAAATCAATGAATATTCACTTTAAATTTCTAGTGGCCAATAATTGATAAAAGTTCATGTTAGCTCTACTTCATGCAATCACTTCTTCATAAAAATCTCAAAAGAACCATCACTGAATAAACAAATTTTGATGAATTGTATGAAAATCCACAAGAAAAAAAATGGTAATAACAGCAGTGTTTTCTGTTTTCTGTTTTGTTTTTATTTTGTTTTAACTTCTACTTTCTTTTAAAATCAGGAACCTCGGGAAGTGCAGACTCCCTAGGTTTAGTGGTTTTACTAGCAGTTGTAATTCAGCAAACCATTTTTTTTTTCCAGTGTTGGTTCTTTTGAGATTTTTATGAAGAAGTGATTACGTGAAGCAGAGCTAACATGGACTTTTACCAATTATGGGCCACTAGAAATTCAAAATTTG
This sequence comes from Echinometra lucunter, assembly GCA_029962745.1. Taxonomy (NCBI): domain Eukaryota; kingdom Metazoa; phylum Echinodermata; class Echinoidea; order Camarodonta; family Echinometridae; genus Echinometra; species Echinometra lucunter. The sequence goes on from CM057157.1 coordinate 32,384,643, forward strand.
AATTTGAAATTCAAAGCAATAATACGTACATGTAAAAACCTGCTAAAAAGGTAACAGTTCAAAGTGTCAACTTTTGTTATTGCTATGAATATAGCAGTATCAAATTTTGTGATTGAATTGTGAAAGTGTGTACAGCATTTAATACTGGCAGCAAAAATATCTAAAAATTGGGCAAGAAAAAGTTAGTTTTCGAAATGGAAATTTAACTTTTAAATTAACAACTTTAAAATTTACAACTTTGTAATTGAATTGGAACTGTACGGCAATAACAGTACAAAATTTTATGATTGTATTGTGAAAACAGTGTACAGCCCTTTGAGAGAATATCACTTCACATAAAAAGAAAAGAATTATTATTTCACAGAAATATCAGCAAACATTCTCAATTTGTTAAGCTTACCAAGAATTTGTGAAACTTACATGTACTAGGCCAAATTTTTCTTTTTTCAGATCTTAAAATCCATCAATATGAAAGAACATGAATCTGGATAACACCATTCTTTATTTCATACAGTGAAATGAAATGAGAGGCACCAAAAAACAGACTTTCTGAAGTTCTGAATGAAGGAAGCCTATCTAGCAGGAAATTACAAGATTGTTTGGCTAGAAGAAAGCAACCTACTAGGTACAGACCAATCACACACAATGAAAGCACATTCCATGAAAAATTAACCTGGAATTCAACTGAGCTATATTTGAATCAGGAATTAATCCCAGTCAAGAGAACCAGTAGGAGTTTGAGTCCTCTACAATGCATAGTCAAAGTTTACTATAATTCTACCTAATTTGTTGTACATGTACTGAAGGTCTAAATGAGCTTCTAATTGACAGAACTAAAAACTCCTTTGTCAAAATTTCAGAATCTGCTATAATGTGGGGGTTTTTTTTTCTGTGACTGATGATCACGTCAAGAATTTTAAATTAAGCTATTCGGTTAAAAAGTAAAAATTGTCTAATTATCCAAATTTAAAGGCTAATGCAATCCAGGGCTGCGTTTCACGAAACATCACAAGTCTAAGTTCATGGACATCACATTGAAACGCATGTTAATGCTACAACACGCTTTTCAGTGGGATGTCTGAGAAGTTAGACTTACAGTATGACGCTTTCGTAAAATGCATCCCATGCATCAGTGTGCTCTTACTAATGAATAAAGATGACCAAGAAGAGTAAACAGTGAAAGTTTGAGTAAAATCAGACGATCTGTTCAAGAGTTATGAATTTTGAAAGTTTCAGGAAATCCCTATTATGGGGATCCTTGAGTTGGCAACTTTGCCAGCATCTGCGATGTCATCGTGAACAACTCTTAATTCATTTTGTACATAAGTTCTTATAAAGATTGATTTATATGAAATTTCAAGTCAGGAATCAACATAATTCTTCCCCAAATGCTTGTAGAATTGATATAGCCATGTCATACTCAAACAATAAACCAAGAGAATTTTTATTTTTCTTGAAAATAAGGAAAATGTTAAATTCTGTTTAAAACATTTGAATGTGAATTTGAATTTGAATTTGTCAGGGCATCAATCCATTTCATATGGGGGGGGGGGGGGGGGGGGGGGGGGAGGGCATACACACTCACACACATAAAAAAGGTCCTCCTCGGCTTCAAATTGGGGGAGAGGGGCATACACATCAAAAAAAAATGCTGACAAGAAAAAACAACTGTCTCCTGCTTAATCTTTATTTTATTTTTCTTTTTTTTTTTTTTTTTTTTTGGGGGGGGGGGGTACATATTCTATTGTGTCCCCACTCTTAATATTTTGGGGGACATGCCCCTGCTCCCCCCCCCCCCACCAACCGATATAAGCCCATGTGTATGGCTACAATGTGTTGTACATGTATAAAGAGTTAACTTTTAGCCAGATTTCTAGAATTTTACATTTCTATGGCAGCTGGCCATTTCTTGAAAAACTCAAAATTCTATATCTATTTGGAATTGGAAAAACACCTCCTGTCTTCCCCAGCTCAGGCATTTTTGCAGCCAAAAGCATGTACTACAACATCTTTGCATCCTTTCAATCATGCAAGAAATGTGCACTGCAAAATTACATTGTAATACTCAATCTACAATGTATGTACAAGTGTTACATTCACAGTCGCAACTCAAAAACAGTCCTCTGCAGGTACTTCGCAGTGGCCAGATTTACATGTAAGCCATGAAAATGGCAATCCCCACAGTAGTAACAGACGATGCAATATCACTGAATCAGAAGGCCTGAATGAGCTGATTTTCTTTTACATGATTATAATGCTGAAATTTCTTATAATTTTCATTCTTCTTTAACTCATTCATGTCTGTTTCCAAAATGTATCAATCTGAGGATTCGTTCCTTTGTCAGTGCTACAAAATGAAAATCAACAATTGAATACAGTTCAATAATGGTTCAATAACATGACAGGACTTCATGAGGCCTATGTGTACATCATGTTTTTCTTCAGGGAAACATACATGTAAAATTCAGCCAAAAATAGAGTCGTTGAATTCATTCTACAAACTACATATACATGTACATACATTGTAATCTGATCAAAGCTTAATAATTTACCAGTTAATAACTTTGCTTTGTTATCTTTCCTCTCTCTTTTCTTCTCAAATTTTGCCGTTTATTTTCTCTACACTGGTAGGCAAAGATTTCCTATGTGAATGTAAACTGTCTAAAAATTATCTTTATTAACTACAATGTATTTTGTTTATGTACATGTACTGCCAGTGGAGGCTAATTTTCTGTTTCTTAAAATATACATGTAGTTCTAGGAGAGTAAATGATGGTTCGAAAGACATCTTACAAGCAATATCTCTTTACACTAGACAGGGATGTTATACACAGAGGACAACAGGAGGTCCAAGAAATGGAAGTTATAGCCCATATGACTCATCTTAGACTGACCTCATATAATGTACGTCATGAGATGAAAAAATACGTTTCTAGAACACAGAGTGCAGTATGTATACTGTATTGAGGTACAGTGTACACTACTACTAGTTCTCTATGTAACATCAGACTGAGTGAATTCTGTCAACTTTAAAGGAAAATTGCAAAATTTTGTGAGAAAGTCTTTGAGAAGTTTGTTTTATAGGCATGTTGCGCCTATTCTTTTATTGCTGAAAATGTACCACAGGTTCAAAACTTTCTTATATTCTTCAAGCCTTCTGAAAGTCTGCTCACTGGCATCACTATAATAGTGTACTAGGTAAGAATGGGATTGTTTACACCCTGCAAACAATTTACTTTCCACATGAATGACCACAATCTGGCACACTAAATGGATGCCAAATAGATCCTGAGCATGTTAAAAAAAAAAAAAAAAAGACCCTAGATAGAGTCTGAAAAGATCAACGAAAACATTTGAGTGATTGTTCTGGAGTGAGCCTTCTTGTATCCCTTGACCAATTCTTGTCAAGTTGACTGCACATACCTGTACACAATCGCAGAGGATATTTAGACATCTAAAGTACATGTATATATGGTCTAGATCTTCATTTTGTGTCTAATCTACCGGTATGTTATATCTACATGTACGTGAATCAATCTATCAGTAACTTAAAGCTATCATGATCATGGAAAATGCAAGAAAAGTGGCGCAAAGGGGAGTATTGGTACCGAGAGCTGTGCAAATCTATATGACTGCCGTCCTCTACAGTTGATGATCACAGTAAATCACTGAAATAATCCATCAAATTTTTGAGAAATATTTGCTTTTTATCTCAAGGGTGATAAAATATCTTATTTCCATCAAATTCCTTCAACTGGATCTCAATTATCTTGATCAAGTGAAATTCCCAATTTTTAAATTTTTTTGTTCTGTTTTGTTTTGATCATCACTCTTGCTCTCCTGGCTCACGCTTGAGTTAGCAAAGACTACATTTGCCTATTGTCAGTACTCAGCAATTTCTCCTTATAGACCTCTCTAGGCCTACATGGGTACAAGGTTATCTAATATTACCTTGCATTTGTGTAAGTGGGAAAGTGGGAGATTAAAAAAACAAGTTAACAAACATTACACTGAAGGTGTCCAAATTTCATCATACTATAATTAGTCTACTTTCAAATTTCTCAACAATTTCACAATGTACATGAATATTTTCAGTTTTGTTGCCCAAACAGCAACTTTGAGCAATTTGAATAATTTGCAGAAATACGTGAACACAGAATGTTTAACAGGCCTTAAATTTCAATAATTTTAGGGCAAGGCCACTTTTCTGTAGGGCACATTCCTATATTACAGCATAAATGGGAAGAATTAGAAAGGGCACAAATAATCTCCAAGGCCAATGAGAGGGGCATTTAGGCCAATCAAAAGGGCATCCACGGCCATGGCCTTGGTGACCTTCGATTAATTTAAGCCCTGGTTTAAACTTCATGTCATTGTGAAACTGAACTACATACTTCATGTCATTGTGCACTGATACAGAACTAAAGTGTTGTCCATCTCTTGAATTATGCAACTTGTGATAAACGGCATGACCTTATAGACACAATCAGATATACAGTTTCCAATTCAATTGTACATTTTTGAGGTGTTATGTAATAAATACAAATATTGCAGTCATATAATGATGTACGTGCCCAGATTATTTTCACCCACTTCTATGTACATGTATGAATGCTACTTAAATATGACTAGAATATGGCTGCAGTAAACAACTTTTAAAAAAAGAAAAGAAAGTAAGCATACATTAAGAATATATCCCCTTTAATTAGTACCATTCTTCATTAATACATTAATACATTGATACATTGATACATTGATACATTGATTACAATGTATACAATATACCCTCTATTCTTAGTACCGTTCTTACATAACGTATTCATTGACTATTAACCCATTCGTGACAGAGGGTCCACATTTTGTGGTTTGGCCTAATATCTTTTGATGCAAAGCCCTAAAAATCATACCAAATACGTGAGCAGAAAGAGCAAAAAAATCTGCACATACTGTCCCCATTTTGGTTGCGTCAATATTCGGTGTTTGATGCTGAAAATTTTTTAAAGGAAAATAAGCATTAAAATCCTTAAATTGGCAATGTTATAGAAAGTTTAAAATCACCATTTTCCCCTGCAAATTGGCAACTTTTTGACTTCTCATCATAATTTCTGTCAATTTATATTCATTTCAGATACATGACGTTTTATAAGAAAAATGTAGCAATAAAATAAATATGTTGGTGTTGCCAATTTGAAGAATAAAAGCTGATCAAATTAGGTTTTAAATAATTCCTGTCACGAATGGGTTAAGTAAACAATCCTTTGTGAAGAATTTGACATTTCCTTGCTTTTAAGTACTAAACCTTGACCTGTAAATGCAAAAATATGTTTAAAATTCATAGAACGGTACACCCTACAAAACATACATGTATGGCAGAGTGACCTAACTTCGCGCAGGTCCAAACTTCGCGCACAGGGCCATATCTCAAAAACTAGAAAAGATTGTGAAAAACTGGTAGCACCAACGGAAAGAGCACCCTAAAATTACCCTGTTATTTATTTTCCTTTTGAAATTAGAGAAGGAATTTTGAAATTATGAACGAAAAATCGGCAAATTTGGCTGCGTTTTGCGTTCGTTCTGACAAAAACTGGACTTGTCGACAAGGGTCTAGAATTCCTCTTTTCGAGAGACGATCTCATCAAAATTGTAAGTAAAATGTGGTATCAAATTATTCAGAGGCATTTTGTCTTCCTAGTAATGCAATTATTTTACCTTTTATGGATCTCTATTTTGTATTAATCACTTGAAAATTGGCGTGCGCGAAGTTAGGTCTCGTTATTTTTGTAACACTTTTTCCAGGTCCAGAGCGGTGCGATACGACATAGAATTTTGCGATCGCGATATCTCGGGAATTCGTCGTAAATAACATGTTCTTCTTGCGCCCATTTGAAATCTAAAACTTTGCTTTGCCTTTGGTGTCATTTAAATCAGAATAATTTTTGGTAAAAATTGAGGAATTATGGATCAAAAATTGCCTTCATTAAAAAATTAAAATGTGCGCGAACTATGGTCACCCCATCATACATGTACATACATGTACGTCAGTGTACATGTACCTCGTTTCGTTTCATCACACCACCATTTTTATTTTATTGCTACATTTTTCTTATAAAACGTCATGTATCTGAAATGAATATAAATTGACAGAAATTATGATAAGTCAAAAAAGTTGCCAATTTGCAGGGGGAAACGGTGATTTTAAACTTTCTATCACATTGCCAATTTAAGGATTTTAATGCTTATTTTCCTTTGAAATATTTTCAGCATCAAACAACAAATATTGACGCAACCGAAATGGGCACAGTAAATGTAGATTTTTTTGCTCTTTTTGCTCATGTATTTGGTATGATTTTTAGGGCTTTGCATCAAAAGATATTAGGCCAAACCACAAAATGTGGACCTCTGTCACGAATGGGTTAAGTCAGGGTCAAGCTAATTTAACTGTAACTTAGGCCTAGAGTCTACATGTAATTAAACTTGTTAGTTAACTTGTAATTTTAGCATGTTTAGAAGTCAACTTAATTTTAGCAACAATAAATGTGATTAACTACATTGTGATGATCATACTTACATCTGCAATCCCATAATTCCCAAAACTGGCATCCAAGTCCGGATCTGCTTTGCTATTCCGATTCTTTTTCTTTGATCCTGCAAACAGTTTTTTACTCACAGACATGATGAACTTTGCATGAAGGTCAACCTGCCTCACATAATCAGCCTCTTACTCACTGTTGACATCCCTCGGCTCAGGCATTCATGTCCCTAGGCCTAGGCTATAGGCTAACCCTAGCGCGAGGGTATCGTATATAGCCTATTATAGCCTACTAAAGTTGAGAGAGATCCAACTAAAGTAAAACCCTAACAGTTAGCACTGTGTAGGAGAGTTCAGATCTATTGATGCAAACGATCGAAAGTGACTATCAAAGAATCATCTTCGGAATGAAGATGGTCTAACTGTTACAAGTCTGAATAAAGTTGGACAGAGTTAGCCAGGCTCCAAAAATTACTTTGACTTTGTCTTAGGCTTAGCCTAGGAAACAAAAACAGCTTCAGACTTCAGTTCAAAAAAGCTCCAGGAGTCCGAACACAGTACACAACTTCAGTCTTCACGTGTCCCTTTTCTTCCAAAAGTTAACGTTAACACTGCCACTAGTGTCAGTAAAGTCGACGGTTCTTTTGATGCTGGGTAGGGTAGGGGCCCAGGTGACGGTGTGCACAGAAGAACAGTCAAGCATTCAAGTACATTTTGTTTTTGTTTTTGTTTGTTTTTTTTTTTGGGGGGGGGGGGTGGTTATGCTGGTTTATCAAGCATCTATTTGAGCAGCTCGCTGACCGAACGTACGTACGGCCGTACGTGGATCTATCTTCTTGCTGCTCCGTACGTATATCGTGGCGGCCGCTTCTTGGCGCGCGCGGCTAGGATCCCGTTCATATGGTTGGCCGTTCCCGCCAAAACGCATACCAAAACCATACGCGTGCAAGTCAGAACGTACGCATGGTTCTTTCATAACGTACGCGTGGATCTGTCATAACGTACGTATGGTCTTGACAGAACGTACGTATGGACATTTTCTATTATACTTCTATGACATTCTTAACGTACGTATGGTTTTGGCATAACGTACGCGTGGTTCTGTCATTACGTACGCGTGGTTCTGTCATTACATACGCGTGGTTCCCGGAAAAATAATCAACTCATAGACCAAACCACGCGTACGTAATGACAGAAGCACGCGTACGTTATGCCAAAACAACGCGTACGTAATGACAGAAGCACGCGTACGTTATGCCAAAACAACGCGTATGTAATGACAGAAACACGCGTACGTTATGCCATAACCATGCTTGCGTAATGACAAGACCACGCGTACGTAATTCAGTACATTTCAGTACAACAGTCGTACAACCAATGAGAAAGCTTGTTGTATAATTGAACGTATGAAGCTGAATTCGATCCCGCCATTCTTTCAATTGCCTTGTAAAGTTGTATACTGCACCTCTCTAACAGTTAACTTGACTTGGATTGCATGTAGTTAGGTTGGTGACACGACATTTGCTCCGGCGACATTTGCTCCTCCGACAACTGCTCCGATAATGGCGACAAGTGCTCCGCGACAAGTGCTCCGCGACAAGTGCTCCGCCGACATATGCTCCGCCGACATATGCTCCGCCGACATTTGCTCCGCCGACAATTGCTCCGGCGACATTTGCTCCGGCGACATTTGCTCCGCCGAATTATGCTAAAAAACGACATTTGCTCCGGCGACATTTGCTCCGCCGAATTATGCTAAAAAACGACATTTGCTCCGCCGACATTTGCTCCGCCGAATTATGCTAAAAAACGACATTTGCTCCGCCGACGTATGTTCCGCGGAATTATGCTAAAAAACGACATTTGCTCCGCCAATATTTGCTCCGCCGAATTATGCTTAAAAACGACATTTGCTCCGCCGACGTATGTTCCGCCGAATTATGCTAAAAAACGACATTTTGCTCCGCCGGCATTTGCTCCGCCGAATTATGCTTAAAAACGACATTTGCTCCGCCGACGTATGTTCCGCCGAATTATGCTAAAAACGACATTTGCTCCGCCGACGTATGTTCCGCCGAATTATGCTATAAACGACGACATTTGCTCCGACGACGTATGCTCCGCCGACATATGCTCCGCCGAATTATTTCGACAATAAAGTAACAACTGCCCCACCGACATATTTCTGCCAAATTAATTCCGAAGACACTACACTTGAACTGGTGACAATACTGCTCCATCGATGCCACAAAATGAAATGCGAGAGCATACTCTTTGACGTAGCCAAGAATTTTCAACAACGGGAGAGGGAGGCAAGGCGAGGGAGCGAAGCGACGGAGGGGGGAAGCTGTTAGAGAGGGTTATTCCCCCTTCCACGGTAGGAAGATTTAAAAAAAAAATCGTGTAAAATTCGTGTAAAAATGCAGTATTAGGGGAAACTGATATGAGAAGTGGCATATAACGGGGGGGGGGGGGGGGGGCATGGCGGGGTATTCCCAACCCACGGTAGAGAGATTCTTTGTAAATTCGCGCATAAAAACAGTACTTCTTGCACACTAAAAATCAGCATAAGGAGTGACTTACATGAGAAGTGGCAGTTCTAGAACAACTCTCCTGGAGGACAAGCCCATCCCCCCCCCCCGCCCCCGAAGACAACTTCCCCGGAGGACGGGTCCCTCAGAGGACATTTCCTTCGGAGGATGGCTCCCACGATGACAGCTCCTGGGGAACACAATACCCCCGAGGACGAGCTTCCCGGAGGAAAACTGATTTCAATCAACACATCAATTCTAGTGATAAATAAATTTACGTTCCATTTTCTTTAGAACTTTCACCTTTTTGTTTATTTTTTAAAAATGCTCTGCTTCAATAGAAAAACATCCCTTTTTTGCTAGAATAGAATTGCCCTACATTTAAGGTTGAAAGTTCAATGTTTATGTATTTCTACAGTATATTTCTTTTTTTTTTCACATTAAACATCAAATGCGCAAGATCATGAAACAGATTACCCTTAAAATAGATATATCAAATAAATAAAGTTAATGATTAAGATATAGGAGTTTCAGTGAAATTAGGCAATGTAAGTTAATGAAAGAGGAAGAGACTATTTAATGATGATTAGACCTAAATGCTCGAAGCAATTGCATCCGTTACATATTCTGTTGAGTTTACGTTATTACACGAAATCAGGGTCAAGATGGGGTATTACGTGGGTAGATGTGTTTAAAGGAAAATTGTACTTTTGTACTTTTCTACCAGTGCCTCTGAAGATGAGCAAATGAATGAAGTGATGTACTCCACACATTAAAAAAAAAAATAAGAAGAAATATGACAACGTATTCTCAAAGTGGGATGAAGCGTCTATCTTATTTATAATGTGTCTATGATATTATCTCACCATGCTGACTGTGGGATAAAATTATTCCTTAACTTAATCTAAATTCTCTTCCACACGTTCTATTTCTTGTCGAACCTTCCGTTTCGAATATACATTTGAATTTATGTTTCTTATGTTGCACAATTTCATTAATCAAGAACTTATGTGCTGGAAGACTTAATCATTTTCGGAGAAAAATGCGTGTAGTAGGCTCTCATTAAAGGATTAACGCACAACAAATTTCTAGAAGTCGAAAAGTTGCAATTTGATAACCTTATAAAGAGTAGACTCAAAGAAAAAGAACAAGTGGAAATCTTTATTATCCTCATTAAAGGATTGCTTTTCTTTTCTTTTCTTTTTGTTTTGCATCGACATTAGCACCAGTGTCGTATATTCAGTGGCGTAATGAGCCAAAATATTTGGGGGGCCTCAATCTTTGCGAGGAGCGAAGCGACCAAACCTGAGGGAGTGTAGCGACCGAGCCGGGGTACCCCCCCCCCCCCCCCCTCCCTTCACGATACGGAGCTTTTTCATTTTTTCGACTTAAATTTGCAATAACTTGAGTTCTGTTCAATTTTTATTTCTCTCATTTCCAACAAAGGGATTTCATTTCAGCGGGGCGGTAGTGAGCACACAAGCGTGTGAATCACTTAATGAGCGCGCTAAGCGCGCTCCCTAGGGGGGAGGGTGCAGGGAGGGGGAGTTTCCCCTCTCCCGCGCGAAGCGCGGAAGCTCCGACGTTTAAAGACATGTACTGTTATGGATAAAGGTGTCATGAATCTACCGACCAGAAAAGGATATTGTTTCATGAACTTGGAAACATGATTATGAAAACATGCAGCCCAAATAATCTTAAGTTTCAAACAAATGCCAGCGTTACACAAAGTACTTTATTACTTATGATAATAATAGAAAGACACTATGATATAAAAAGGACGAACATGGAGAGGGTGTGAAGCGGTGGGGTACCAAGGTTTCACTCCCACAGTGGCGTAGCTAGGATTTCATTTGAGTGGGGCGGTTGTGAGGGCGCGAAGCGCGCTCCCGAGGGAGGAGGGTCCAGTAAGGGGGGAGTTTTCCCCCTCCCGCGCGAAGCGCGGAAGCTCCGACGTTTCTTTGAATTCTTCCTTGTCTGCTCCCGTTCTTCTTACGTTCCTTTACCTTTTTTCTTTTCTCTCTTCTGTTTTTTTTCCTTCTACTTTTTCATTCTTTTTTGTTGGTGTTTTGGAGGGGTGACTGTCCCCATCGAACCCCCCCCCCCACCCTGGCTACACAAGTGCACTCCCATGGTAGAGGAGTCTTTTTGCAGTATTGATGGTTTGCAACTCTGTAAAAGAACACTATTTGGAACTGCAAATTTGAAGCCCGTGTCTACATTTGGTAAATCTAAGAATATTCATTATCAAAGTTTGAATCCATTGCCAGATAAGCAGATAAAACCAAGTGTTATATCATAAAACACATTAGTATTGATATTATGCGTGTTTTCTGCCTTGCTATGCATGCTATTTGGGAAATTGTGAGTGCGTTACTTAACAGTAGAAAGGGATTCTAGGGAGAAGTAATGAAATTCGTGTGATAACACTTGAAAATAAACCATGGTTGAAATTTATTTGGGGGGGGGGGCTGGCGCCCCAAGCCCCCCCCCCCTCCAGTACCCCAGTGCGTACATTTCACCTGATAATTACTTGAAACTGTAATTCATGCAATATTTTAAGATACTGAAACAAAAAAAATGTTGATCGTAAAAGTGCCACCGAAATTGCGAGAAAAATCAGGCCGAGATTATGAGGAGACCCAATAGAAAACGACATAACGAAATTTTGGACCTCGGCAAAATGACTTGTTTGAAGACAAGAAGACGAGATGAGGTGTTATTAAAATTCGGGAATTCCGGATGAGAAGACGATGGAGCAAATATTGTCCGCCGAGCAAGTGTCGTCTATTCCGAAGCATATTTCGGCGGAGCAATTAACGTCGGAGCATAATCATAGAGCCATGTAATTTCAACTTTACGATGTTCGATCTATTTCGGGTGTGAATGGGAAGGTACGCTCGTGTGTGTGTATGTGCGGTTCCATGACAATTGCTCCCGAGGAAACATAACACTAATATAATTAATCCTTCGGAAAATTAAAAGAGGGGCTATTATCGCAGAAGCACATGTCGCGTCATCGTATGTGCATGTTTGCTCCTGTAAGTTTTTATGCCTCCGCCATTGCAAGATAAATTCATTTGAAATTCGATTCAATTCAATTCTATTTCGGTTTTATGCTTAAAGGAAAAAAATCGTGCATGACAAAAGTCCGAAGACTCATCGTATTTACAAGATAAGACTGAAAACTGAAATAAGATACATGCAAGGAGCAGTGCTAGATGTAAAAATGAATTATGAACATTGTTAGATTGAATTTAATTGCACATGCCGGTAAAAAAAAATAGTAAAAAAATATGAATAAACAAACAAACAAACAAACAAGTTTGTGAACATTTTGGAGAAAACTTAACCGGGGGGGGGGGGGGGAGTAGATGAATTAAATCCTTTGCAGTAATAACTAAATTCGCAAAATACAAGCTAAACAACTTGCAATAAAGTTTAAAAAAACAGCAATACGATGAATATAGATGGGATGCATCGCCATAAAAACTGTAAATGAATGTGACAAACAAGCTGAGAAACTGGCAATTGCAAACTTAAACGAACCTCTGAGATTATCCAAAGAATATTAAGAAAAGATAGATTTAGTGTGTTATTATCAAATATTTGTAAACATGCATTTAGATTAATTAAGAGATTACAATGTTTAAAAATATGAGAAGAGCGCTTTAATGGCAGAAATATCCAAATGCTTGTAGAAAATTAGCCTACCTGAAACTGGAGAAAATTATCTAATCAACATATCGAAAGTATAGTTCACATTCATATTTATTATTTTTATTATTTTCACCGAAACAATGACATCTTTAACCTTGTGACCCCAAAACTAATCAGACCATTGTCCCTCCCATATTCATACATGATCAAAGTTTGAAACTAAACTGTCACAGAGTTAAGTTATCGCACGAACAAGCTTCATTTTCATTATACAATGACCTCTATGACCTTTGACCTTGAAACCCCAAATCTATTCGGATCATTGTCCCTCCCATATGCATCTTGAGCCCAGTTCGAATTTGATCCGTCAAACAGTTCTTCGCGAGAAAGGGAAACGGGAAGGACCTACCTTCGGTGGGCGGAGGCTTAAAAACATACATTACATTCTCTTTAAAAAAACACCTTTCAGGGGCAATTTTGAAATACGACAGTTTTTCTATCTTTGCAAACTACTTTGCAGTTTGTTTAGATCTACTCTGATTTACAATCATTACTCAGATTACGTAGATTATTTAGAGTGACCTGTAATGATAAACATGATAAAGGCATGGCCTCAAATTCACGGAATCTGGAATGGTGTCGTGGGGGCAAGGTTCAAGTGTCGTGGTTTCCAAAACATTTCGGTGGAGAAATCGCGACGAGGCAATTGTCATAACCATCATCAATTGTCGGAGCAGAGTAAAATTATTATCAATTTATTGATGATTATAAATAATTCGGCGGAGCAAATGTCGTCGTTTTGGAACATAATTCGGCGGTGCAAATGTCGTCGTTTTGGAGCATAATTCGGCTGAGCATAATTCCGCGGAGCAAATGTCGGCGGAGCAAATGTCGTTTTGGAGCATAATTCGGTGGAGCATATGTCGTCGGAGCAAATGTCGTCGTGTTGGAGCTCAATTCGGCGGAGCAAATGTCGGCGGAGCAAATGTCGTTTTGGAGCACAATTCGGCGGAGCAAATGTCGGCGGAGCAAATGTCGCCGGAGCAAATGTCGTTTTTTAGCATAATTCGGCGGAGCAAATGTCGCCGGAGCAAATGTCGTCGTTTCGGAGCAAATGTCGGCGGAGCAAATGTCGCCGGAGCAAATGTCGCCGGAGCAAATGTCGGCGGAGCATATGTCGGCGGAGCATATGTCGGCGGAGCACTTGTCGCGGAGCACTTGTCGCCATTATCGGAGCAGTTGTCGCCGGAGCAAATGTCGCCGGAGCAAATGTCATGGAACCAGTTAGATTAGACCGTAATAATTCGAGTCGAACGTTAACAAGCGGAGTGAGGCAGCGTGGTTGCCAGGCTCCATGTGGTTATAATGGGCATGCATATATATATATATATATATATATATATATATATATATATATATATGTATGCATGAATCTATGCATGCATATATATATATATATGTATGCATGCACATATGCAAGCGCACACTCGATCGGACCTATGGCTATACCCCGCATATATATATAACGAGAAATTTGATTGGCCATTCCAACATCTGTGTTAAAAGTTACGAACCGTTGCGTACGTTATGACACAACCATACGTACGTTATGACACAACCATACGTACGTTATGACACAACCATACGTACGTTATGACACAACCATACGTACGTTATGATACAACCATACGTACGTTATGACAGAACCACGCGTACGTTATGACACAACCATACGTACGTTATGACACAACCATACGTACGTTATGACACAACCATACGTACGTTATGACAGAACCACGCGTACGTTATGACAGAACCACGCGTACGTTATGACAGAACTACGCGTACGTAATGACAGAACCACGCGTACGTTATGCCAAAACCATACGTACGTTAAGAATGTCATAGAAGTATAATAGAAAATGTCCATACGTACGTTCTGTCAAGACCATACGTACGTTATGACAGAACCATGCGTACGTTATGAAAGAACCATGCGTACGTTCTGACTTGCACGCGTATGGTTTTGGCATGCGTTTTGGCGGGAACGGCCAACCATACGTTCAAGCTATGCGTTCAAGCCACTATTGTACTGCATTACGGTACCGGGTCAGTACCGGGTACATGCAGGCAGGGCTATTGCAAGATGCATGCAATGTTGAGACGGACCCTTAAAAAAAAGAATAAATACTAGTAGTTGGAAAACGCCATCTTTAAACAAGAAACAGTACAGTCATGTCCAATGACAGTTTTCCTCAGATAAAGTTGTGCGAAAAAAGTTATGACTTTAACCCGGGGAGGGGGGGGGGGGGGGGTCACTTCCATTGAAGAGTGGACAGCATCCGCGAGAAAAAAAAAAACGCGGGAAAAGGGTATTTTTTTCAGGGGTAGGCGCTGAACGCGAATAGAGTGTCAAAAATGCCCAAAAATGAAAAACAAAAGCCCCCTAAATCACGATAATCTAAACCGCGAAAAGGGTTTGTAATTTGCACAGACTGCGGGACCGACTGTAACAGGACTCGTGAAAGGAAAATCCTATAACGCCTGTGTAAAACATAATGAGACAGTGAATTATCTCGAGATAAAAACGGTTCCAAACTTTCAATGGACCCCACTATCACTCTCAAGTATGAAAATGGGAATATCCTCGTTTAGGGTATGAATATCCCAACAATTAATGAAATCCCTGTTTAGGGACATCTGCACAAAATCCGTGTTTAGGGTGTCCTAGCAGCCTGCCCTTGAATCCTCGTTTAGGGTGCTTTTTAGGGCGATTCTCGCGGATGCCCGGGGGGGGGGGGGGGGGTCACTCTCACAAAATCAACGAGTCCAAACTTCGCGCATGCCAGTTTAAAAATAATTCATCCAAAGTACAGATCCATCAAAGGTAAGATAATAACATCACTAGTAAGGCAAACCATAAAATCATTTGATATCACTATTTACTTTTGAATTCGATGACATCTTCTCTCAAAAGGAAGATTTGTAGGCCCTTCTTGGTAAGTTGATATTTTTCGGAATGGACGCAAAATACAGCAAAATCTGTATTTGTCAATAATTTCACAATTCCTTCCCCAATTTCAAAGAAAATTTAGTTCTAAGATAATATTAGGCTCCTCTATGTGTTGGCGCTATAAGATTTTCAAAATCTTTTATAGTTTTTGATATTACGCGAAATATGGACATGGGCGAAATTTGGACACACCACCATACATGTTTATACTTCACAAATGATGTACAAATTGGGGGGGGGGGGCTAAGGTGTTTTTGAGTGATAGCTGAGTGTTGGGCAAGTGATTTTGGTATAGTTTGAGAGAATTTGGAATAAGCCATCGATGGTATAAGGCAATCAGTAGGCCTACTATATCGATGTGTTGACAGCCGATTGTCTTGGAAGCCTCACATCCAAGAAGTAGAAAATAAAATTGACCAAATATATATCAACCTCCATTATATTTTTTCCTGAAAATTTTTCTTCTAAATTTATATTGCTTTCTTGTTCTCCATTATTAGTCATATTGCCTTCTTGTATGGGGCAATATATATATATATATATATATATATATATATATATATATATGTATGTATGTATGTATGTATGTATGTATATATGAGTATGTATGTATATATATATATATATATATATATATATATATATATATATATATATGTATGTATATATATACTCAACAAAAAAAAAGAAGAAAGTCAACACTTTCATGCACTTTCATACACTTTCATACACTTTCATACACCGTCATACTCACTGAGTGAGTATGTATGTATATATGTATGTATGTATGTATATATATATATATAAATATATATATATATATATATATATATATATATATATATATATATATATATTTATACTCAAAAAACAAGAAGAAAGTCAACACTTTTTCACGTAACAGATTTTTCATAGAAGACTTCGATAAAAATCAAATTATAATACATCAAATTAAACGAAATTTAATGGTCTTTTGATCTGGAAGATGAACATAGAAAGCAACTTTACGCATGCGTGAACACATTCGTTTTTCTCTTCTGAGGTACAAATGGACAGTTTGCCATTCATGTGTAAATTCCCTTCCACATAACAATGGGAGCAAAAAGATTAAACTTACACAATGAAACAGCATAGTAATGAGCCTTCGCTCTCTAAATCTCTTTCCAGCCCCCCCCCCCCACTCCTCCCAGGAAAAATAAAGATGAAAAAAAGAGAAGAAGTTTCTGTCAAGTCCAAAATTTATTTAAGTGACATCTGGAGTAGACACAAGGGTGACTAAATGCCTCAAATTTTATTTTTAATCATTTTTTTTTCAATTGACAAACTTAACTGTCTTTCAACCTGGTAGGTAAACATAAAGTGAGCTTTATGTATGAGTGAACACATTCATTTAACTTACTGTTCCAAACCGCCAAAGAAACAGTTTCAGCCATTATGTTTGGGGTTTTTTTCTGAGTCAAGCGACTTAAAATTCACCGTCATATTGCACTAGAAATTGCAAACAAATCATGATTGAAGTTTGCATGGTTTGTTGCACTTGAAAAGAAAATCGATCTTTAAATCTAAAAATGGACCAAGGAATAGCTAAAGTGGCATAGCATGCCAGGGAGATTAAGGAAATTTCTTTTTTGGGTACGCTATTGAAGCAAACTTAGTTTTCCCTGGAATTACAGTGTACTTATATCCACAGGCTACGCCACTGAGTAACCATATACTGTCATTACATTTGATTCATAAGACTAGTTCATAGATTCATAAATTCATAAATTCATCATTAAGTCATGAACTAATAAAAAAAAATCACATTTGGGGCATGTAATCATCCATGTGGCAACTCCAAATGTCATTTAAAGTTGGACATAACAAATGCCTCTCATTTTTTCCTTTTTTTTTTCCTTTTTTTTTTTTTGGGGGGGGGGGGGGGGGGGGTGGGTGGGAAGAGATATAGAGAGCAAAGGCTCATTTATGTAATTTCAGCCGAGTCTCACAATATGCGTTAGTTGGATCTTTTGCTTCCATGATTATGTGGTAGGGCATTTACACATGAATGACAAACTGTCCATTTTTGCAATTTTTACTTTTGAACCTTGGAAGAGAAAAACGAATGGGTTCACTCATGCGTAAAGTTTCTCTTTAAGTTCATCTACCAGATCAGAAGGCTATTAAATTTCCTTTAATTTGATGTATCATGTGTATGATAAATTGATTTTTATCAAAGTCTTCTATGACAAATCTGAACATGAAAAAGTGTTTACTTTCTTTCTTTTTATCTCTACGGTTTTTTCTTCTACATTCGTCTTGTTGTTTTTTTTTATATCTATCAAAACCGGCGCAGAATAACTTTATAGATAGATATATATATATATATATATATATATATATATATATATATTGAAAGAAATTTGACAAATGCAAACATATATATATATATATATATATATATATATATATATATATATATATATATATATATATATATATATATATATATATATAATGTAGACAGTAATAACTTCAAAAAGAGTCGAAGGTACGCCATGTGTAAATCCAACATTAGCTTTTATTGTTCATAATTTTCGGCCCGCCTCGGGCCTTGCTCAGTGTATACAATTTAATGACAAGATAAATGCAAACAAAATTTTCCTTATAGTAGCTCCGTAACAACGCTCTGCGCGGACTGCGTACAGAGCGTTGCCAAGGAGCCAGAACTTATGTAAGCGTTCAGTTAAAGAGAAAAAATAATAATATACCAAAACTGTAATCAATTATATGAAGCACCAATGTATTTGAGTATAATCGGAGTTTGAAAAAAAAATATCAATCTAAAACGAATGAATAAAAAAATAAATAAATAAAATATCAGACTCCCAAAATCTCGGCGAAGAGTGTAAAAGTAAACGATTAAAAAAGAACTTTTGAGAGAGAGAGAGAGAGGGGGGGGGGAGAAAAAGAAGGAGAAGAAGAAGAAGAAAAACCTGAAAGATAAATACTCCAAATTGTAGATAGCTCAGCCAGACAAATAGAAAAAAAAGGTTATAAGTCTGTATCAAGATAAAAATGAGACCATTTACTTGAAAAAACCTCCCGTGATATAGGAAGAGGTGAAAAGAAAGAACTACAGTGCCCTGAAAAGAGGAATAAATATAATGGTAATTCTACACTAAATTACAAAGATGCACCGGGGAAGATGAACAATATTTCATCTCTTGTAAAAAGTGAAATTGCTGAACCATCCTAGGTCCTTGTTAAGTCCAGTCTCGAAAGACCTGGCGTTGATGATGAATTTCATTTCTGCCAATTTTCTGGCAATTCATATAATTGATTACACGTTTGGTATATTATTATTTCTTCTCTTTAATTGAATGCTTACATAAGTTCCGGCTCCTTTTCAACGCTCTGTACGCAGTCTGCGCAGAGCGTTGCTAAGGAGCTACTATAAGAAAAAGTTTGTTTACATTGATCTTGTAATTAAAGGAGAATGCAACCCAGGAATCAGTGTGCTCTTAGTGAATGGAGATGACCAAGAAGAGTAAACAGTGAAAGTTTGAGCAAAATCAGACAATCTGTTCAAAAGTTATGAATTTTGAAAGTTTCAGTAAATCCCTATTACTGGGATTTTTGAGTTGGCAACTTTGCCAGCATCTGTGATGTCATCGTGGACAACTCTCCATTCATTTTGTGCATAAATCTTTTTTAAAATTTGATTTTTATGAAATTTCAAGTCAGGAATCAACATAATTCTTCTCAAAATGCTTGCAGAATTGATGTAGCCATGTCATACTCAAACAATAAATCAAACAAAATTCTATTTTTCTTGAAAATGAAGAAAATATGAAATTCTGTGTACAAAATGAATGGAGAGTTGTCCATGATGACATTACAGATGCTGGTGGAGTTGCCAACTCAAGGATCCCCATAATAAGGATTTATTTAAACTTTCACATTTCATAACTCTTGAACAGGTTGTCCGATTTTGCTCAAACTTTCACTGTTTACTCTTCTTGTTCTTCTTCATTCATTGGAAGCACACTAATGTCTGGGTTGCATTCTCCTTTTAACTGTATACGCTGAGGAAGGCCCGAGGCGTGCCGAAAATTATGAACAATAAAAGCTAATGTTGGATTTACACATAACGTACCTTCGACTCTTTTTGAAGTTATTACTGTCTACATTATTAATCATCCAACACGTGGGTATTATTCTCAATATATATACGTGTGTGTGTGTGTGTGCGTGATCCGAAAAGGGGGGTTTACGAAGAGGGCCGTTGCAAGACATAATATACCGCCAATTAAGACCAAGCTCATACCGAAATCGGGAAGATCCTGATGAAGGGCAGGTGCCCGAAAGCTTGGTCTTAATTGGTGGTATATTATGTCTTGCAACGGCCCTCTTCGTACCCCCCCCCCCCCCTTTTCGGATCACACATATAATATGACGAAGAACCGCAAACGTACATCACTGAGACTGATCACAATTATATATATATATATATATATATATATATATATATATATATATATATATATATTTATATATACATATATACACACTTGGTGAATGCTATTCTTATAAACTTAAGAGTGCTCGATGTCCGTGATGAGGCAGAGCATAAAATAAATAATAAGTATATATATATATATATATATATATATATATATATGTATATATATATATATTTATATATATATAGAAAATCAAAATATGAGTAAATCAAAATATGAGTTCTGCTTCGGAATATTTGAATAAGAAATTGAAAGATACCAATAAATAAACAAATTCCGTCAGACGTGAAATTTCCCTTTTTATTACTTTCCTTCCCTTTTTATTACGTCATCCTTACCTCCCCTTTTCTCTCTCCCCTTCTCTCTTTCTCTTCCTTTCTCTCTCTCTCTCTCTCTCTCTCTCTCCCTTTTCCTCCTTGGTTGGCTTGGTATCCATGGAGCTTTTTGCGCTTTTGCGCTCTGCGCTCTATGTTTGATACTTAATAAAATTTTCATCATTACCTGATGAAGGCCTATTGCCGAAAATTTGTTAATTTCACGTCTGACGGAATTTGTTTATTTACTGGTATCTTTCATTTATATATATATATATATATATATATAATTGAAAATTAATCTGCTTGGCATCTAGATAGTACAAGAATCAGAGTTTGTAGTGCCAATAAAAAATAAAATCATAGATTTTAAAAGAAAACGGAGCATAGCTCTCAAAAATGAAAGGCGAAGTCACACTCTTCGTCAGTGCCCACGGTGTGACAAAAAGATGTAAATCAAAATCCGTTTCTGAAACAGACGATAAAATACGTCTGTTCATGGGCAGACGGATTGTTCAACGCGCTGAAGATGGAGATGGCGCGCAGTAAATAACGCATCCTAAGACGCGTTGTCATGACTGCAAGATGACAATGGCGAATCTCCGGCTTCAAAACAGGAAAATCTGAAAAGGGCCTCACCGCCAACAGTCATAAAGTAGCAGTAAAAGTACCTAAATAAAATTGAAAATTAGTCTGCTTGGCATCTAGATAGTACAAGAATCAGAGTTGGTAGTAGAATGCCAATAAAAAATAATATATATATATAGTAATATATATATGAAACCGCCTGTAGTGGGCAACCCAATCTTTGAGGTATGTCTATATATATATATATATATATATATATATATATATATATATATATATATATATAGACACATGTATTTATTTCCATGAGAGTTGCCAAAGCTGTTGTATATGTTACCTGATCACAAAATGTTAATTATTCCAGCATATACAAGTATCCCAAAACATTCGCTCGGATCCAGCTGAGGTGTGCGGCAGGTCATTGTTCGAAACTCATCTGCCACCAACAAAGGAATTAATTAGTGAGGGTTGAAGATTTGTCAAATCTGTCGGTTAAGCGAATTTGGAGTCGCCGAAACCACTGGCCCGTCTCCGTGGTCTAGTGGTTAAGGCATTGGCGTTCATAGCCAAAGGCCCGGGTTCGATTCCCGGCGGAGACATTTTTTCAACCTTTGCAAAAATTTCCAAAATGGTAGGACAGCTCTGGGGAACTTTGATTCATGCTACGCTATTATTCTCTCAATTGTCTCACATATATATATATATATATATATATATATATATATATATAAATGTAGCAGTAATAACTTCAAAAAGAGTCGAAGGTACGCCATGTGTAAATCCAACATTAGCTTTTATTGTTCATAATTTTCGGCCCGCCTCGGGCCTTCCTCAGTGTATACAGTTTAATGACAAGATAAATGCAAACAAAATTGTCCTTATAGTAGCTCCGTAGCAACGCTCTGCGCGGACTGCGCACAGAGCGTTGCCAAGGAGCCAGAACTTATGTAAGCGTTCAATTAAAGAGAAGAAATAATCATACACCAAAACTGTAATCAATTATATGAAGCACCAATGTCTTTCGGTATAATCGGAGTTTGAAAAAAAAAAAGAAATATCAATCTAAAATGAATGAATAAAAAAAAATGAATTAAAAAAAAAAAACATATCAGACTCCCCAAATCTAGGCGAAGAGTGTAAAAGTAAACGATTAAAAAAGAAAGAACTTTTGAGAGAGAGAGAGAGAGAGAGGGGGGGGGGGAGGAGAAAAAGAAGAAGAAGAAGAAAAACCTGAAAGATAAATACTCCAAATTGTAGATAGCTCAGCCAGACAAATAGAAAAAAAAGGTTATAAGTCTGTATCAAGATAAAAATGAGACCATTTACTTGAAAAAACCTCACGTGATATAGGAAGAGGTGAAAAGAAAGAACTACAGTGCCCTGAAAAGAGGAATAAATATAATGGTAATTCTACACTAAATTACAAAGATGCACTGGGGAAGATGAACAAGATTTCATCTCTCGTAAAAAGTGAAATTGCTGAGCCATCCTAGGTCCTTGTTAAGTCCAGTCTCGAAAGACCTGGTGTTGATGATGAATTTCATTTCTGCCAATTTCCTGGCTTCCCTGTCTTTGAACTGACTGCCAATTATGCAAAATTTTAGATCATCAAGTGAATGGTTGCTGGAGCTGAAGTGTTCAGCGACAGGTAGTGAATATATATATATATATATATATATATATATACATATATATACATTAACATAGAATATCAGAATATGAGTTCTGCTTCGGAATGTTTGAATACGAAAAGGAAAGATGCCAATAAATAAACAAATTCCGTCAGACGTGAAATTAACAAATTTTCGGCAATAGGCCTTCATCAGGTAATGATGAAAATTTTATTAAGTATCAAACATAGAGCGCAGAGCGCAAAAGCGCAAAAAGCTCCATGGATACCAAGCCAACCAAGGAGGAAAAGGGAGAGAGAGAGAGAGAGAGAGAGAGAGAGAGAGAAAGGAAGAGAAAGAGAGAAGGAGAGAGAAGGGGGAGGTAAGGATGACGTAATAAAAAGGAAAGGAAACAAAGAAGCGCAAGGCGCAGAGAAATTCCAAGGAAACCAAGCTACCAAGAAAAGGACAAGAGAGAGAGAGAGAGAGAGAGAAAGAGAGAGAGAGAGAGATAAAATGACGTAACAAAAGGATCGCGCAAAAAAGAAAAAGATCAAAAAAAAAAAAACCCAAGAGGATTCAAAGAGAGAGAGAGAGAGAAAAAAAGCAAAGAGAGAAAAGCAAAAGACTGAGAAAAGAGAGAAGAAAAAACAAAAAAGAAAAGAGAGAAAGAAAAAACAAACAAAAAAAAAAGGGGAAAAGAAAAAGAAGTGATAAAGAGTGAAAGAGGAGAAAAGACAAAGACAAATAAAGGGAAAAGAGGAAGCCAAGAAGACAGGAAAAGAAAGAAAAAGAAAAAGTGTATATACATCCATTTAATATAAGTAAACTATCTACAATTCAAAAGAAGATAACAAGCAAATAATCACCGTGGGTGAAGGTGACGGACAAGCTATTACTTCCTCGGCGATCTGGATTTATAGGCTTATACGCTATCTTCTGAGCAGCTTCGCTTCGGAAAAATAGCTACATCCAGCATGAGGTGTGTCCAGATCGCCTCGGAAGTGATAGTTTGTCCATCACCTTCACCAACGGTGATTATTCGCTTACTACGGAATGTGACTCTAGAACTCATACTAACAGTTTATTCCAGGAATTGATACTCTTAAGATTTGAAGACAATGTCGCATTCCAGCAATATGTTTTCATTTTTAGGAGAATGAAACCCTGGCGAAAAAAAAATCAATTATGATGAAAAAAAGATAATAGAGAGAAGCAATTTTAAAAAAGTTCCATAAAAACGGCTACGAAGTGAAAGTTATGAAACGGTTTGAAAAGTCTCAATTTACTTTCTCTGACGATTCTCAAATTGGCAATGCTGCTTCAAAGTGGCGGGTTTCGAAGGAAAACTCTTAATATGTTTTGTACACAAAATTTCAAATTTTCTCCATTATCTCTAAAGATGCTGCTCGTAGCTTTTTTTTTTTCTTTCTTATATTGTAGCATATTCCTGTTGGAACCACAATGTGAACTTAACTTACCTTAAGTAATCATTCATAGCATTTCAGCATTTTTCTGCATCAAATTTGCTACCTTACAATAAGCCACACAAGGAAAACATATGTGTAAACTTCTTATAATTACCTATAAACTGAGTTACAGAGTTATTCTTATTCTGAGATTCATGATGAATCTCATGCATTGATGCCAACTCTTGATGCCAACTCTTGATATGATTATGGATTTTTTTTTTCAGACTTTCATTAATGATCTTATATCAAATCATAGTCTTGTGTCAGCACTGAAAACGATGAATATAAAATTATATGACTGAGTGTCACATGGGTGGACTTAAATAAAATTCCAGATAAAACACAACTTGTACCAATCAAAATAGATTTACAATTTATTTCAGTATATACAAAAACTCCATTATCAAGAAAAATCTCTCTTTGAAATTCAGTCTTTTCAAACATGTAAAGAAAAATGTTTTAACACTTCGAAAACGACAAAGTATACTACTTCAAATTATTGCTCTGTTTCCATGAAATTCAGTCTGACAAATAAGCAAAGGATCCTGCATTGATCTAATCCACAATATCCAATTCCAACTCTGACCTTGTCTCTATACCGACAAATACTAACTTCAAGTACCCATGAAAAGATCCTATACTGATCTAATCACAAGAATATTATTTACAAAGTATAACTTGGCTGTCACATAAACTTGCAAAATAACATGTTTTAGGATACTTGCATTCTTCCTCAAAAGTACATATCAAATATTCCATAAGCTTTATAACATTAATTCCATATCAAAATTTCAAATCATCTCTGAAGTTCTTTAAGCTTTTTTTTTTCTTGCTTTCCTTTTTTTTTTTTTACATAAGAAAATAGAAGAAATCACAGTTTAACTTACCGATGGCTTCTTCAATTGGCATAAAAATATCAGTATGAATTCTGCCTAATCTGGCCTTTATAAAGCTTCAGCCAATATCAGTGAAATAAGGCTGCTTTTGGTGAAAATTCGAAGTTGAAAATCAAGTTAAATCAAGATGGCGGCTAAAAATGGCGACTGCCTGAAACTGCCCATGTGCATGTCCTCCACAAAGTCTAAAAGATGCTATGCCCAGAAAACTACTCGAAAAACTATTGGTGTATCCTCCCAATTTTACAATTTTCCAAAAGTATCTCAAGCTAAGGCTCACTGAGCTCAACTAAAATGACCTATTCACTTTTTCAAGTTATCAAGTTATCAAGTTCAGGTTTTATTTCCAATATAACACAAGAAATGAAATATTTTTTCTTCTTTTAAACAGAAATATCGTAAATTAACACACAATTTTTTCTCTTATTTAACATCAAAACAAATTAAATGTCTGCTTGACATAGTGTATTAAAAGAAAAAAATGATATTGGAAAAGAGAAATCCACAAAAAAGCAATGCTTGTAGTGACGTGGATTCCTCAAGAAAGAAAAAGGAAAGTAAAGAAAAGAAAACAGGAGAATGTATGATACAGAGCTAGGTGAAACAGCAGTATATATTACAGTTGCAGATTCAGTCATACAGTGAGGACTCCGCCAGATGAACGATGCGTTGCGTATTTGAGACAATTAAAGAAGAGAAAGGACAAAAGGAAAAGGGAAAAATAAGACAAGATAACATAAGACAAGACAAGACGAAAGAGGGACAAGACAAGAAAAGACAAGACAAACAGACAGGGAACACAAGGGGGAAAAGAGAAGAAAATAGCAAGAAATTAAGAAGAGAAAATGGGAGATGGGCTGCCACAGACCAACACGACATAACACGACCGACAACCAGACTGAAATATAAAAAGAATAGACAGGTGGGAATTTCGTAAGTATAGGATGGTGCGATGACCTTGTTTGGACATAACCAAAATTGAAATCTCAATTCCATTGCTAACGTTTACTACCCTACACACATGTAATAGATATGTAAATTAATTCAAGTCAGTCATCGATGGCAAAAAAGAATCTCTCACACTCTTCTCCTCACACACTTCTTATTGCTGCATAAAATTTACTCCTTGTCTCTTAGCAACCTGGCTGTGGAGTGAAGATTAGATGAAAGTTAGCAAGCTTTGCAGGGAAAAATTAATAAAATAAAATAAATGCATCTTCATTGTGACACTGAGATACGAAAAAAAATATGTTGTTTTAATCCTACAGCCCGTAGTCACATTTGACTCGGAATGGAGTCAGCTGGGAGTCAACTCTATATTGGGAGTTAAAGTGACTTGGATTTTCGAATTAATTTGACTCGGAATGGAGTTACGTTGACTCGAATTTAGTCGATTCTCAGTTGACGCCACACCATTCCGACCTTGTTTATAGTTGGCTTTGAAAGTTCATTTGTGTCACCTTGTTCGGTTTCATTTTTATCTTAAAATGAAACATAATTATTTTGTGACACCTGTCTGATGTCTTAACATGCTTACGTTTACTGGTAAAGCGAAATGTATTACACGGTACAAGGAAGCATAGGCTACGACTCAGGGGGATGCATGTGAGAGAGACCTTCAAATTAGTGATTCTCAAGGCCGTCAAATGTGAAGTTGGGTAAAAAGTGTGATAATTGGACAACAAATTGTTATTTTCGGGCAAAACGCCTAGGCCCCCTCCTCCGAACATGGAGCTCGTACACCTATACGCGAACAATGTCCAATAGCCAAGCACCACTATACTTGTATCATTATTCAAAAACTTCTAAATGCAAAGAGAAAATGTGCATACTGAAGGTTAAAGGACTAGATGAATTTACTATATTGTACAATCACCATTTTTATTTTCGTGCAGCGTGGGGGTTGCCAATGGCTGATTATCTGAGGCCCCCCCCCCCCCCCGTCTAGCCATAAAGACATTTTAAGAATTATGTTTGTAGAGAAAATTCGAAATACTATAGTTTCGTCAAAATAATTATCTACTATTTTTTCATATAATCTCAAAAAGGAGAAAAAAATGGTATTTTACCATTTTTTTTCTCCTTTTTGAAATATATGAAAACATACGGGGGGGGGGGGGGGGGTTGGACTTACGTTTTTAGTTGAGTGTATATAACATGTATGTATACTAGTATATGCTATAAAGTAATATTGTTTTCTTAGTCTGTTAGGCAACTAAAACGATTTAAATTGAGTGATAAGTGTAAATTCTGTTTCTTCTTTTTCGTTCTTCTATTATCATTCCCCTTTTCTCTCTCACTTTCCAAATTTATCTTTCCTTTATCAGCATGCGGATTCAAAATTTAAAGAGGGGGTATAAGGATAGAGACGGATGACATGGATATCTTATACCTGGACGATGTATGAGAGAAAGTTAGGAGGGGAGAGCAGGTAGCACATTTATTTGCTCTAAAACCTGTTGATTTTTTTTTTTCATTCTTCTAACTGATGTGAAGGGGAAGAGGATGAAATCCATGTAAATCACCAATGATACACCAAGGATTAATAAATCCATACTATAATACACCAATAATACACCAAGGATGAATAAATGTATACAAATATACTAAGCTTTCGGGCCGGCGGTTCTAAGATTTCAACTTTATGACTGCAAAATGTACTGTGATTTGAAATACAAAGATAAAATCCTAATGTTCCTGTGATTCAGAGTTTAAATCACGATCATGTCTGGACTTCAAGATCATTGTCGTGATTGACAACAAACATTCATTTTGCACATCATGTTTTTCCCGTTACTCCTTTTTCATACTAATACTTCTACTTCTTCCTCTTCTGGAGCAAGGAGAGTGGATAAAAATATGCCTTCATTTTAATAAGGAAAGGACTGAAAGATGATAAACGAAGTGTGTGTGTATGGGTGTGTGCGCGCGTGTGTGTGTGTGAGTGAGAGTGCGTGTTAGGGTGTGCGTGTGCGGGTTCGCGTGTGGGTGTGAGTGTGTGTGTGTGTGTGTGTGTGTGTATGGAGGTTACTTTATAATAGATGTTTTAGATGAAATTATTCATTTAGATCAAGTGGGTTATATGAAAAATAGATAAATTGGAGAAGCAATACGTCTGATAGACGATATGATTTTTCATAGTATTAATAGTAATGAGGAGGACATTTTCTTAATAGCAGTTGATTTTGAAAAGGCGTTTGACTCTGTTTCTCACAATTTCCTTTTCAAAGCTCTAGAATCATTTGGTTTTGGTCCGTCTTTTTGTTCATGGGTTAAAACAATGTACAATGGAATAAGTAGTTGTGTGATGAATGGAGGTGTCTCGACAGGGTATTTTGATATTAAGTGTCGGGGGGTGGGTGGGGTTAGCCAAATAAGACCGTAACAGAGCAAACTTTACAGATGCTGCGGGACACCAGATCTGAGCTTCTTCGACTTTATTGAGGTTTACCAAAACCAACGAAATGAAAGGAGTAACAAAAACAACCCTGCAATGACAGAAATGAAATAGGATTATCAATAACACCATTTCAAATACATGTTATTAGCACTTGCATCACACAATGTACATAATAGACTGCAGATATTGAATACATGGCAAAATATTGATATTGAAAGTGGGGTGTATTCATCTCTATCATTTACTGTAATGATAAAATACATGCATTCCTCAAAAACAGCTTGTAAATATCGTTGTAGCTATCTCAAGACTATTTAGTAGTTGTAATCAGCATATTACTCAGATTTAGGCAGATGGCATAAAAATACATCATACTCTGTATAAATCACAATATTCTATTAAAATTAATCATTTGTACACAAAAATAGAGAGTCCATGTAATTAATGCCTACCCAAAGTCAGAGGCTACCGGTGGTTGCACACCACCTACATCACCCAGGATACCACAAAGGAGTAGCAGCTTCTACATTATTCAAACCCTCAAGACTCAGACTCGATGAGGATCAAATGAGTCGGACCCGCTATAATTAAAAGAAAGCAACAATCGTAACCAGAAGATAATCATAACTCCAAGGTTATCATGATTTTTTTTTTTTTTTTTTTTTTTTTTGGCAGTTCAAAACTAAATCTTTATTTTATATATTTTTTTTTTTATAAACCAAATCTGGTCTTCTTTATTGAAATAAAATACATAATACAAACGTGTATTTCACAAGTTGTTCAACATAATGTTCCATTTCGTCAGCTTCATAAATACATTTTCTTTCCTTTTATATCTTTCAACATCATATCGGTTTTTCAAAACATATGCAAACATCGTTTTCATTTCAGTACATCTTATCTTTTTCGTAGAAGCTAGTTCAATCTTGATACACTTGAAAATCGAAAATAATGCGTAGTTCAGTATCAAATTAATTTCTTCTTTCTTTGTCTCTTGCAAACCATAAACAACGTACTGGATGTTCAAATTAAAATTTTGATCTGAGCACCTTCTTATATATGCTTCTATATACTTCCAAAACTTTTTAACTTCCGAGCAAAACCAAAACATATGTAATAAGTCTCCTGTCTGGTTACATTCATCACAAATATCACTACTTCTCATATTCCATTTCTTTAAATTAGAAAGAGTTGGCAATAAGTTGTACATAAATCTAAAATTAAAATGGGCAATGGTATTATCTTGAATTTTTTTAAGTTTTAGTGTCCACGTATATGTCCAAGAGTGTTTTTCCTCGTCTACAACCATTTCTCTCCAAAATAATTGTGCCCTTGATGTTTCAGTATTTAATTGCAACATCTCGTGATAAATTTGTTTCACACTAGAACTACTAGTAAGTGATGTAATCACAGATGGCAAACAGGATTCATTCTTCGAACAGTTGTTCTTAAATCTTCTAAATAAAAACAAATTGTTTTCTTTTAAATTTTCTCTCCAATTTTTTGGCAATGCCGCAATGCAAACTGCATACTCTGACAACCATTGTCCATCAAGATTTACCAACTTATCTTTTAGTTCGTTTACTGTAATGAAGGTATTCTTAGATACCAAATCACCTACGAATAAAATATTTGACCGTATCCAATTCCTGAATAACAACATCCTTCCATTGTGTCTGATGCTATCATTAAACCATAACAACTCTTTGCAAATTTCTGCACTTGAGATAATCTTTGTGTTATCCTTGAGCAGTTTTTCTTTTTTCAGAGTAAAGTAGACATATAATATTTCACGATAAAACTTGGGAATTGTTTTCAAAGACAAAACATGCTTTGGATCACATTTGCAATTTCTTATAATGAAACTTCCACCTAGTTTATCAAACCAGTAATCAAACATCCATTTCCATTTTGATTTTGTATCATCGAAATATCTGAAAAGCCATTTTAGCCTAAAACTGTTAAACTGTAAGCCTATGTCTAACATATTTAATCCACCTTTTGATAGATCACTGATTACGTTAGCCCTCTTTACTTTATGAACTTTAGATCCCCAAAGAAAGTTCATCATCAACTTATCGATTCTCTTAACTAAATCATTAGGACAAAAGATAATTTGAGCAGTGTATACAAATTTTGGTAATATTAATGTTTTTAAAATAGTTATCTTGCCTTTATATGTAAGATTTCGCTGTTTACAAATGTTCAGTAATCTTTCTATTTTATCTATTTTGTCTTTTGACCAATTCAGCTCGCAGCTTAAGGATTCATTTCTTGAAAAGAATATGCCAAGAGCTTTAACATAATTCTCAGCCCATGGAATACCACTTATCATTTCAAAAGGTTTTTCTTCCCCTAACCACATTGCCTGTGTTTTATCCTTATTTAATACAACACCTGAAAAATTTCCAAAATCTGTGATATACTGTACAGCTTTATTCCCTGAGCAAATATTTTGAATGAATAGTGTCATATCGTCAGCTAACTGACATATCTTTATTTCTTTAGATTTTTCTCCAACACGAATTCCTTTTATACCATCATCACTTCTTATCTTATTACTAACTACTTCAATGGCCAAAATAAAAAGTAAAGCAGATAAAGGACAACCTTGTCTTATCCCTCTAGAGGGAAAAAATGTTTCTGTGAAATGTCCACTCAAAAGAACACAATTTGAAATTTGTGTATATAAAACTGAAACCCATTTCCTGAACATTGTGTTAAATCCATATTTTTCTAAACATTCATTTATGAAATTCCATTCTAAAGTGTCGAATGCTTTGTAGAAATCTACAAATAAAGACAACCATCAACTCGCTTGAATTTGTATAATCAATAACATCCTGAATTATTTTTGCATTGTAACATCCGTTTCTACCCTTTATGTAACCAACTTGGTCTTCATCTATCAGTGACGATAATACCTTTTGCAACCTATTAGCTAAGACCATTGCGGCCAATTTATAGTCGACGTTCAGTAACGTAATTGGCCTCCAATTTCTAATATCCTCTTTATCTCCTTTCTTATATAGTAATGTTATAATACCATGACGCTGAGTATGCGATAAACGTCCTTTCTCAAAACCCGCATTTAAGCTTCCCATCACTAAGTCCTGTACGTCTTCCCAGAATTCCTTGTAAAATTCTACGGTTAATCCGTCTCCACCAGGGGTCTTATTTGGTTTCATATTTTTCAATGCCTGTGTTATTTCTAATTTTGATATTGTACCTTCACATACATCAGCTTCTTCTTTTTTCAATCGTGGTCCTTTTGTATCCTGAACGTAATTTCTAATCTCCCATTTGTTCTTATTTAATGAAGTATATAATTTTGAGTAGAATTTGTTAACAAATTGCAAAATTTTACTCATATTATGTTCACTGTTCCTTCCTATCTTCAAAGAAGTTATTGATTTTTAACTGCATTCTGCTTCTCTAACTCTACAAAGTATTTCACATTTGTTTCCCCTTCCTCATAATACTGCACTCGGGACCTAACTTGTGCACCAGCACATCGTTTGTGGTAAAATTGTTCTATTTTTCTCCGTAACTCTACTATATCTTTATCATTGCAACTCTTTACAGAATCATTAATTAACTGTTCATATTTTCTTTCTAAAATTTTAATATTAGCATTTTCTTCTTTTTTCAATCGTTTGGCATAATGTATGGAGTATTCTCTTATCTTTATTTTGCACAGCTCCCATGAGTATGCTATATTTTTTTCATATTTCAGATCTTCTTTCACTATATTAATTATATTTTTAATCGTCGATTTATATTCTTCGTTCACAAGGAGGGAGTTATTGAACTTCCAATACCCTCTACCTCGATTGATATTATCGAAAACCAATGTAAAGGTAACTGCGCAGTGATCAGGGCATATAGCTACCGGTTTTATACATGCTTGTCTGACGTAATTACATAAACAATCTGCAACAAGCCAAAAGTCTATCCTAGAAGCCATTTTAAGAAATGTATTTCTAAACGTGAATTGTCTAGTTTCTGGATGTAATTTTCGCCATATATCGACTAACCTAAAATT
Organism: Echinometra lucunter; assembly: GCA_029962745.1. Classification (NCBI taxonomy): domain Eukaryota; kingdom Metazoa; phylum Echinodermata; class Echinoidea; order Camarodonta; family Echinometridae; genus Echinometra; species Echinometra lucunter. The sequence goes on from CM057157.1 coordinate 32,417,206, forward strand.
TTTTATCAATTGATTATACTCTGGTAACTTTTTATAAATGGATTTTGCTCTTAAGGTATCGAGATCAGGCCTATTCACACAGTTGAAATCACCTCCAAACACTAATGCATATGATTTGATATCGGTGCGACATTGAACCCAGTTGCACAGTCGTTGCAAGAACTTTACTTTTTCTTTCTTTTCTGTAGGAACATATGCATTTACCAAGCACATTTTTCTGTCACCAATGCACATATTAAGCAATATTTTTCGTCCATCATTGTCTATGACACTGGAGTTAATACAAATATCTAAATTTTCTTTACACAGTATTGAAACACCTTTTCCATGGTTACTTCCGAATGAATGAAATGTCGGTCCCTTCCATTCTGACTCTATTTTTTCTTCCAAGTCCTGCGTTAAAAAAGTTTCCTGTAAGAACAAAATATCCACATTTTGATTTCTAAGCCACTGAAATAACAAATTTCTTTTTCTATTATTCCTTTTTCCCCGCACATTGAGTGACAGGAAAGTAACACACTTCTCCGTAATGTGGAGGTTCTCAAACTATTTTTTATTTGATCCCTTCCTTCTTCTCTTTCTCTCTTGTCTGTCTTTACGTTTCTTCTCTCTGTCGCTCACGGCGTTTTCTGATCGATAATCAGTGGATTCATAGCCGTCAGTATTGTCGCTATTCTCAGCATCAGAGCTTTGACTTGCATTGATTGCGTGCGTGCTTTTCAACCAAAGATCCGGCAAACTTCGTTGTGTGGCTCGCTCTTCACGTGCGGTGCGAGTGTTTTCATCTTTACGCACCAACGGGTTTGCATGGTTGACGGAATTGACCTTGGTGGTGAAAACATGATCACTTGTCGCACGATCTTGATGTGCGGAGCTCTCGTTGCCAGTAGCGATAGGGCGTTCCCCAATACTTTGCATATCTTCACCTACGGCGCCAAAATGATGGGTCTGATCACGTGACTCCTCACACTCGAAGCTCTTGTGTCCAGGACGTTTACATCGTTTGCATATGAAAGGCTTGACACATGTTGAAGCATGGTGCCCAGCATCCAGACACCTCGAGCACGTTGCTAGGGACGCTCCCATTGATTGCCCGTCGTGGAAAATCCTCGCCTTAAAAGAGGCGAGTCTACAATGCCGGTCAAGTGGTTTATCAAGTTTTTCCACATATAAAACCCTGTCACCGTTTAGACATGATGTGAGCTGTCCATTTACTCTTAATCGCTGCCTTATGATTTTCCCTCTCACTTTACATTTCTTTTCCTCTAGTTCATGTGTAATCACTTCGTCACTCACTGACAGTGGGATATCCTTAATTGTAAGTCTAAGGAGATTTTCACTCTTCTCCCTTAGAAAGGGGTTAGTGTCAAAAATGGGTACGTTTACACCTCTCATTCTCAAACCTTGAGCTAATAAGGGTAGTCTGAGTTCTCTGTCTTTGAGATATATTCGCCACAATCCACCCACCTTTTGTATACCCATGATGGTTTCGGGAGCAGTTGACTTGGAAAGGGTAAGATAGATCTCCTCTCCTGTCGGCTGGTTCCGCTCCGCATTGGGTATATCTGCTTGACGCATGAATACGGGTTTCGAGCCGGGATCTCTTCGGCTTGGATTGTCGGCCATAGTTTTCTCCGCGTATGTACTGTCGGTCTCCTTCCTGAATCTATCTCTATCTCCTCCATCACTTTTCGAGTGACTTTCAACGTCCACTGATACTTCTGTTGGTATTTCCATCTTGGTGTAGATAAATGCCTTATTTAGAATAAGGTTTCGAAAAATGCGAAATTTTAAGGTCCTAAACAGAGAGGTAATTCCTGCGATCGTAATCGTATGAAATAGCGCCCTCCTTGATCTAAATGAAGGTTATCATGATAAAATTGCTTAGAATCCCCTAAATTAATATTCAAACATATCATATTTCTCAAACAATTCTACTATTTTCAGTATGGATAATCATTGGTAGTGATATCAACTCACAAATATCTAGTGTTGTCTTTTGCAAGCATGAATAACCAAAATAGTAGAAACTATGTTCATTAATTCCAAAGTTTTGACCAAGACCCAAGTGTATGAAATAGAGCAAGTAGTTTTTTATCGAACGGAGTCAAACTGCATATTTCTGTCTATTGAGCTCAACACAACCATTCTCTAATACATTAGTTTACTCATCTGATACTGCAATTAAAAGAGTAATTTAAGTCGACAAACAAACAATCGGTGTATGCTCAGTAAGCAAAGTCATAGATCTTACTTCCTAGTTCAGAACCATAATCAGAAATCATCACATATAATATAATATAACGAGACAAGCTAGAAGCATACCTTACTATGGGCGCCGCCATTTTGGAATACAATGTTTACTATAGAACGCCCTCTATGTTATCTTTTAAGTAATCAACTAAAACTTTCGCTTCAATTCAACAAGTAATCCTACATTTCAGACCTTTCAAATATCAAGTATTACTTATATTCATTCTTCCCAACAATTTCTAGCATGAAAAGTAAACCAGTAAATATTCTCATATTTCGTAAGTTACAACTTATCTTTGAACTTGATCGAGATACACTTGCTTTGCCAAAGTCATGAAAGTAAAAGTGACTAAATTCAATCTTAAAACAAGTCATTCTTTTCACATAATTTTGTCCATGATAGTACAGAAACAATTAATTAATAAATAATTACACTTTGCTGTAATTCTATGCAAGAATAAGATAAACGACACTTACATCAGCCCTTTCCCAGGCCTGCTTCGATTGCAGTCCGACCTGCACCAGAACCAGGACGTGCAATAATCTACCTAACGTAAAATGCCAACAAGCAGTGGAGTCGCGGAACCACCGAGAAAATATCATTCCGCTAAGGATTTCTTAAACTTTGAAATGGCCAATATGAAAAGGATTGAAGTATATATATAATGTTTCACTCAATATTACGAGAAATCAAATCCTTAAAATCTGTAAATTACATAACAAGGATTTGAAAATAACTAGAATTATATTTTTCGAGCGTACATACATCGATCATCCTAACCCTATCTAGTGATCCGGCCGATCAAGAAAATTCCAAACAACTGTACGAAAATACTATGCAAATTAGGCACATTCTTCTCGGGTAACTAAATGAAAATTCCACTTTCCGACATAAGCGAGGGGTAAGGCAAGGTGACCCATTTTCTCCTTATTTGTTCCTCCTAGTAATTGAGATATTAGCACATACAATAAGAAACGATAACGTGATCAAAGGTATAGAGTTTGGTGATTTTGAAATTCGACAAGTCTTGTACGCTGATGACATGACTTTATTTGTTAAAATATAAGTTCAATTTTGAGAATAAAGGATATTTTTCAGGCTTTTTTTTAATCAAGTGGGCTAAAAGTTAATATTGAAAAAACAAATGTCATGAGGTTAGGGGAAAGCATTGAGGGTTCGCAATCACTTCCCATGGGCAATAGAGTGACAGAAGTGAAAATTTTAGGAGTTTATTTTTCATTGGATATTAACATTAGGAAGGAACTTAATTATAAAGAGATACTTAGTAAAATAAAAGGCTTCTGGGTTGGTGGAAGCAAAGGGATCTGACCATTATGGGGAAAATTCATTTACTTAAAACTTTTGCTCTCTCCAAACTGAATTACGTCTCTTCGGCTTTAGTTGTGCCCAAATGGGTGGTAGCTGAAATTAAAAAGTTATGTTTTGAATTTATATGGAATGGGAAAGATCGTATTAAAAGAGCGATCTGTTACCAAGATTATGGTGATGGAGGTTTAAGAATGATTGATTTTGATTTATTTGTGAAAACCCAAAGGCTTATGTGGCTGAAGAGACTTCTGTATGGAGAAAGGAATATGGGATGGAAATTGTATTTTGACCATATCTTTAGGACGGTTGGGGGAAGATTTGTTTCCCTTTGCAATTATGATATGAAATTACTTACAGTCAAAGCACCAATATTTTATTTAGAAATGTTAAAAGCATGGCAGGATATGGAGAGATGTAGGAATTTTCAAGAAGGGAAAACTAATCCAATAATTTTTAATAATAAAAACTACCTTCATAAAAACAAAATGGTTTTTCATGAAGAATTGTATAAGAAAAATATTTGTTTAGTTGATCACATTCTCGATAAGAATCAAATCAGACCACTGGCATACTTTCAGAATTTAGGTCTATGTAGTGATAACATAGCTAAGATTTGGGAAATGTGCAATGTTATTTTTAAAGAGCGGGAAATTTGATGGGGGGCCAGACAAATACTACTCAGTAGATGTACGAGATTTTAATATTACTTAAAGATATCTGAAAATACGATCCTATTGAGAGACCTATCATCAAGAAAGGTCTACGATCATTTTATAACAGACTTGCAACGTTCATACACTTTAAAAATTCGGGATGGTCAAAATGATTTTGAATTCTCAAAAAAGGAAACTAAAGATATATTTATAAAACCCAGAATCACAACGCTTTTGTTAAAGATTAAGGAATTTCAGTACAAATTACTCAATTTATACAAAAGAACATCTATTAAGATTTGGTTTTGTTGAAGACGACCAGTGTTCTTTCTGTAAACAAATGACGGAGTCATATTTGCATTTATTTTGGGACTGTGTATATGTCAAGCCCCTGTGGCAGGGAGTGATTAAAAGATTTGGGCTTGTAGAACTACAAAACGTAAAGTGGGAAAATGTTCATGTTGGAATACTGGGAAACTCATTTAGGATTAAGTGCTGCAATACATTAATTTTTACAATTAAGTATATCATATATCGGTCACGGTCAGAGGGTGCAGTTCCTAAGTTAGATAGATTGTTTAAAATAATATTGGAATATAAGGATGAGGAAAAAGAGTTGGCTATAAAAAGAAACAATCTAGGTAAACATCTACAAAAATGGGAAAGTATTAAATTACAACCAGTGTCAAGACATTTATCTTCAGATTCAATTCATCAAGAGTGAAAGCAGTCGGTGGGTGCCGGTGTGTTTGGGTGTGTGTCGTGTGGTCGATGGATGTGTGTGCAGATGTATTTTTTGGGGGGTGGGGGGTCGGGTCGGGGTGATAAAGGTGTATGTGTGTATGCATGTGGTTTTTTTTTTTTCATATATATGTGTATATAAGGGGTTTCATTCCTCCTTGTTTTGCTCATTAACTGATGTTTTATCAAAGAAAATTATGCTATAGAAACAAAATGAAGACTTGTATTATATTATTTTGCTTAGATTGATTTATATGGATGCATTGATGCTTATTTTGAATGAAATCTCCAATAAAAACATTATGGAAAAAAAAAAAGTTTGGGGGTGTGTGGGTTGATGTGTTAACAGAATCATTGTGATTTCATTCCGGGGATTATTTGATTTGTGATTATATATTTAATTCATCAATTGTGTTATGAAGTTAAGATTTGTATTATCTAAATTGATTTTAATGTAATGATTTATGTTGAATGAAATCAAATACAAAATATTGACAAAAGGATTTTGGGAGGAGGGATGGGAAAACAGACAAAAGATTTTCTCAGGTACTATTTTTGATCATTTATATGACAATACTTGTAAATGGATTACGAAAGTGCTTTTTTGGGGTTTATATTACTGTAATTTATGTTAGACCAATGTATCAATGCACAATCCTGTTATATGAAGAGTATGTAATTTTTTTGTTACGATTTGTATAATATTTATTTGATTTGAGAGAAAATTAAAAAAATATCATTAAAAAAAAAAAATTACTTTATGCCCCACACCATGTATACATTTAAAAACACACAACGAAGTTTCCTGTCTATATAGTGTGTGCTTTGGTTACGTCTAGTCTGATAATCATAAACATTTTTATTGACCTTGTCACATCTGAAGAACTGTGGTACAACTGTTAAATGCAAGGTCGACTCTGTTTTTCCGAAGTTGATAAAGTGAGCAATACGACGTGAAAACCTCAGTATTTTTGACAGTATACTGACAAAACTGAACAAGAGGAATGATGTGCATATCCATTAAGGCATTAAACACATGAATGTGACATTCGTAAAATTTATCTTTTTTCCCCGAGCCGTTATACGGACTACTACACAGCTCTTTAATTAAGGTCTACTTTGAAGAAATTTAATTATAAAGTTAAGGATCATCCGAACTTTCTTAAGAAGGATTGCATTAAAAAAAAACCTTTGTCCATTTTGAATCTATCAATAAACAATGACTATGTTAAAGAAGGAATTTCATGGATGAAGCAAATAATGTATTATCATGAAAAAGAAAATATATGAAATGTTTTGCTCTTACTGGGCATTTTCTTAAATGAGATGACATTTGAGATGACATTGACATCTTTTCTACTTCTATGCACAACGTCGATCTCAATAACTTTTATCACTTAATGCATAATGGTTTTTGACAATCATTCTTATGAGGATTTTTGACAATATGTTTTTAAAAACTTGCCGCTCAGTTATCAATGGCTGCAGTAATAAATGAGGTATCATTAGACAAAACATATATTTACTCTTTATATCATGAAATAAATGCACAGGGTATCACTTTTTGAATGAGAAATTATCTTTGGGTATACTTTCTTTCCATGTTCATACACTGTAGAAAAAAATGACTTCATATAGCTCAAAATGCCATGCCTATACTGTGTACAGCTGCGTTAAGACCATGGGGTTACCATGGATTTCAGGACAACACGAACATGATGAATAAGGCATTTGCAAGCACTCTGCTCTCAAAGCATTTGTGCTGCGGTAAAAATTAAAGCTCAAAGCACGTACAGCGCTTGTAAATAAAAGAACAAGAGATCAGACAATCCATTTTAATTGATACGAACTTTTAAGAGTAGCAGACGGTTTTCTCTCTAAAAGGAATGACATAAAAACACAACAATAGGCTATCTATCAAGGGTTTGGAAGAAAATTGACAGCAAACATAGTTACCCAATCGCTTCCACTCTATCATACATTTCATTTTTAGCAGTAGAGCTTCATCTGATTCTCAGTCAGGGAGACAGTCAACAAGAATATTTTTGAGCGCCTCGCACTCTCCCGATCCTACCTGGATTCAAACTATAGATTAAAATAGATTTTATCTATGAGAAGAAAGAATTGATTTCACACCTACAAAAGTGGTTCTGACAAGGGGGAAAAGATTTCCTAGCCTTATAGATATGGATGGTTTTGCCATTCTACTATTCTCATCGATGTGTATTCATGGTTTTTGCATGGGAGCAGGTAAAACTTAGAAATCTGATGTATATAATGTATGTTTTACGTGTTTTGTGTTTGGGGGTTTTTTTTCCTCGCATATTTGGTTCTTATGTATAAGCATGCACCTTCAGCTCGACATTCTTTCAGATAATTACTCTTTGCCATGATTCTGCATGCTAAGTCCCACATTATTTCACTTATTTTTTTTTGTTATTTTTACTCTTTTTTTGCGATTGTAAATGAGACTTCATCGCCAAGTGATGATGATATTGTTTACATTCTCGTTTTTTTCTCTCCGTAGCTACGGCTTTCAGCATCAGCTTGATGAACGGTACAGGTGAAAACGAGGGTCGTGTTGTGGTGATCTACGATGGTAAGAATGGTACCATATGTGCCAACGATGACTGGGATTTTGAGAGTGCGAACGTTGTATGTAAATCTCTGGGCTATCCTCAAGCACACGTGGTCTCGTATGGAGGCATGTTTGGAACGACTGACGAAATAGTTCATTTTAAGAAGCTTGGATGTAAGGGAAGCGAAACAAGCATCGAATCATGCTCGTTTGAGATCGATGATGGCAGCTGTCGTACCAAGGGCAACAGTGATGCGGGTGTTGTGTGTAAAGAGGGTAAGCCTGCTCAGTCATTACTGAAGCATTTTCTTTTGTCACCACTAATTCTTGCGCAATTTGGAATCTTTTTTGATCTTGCCAGTATACCCTCATTAATTGATCACGTGAATATTGTGAAAAGGCATCCTTTACTGAAACATGGGCGGAAATCCCGGGGACGGGGAGGGGAGGGGCCGCCTTTCTAATAAATTGACCATTGGCAGCCCCACTGCTGGCACTGCCGTAGTAAACGGGAGCTCAGTGTTACCTTGTTTACATGTTTTCAGTCATTAAATTGTACGCCAAACTACATAATAATATTATTAATAATAATAATAATAATAATAATAATAATAATGATAATAATAATATTTCTTGACTTCAAAGTCCTTTCTGTTGACGTTTTTACCCACTGGCGATGAATTCCTTCATATTCCTTAAGCCTACGGAAACCTGTGCGGGGAAAGCCAGACCCGACGCCGTGCGCGACAGCGCAGCTAGTGTAGGGAGTACGGCTTCTCACACAAACCGGTTTCATGAGCCAAAGGCGAGTGAATTTCGCACTCTGTTAGCTTCCAAATTTTAAGCTTTCTCCAATTATTGTGGCATTTGAGCACCGCACAGCTCTGCGACCTGAACTTCCCTGATTATTCCTCATTGCAAACATTAAGAGAAATCTGCATATATTGTTTCAAAATAGAAAAAAAATCGAACGAATGTACAAAACGCGATATTGACATGTGTACTATAAAAGTTGTTGTGCACACTGCAGTATGTTTTCCAGTCTGCTGCCCTCTCGCGTTGTGGAATTGTTCTATAGGGGGTGGGGTATTAGTTAAGCCACCAGGTAAGTTGAGTCATCCCTTCATAGAAGAAAACATGACATTGCCCGTACACATCTAAAATACCTTTCACACTAATCAGCACTCTCATGTACAGTATAGGTAAGTTCCAATGAAAGTTCATTTTTGTATTTAAAAAAAAAAGTATAAATAGACCCTATTTCGTTTCTTCCATCTTATGTATATTTATGAATAAGTAATAAATAGAGGCTATGGATTGGGACAGTCCAAAACATGATATTCAAACTCTCAGTCAACAATCCTAATATTGCAAAAGGAGATAGCGTGTTTCTGTTATGGATGCCATTGGTAGAAGCTGAGCCATTATGTGGTAACGCAATTTGAGCTATGGATCAACTTACCTCACTTGACTATGATATATATATATACCATGCAGTGGATTGTCGATTTAGTGTGGTTGTGTTTGGATGTGTATGTCAGTGTTGTAGTCAAGACCCAAACCTATCAGGCCAAGGCCAAGGCAAGGCCAAGGCTTGAATCCTTGAGGCCAAGGCTGAGGCCAAGGTATGAAACATCAAGGCCAAGGCATAAATGATAAAACCGGATCTCAAAAAATGGAGATTCACATATATAAAGAAACGAGCAAGTGAAGAACGTGAGCTGAAAACAGGGGCTTTAGCTGACAGCCCTGTTGCCACAGGATCAATTTATTTTTTTTTTTGTGTGTGTATATTGTAATTTATTGCAACCCATGCAAATCACAAGGTTGGATTAAAATACAAACATGCAAAGCAATAACATTCATAAAACTTTATATACGTGTACACATATTAAAATGATTTGTATAAACATATGAATAATAAGACTACGGGAAAAACTGTGGGTTACTACTATTAAGAATCAAGTTGATAAAAGTTGATTTAATCTATGAAAGATATTGATTGGGTACTTACATTTGATTGAAATTTGTAATATAATAAGGTTGTTTTGCATGATATTTTGTTATGAAATATGTTGTGGTTTTTACAAAAAAATCAATTTGAAGATACGTTTGTGATTACATATTTATGACTTTTCTTGTAATGCTTATTCTCCTGTTACATCATTTGTTTTTAGTCCTATCACTGTTTGATTTTGATTAGTTCAGAAAGTAAATGCAAGTTTGTTCAGCAGTTAAGCTGAAAAAACACAAATCTCTTTGGATTAAAAGCAAGGAAATTTTACTTCTCTTTAAAAAGGCAGCTCTACCTCATTGAGGGCACTTATCTTACCTCAAGAGAGCAGTGGCATATCTAGGGATTTTTTTTTTCACTTGGGGCAAACAATGAAATTTCCCCCACCTCCACCCAAAGTGAATTTGTAACTTAACAAGAGAGGGAGCAAAGCGATAGCACATTAGAATTAGTTATTGATGTATTTTTAACCATTAAAATACAGTTCCAATGCATTTATCAGTGTTTGATTTGAAAGAATGATTAGCGGCTATTTCCTATTCATTTCTTTCTCTGATGAGATGCAAAACTTGACCTCCCCCCCCCCCCCAAAAAAAAAAAAACATAAGAAATATAGCTTAATTTAGCTAGGCAACCGAAGGTTATCTTGTATTAAGATTATGAAAATATAAGAATTCTGTAGTCAACGGGTACAGATTTCTTTTAAATGTGGAGCCTTCGCAAATGCTATTTCATACTATAAATCCTTTTCAGGAGGACAAGTATCTAACATAATTATGGTTGATGATAAAAGCTTACATAAATATGTAACAGGGAGTGAATCAACAACAATAACATTTAAAAAAATAATTCAAATGTGCTAGGAAACGCTATTCTTTGGATCAACTTCACCTTATGCTCGGGCATATAAATACTTGGTACAGAAGCAACGTACAAACCACAAAGATTTCTCAAATGTTTGACCTCCATAATTCTGCCTTGAGAATTATAGGCACACAACCATTGAGGATTACACGTTTGTCTAGCCTGCATACCAAGAGCGAAATATATACATATATTGGTGATCAGGCTCCAAACACCACGAATGCAGGTTCCAACCACAGGCAGTGTAAGTGATGATTAGATTCCTGCCACCGACAGTGCAAGCGGCTATCAATCTTCCGCTCCAAAATCCCACGAGATATTCTGTCTTTCCTCAAAGCAGTGCCATGAAAGACAGCTGGAAACACAAGAGATGAGGGAAATCAATGATTGAAGAAGAAGAAGAAGGAGAAGAAGAAGAAGAAGAAGAAGAAGAAGAAGAAGGAGGAGGAGGAGGAGGAGGAGGAGAAGAAGAAGAAGAAGAAGAAGACCGACTGACCCTAAAACAAATTAAAGAGCCTTTTGAATCATCCAGTTTTACGGAAGAGGAACTTACCCTAGACTCACACAGCTCATTCAATAACCCACCTGATGCGACAATAAAGAAGTCCAAGAAGGATATAGAAGTCTTCGTGCTGGTAAAGTTTACCAGATAGTCTAGCTTTAAGTTCTTTGTGGGCATGGTAGGGCTTGTTGACAACATTGATGGCTATGAGCTAGCAGCAAATTTCACGCGGGAAGGTCTCGTGCTTGTTGGAACACACTCCGAGACAAGCCAAGTTCACCTTCATAGAGGGAAATGAAGGCAGCTTCCTGAAAGAGGATGTTGTCCTGACATGACCTCAGCCATATGCATCTGGAGGGACGACGAGGCATGAAAACTTATTCGTCTTTCCTTGTCATCTCAATTGATGGAATATCAAGTAACCTCAAGAAAACGTACAAAATGAAATTTAAATGACATAAGATAAAAGTAAGATACTAAATTGTCTGAAGTCCAGAAGGCTATGAAGCTTGGCATCATTTCGGATAAGGTGTCAAAATTCGCTAGAAATTTGTTTTATCTATTTATTTTTTCATTTTAGGGGTAGAGAAACGCTTTGTGATTTGGATCCCCCCCCCCCCTCCCCCAAAAAATAAAGTAAAAAAGGAAAGTATCAAATAACATTGTGGGTTGAACTATCAAACATAAATTATTTATGATTTTACATTTGTTTCAGCGGCTTGAAAAAATCACAATAATCATTAAACATTTTCATTCCCTTGGAGATAGGACATAAGTATTGGGATTAGTAACTTACATTTAACCATATTATATCTAGGAGATGGGCAAAGTCAATAGAGAGTATCAAGTTTCCTGGGGAATAATTGTCAAGATTTGCAGTTTAGGTTTACTCATAATTGTAATGATGCGATTCATAATTAATGATTCCACGATTACGATAATGTAGAAAAAGCTAGAATTTTTTTAGAAAAAAGGAAAAGTAGAAAGAAACCGAACAAATTGAACAAAAGTGGATTTTTTTTTTCATTGGTATAATTGAGTAATATACAATGCCTTGGTGCTTTTCTTTAACGTACACTATTGTTAATGACGATTGTATTTGAAATGTGGCACATTCCTGTTTTCATGTAGTCAGGGTTTTTTTATTGAGAAATGATAATCTTATGGTAAATGGAGTTAATGTAAAAATAATAACTTTTTGCTACTTCTCTTTGAACTAAGTTTACCCTCTGAACTTAAATGAAGTAATGTTTGCTTGATGACAAGTCTCCATGTGGGAATTTTATCGAGAATGAAGATACAATGTAGGTTTTAGATGGAAAAGAATACGCTGTATGATTTTGTATTCCTTCTGTTTGCAAAGATTGTGACGCGTTGACATGGTGGAGTGTGAAGAGTTATCAAAATAAAGAAGGAATCCATGTCTTCATTTGTAGAGAAAGGTTTTTGAACATTTTTAAAAGTCATTGAACGTAGACCATCCATGAAATGACAGTATGATCAACTACAGGAGTCACACAGAAAAAATAACCCAAACGAAAAATGCAATAAAAAAATCTAAAAACAGTACTCTTTACTTCACTAGAGATTATTTTGTTTTCACAGTTTAGTAGAATCATACCCAAACATCTTCATGCTTACTCTACAACATCACTCACAAAAGTATTATCTGTGACACTTACCACTGTGGCTGAACAAACCCCATGGTGGCTCAGTTTACCCCTAAGCTGGCGCATCTTATCTGTACTACCGGCGTAACTTTCCTGTGGCCACAAGTAATTTTTAAACTCCTCCCAGCTTCATATTGCTAAATGCTAGCAGAATGCAGAGGCCTAGTGATCGAAAGTAAGTAGTAGGCCTATGTCTAGTATTTACCTACACATGCAGCACAGTTATATACCTTTTCCCGCAGTGGCAAACGATCAAATGTGAAAAATGTCTTGCAGCCATACCCCTCCCCCCTACGCTTCCTCAAGACTTTGTATATTATTACCCTGGCTATAGCTCCTTCCGTCGTATTGCTTAGTGCATCCAAGGTTCCCACTTATAAATCTTGATCGAGCGTCAAAAATGTAAAGACTTTAGTGCTTCGATAGGAATTCGAACCCCGTACATTGTGGTTCACAGTGCAGAGTCTTATGATTTCGCGTATCTGGTGCGGAAATACGTATCGACCACGCGAATTGTGACTACGATGGCCAACCATACTCCCGTACGTTTTACGTGTGCGGCTGAGTTCCGTCACTTCGTGAAAAATAAAAGAGCGCGTCTTCGATTTGAATGCGTGATCGCGCACAATTCTAAAGGTCAAATGCGCGCTCATCAAGTCCCATTTGTTTAACACGCGTGCGGCTGAGATCCGTCACTTCGTGAAAACAAAATCACAGTGGGACCTTGCATTTTATGTTTTCACGAAATGACGGCAATGTCTACACATCGATTTGTTCTAAAATATAAAAGGAATATGCAAATGATTAATAATGAACATTGTCCAGAATATGCCCTATACGAGGATATAAAATTTATACCTTAAAGAGGTTGAGATTGAGTTTTGAAACTTTGGAAGCGATTTACTCAAAACTTATTTTTTTTAAGTTGCGCCCTCATCCGTCACTTCGTGAAAACAGGGACGATATCTATAATGTACATACATGATCATGTGTCGTGAACTTAACGTTATATTGCCATGTCAGGTGAGTAAATGAATACTGAATTATCGCTTATTTTTCAAAACTCCACAAAATTGGTTAATTTCATGTATATATATTGGCACATAAACAACTCCAAGATTTAGATAACGTCAACGGGATGTTCTTTATCAGGGCTGAAAGAAGAGCATATTTTTCACATACAGAGGTGTAGGCTAGTACATTTCCAGAAACCACAAAAACTCCTCTCAAGCCAGGTCGATGTATTTGCTAGGCTCAACGCAGTCGTTATTTCATAATTCCCGAAAAGATTTTCACAAGAAAAGATGGATAGGAAAAAAAGATCGGAAAAACCAAAGAAAAACATAAGGATGATGGAAAGAATATAGACGGGTAAAACAAAGAATGATATAGGAAAATGAGAGAAAATGACAGCATCAAACAAAGAATAACATAATGAAAGAGAGGAAAGAAGAAAGAAGAAAACAGAGAATAACATAAGAAAAGACAGAAAGATAAGATATGGAAAGAATAACAAAGAATAATATAAGAAACGACGGAAAAGAGAAGATGATAGAAACAAAAACAAAGAATAACAAGGAAAGATAGAAAAGAAGATAGGAGAAGACAAGGAATAATATAAGGATAGATAGAAAAGAAGAAAGGAGAAAACAAAGAATAACATAAGAAAAGACAGAAAGATAAGATATAGAAAGAATAACAAAGAATAACATAAGAAATGACGGAATGAGAAGATCATAGAAGAAAAAAAAACAAAGAATAACATAAGGAAAGATAGAAAAGAAGAAAGGAGAAAACAAAGAATAGTATAAGAAAAGACAGAAAGATAAGATATAGAAAGCATAACAAAGAATGACATAAGAAATGAAGGAAAGAGAAGATGATAGATAAAAAAGAAAGAATAACATAAGGAAAGATAGAAAAGAAGATAGGAGAAAACAAGGAATAACATAAGGATAGATAGAAAAGAAGAAAGGAGAAAATAAAGAATAACATAAGAGACTGAAAGATACGAAAATTGTAGAAAAACAAAGAATAACATAAGAAAAGACGGAAAGAGAAGATGGAAGAGAAAAACAAAGGATAAAAAAGGAAAGAAAGAAAAGAAGAAATGATATAAAAAGAATAACACAAAAAATGACGGAAAGATAAGATGATAGAAGAAAAAACAAAGAATAACATAAGAAAAGACAGAAAAGAAGATAGGAGAAAACAAAGAATGACATAAGGATATATAGAAAAGAAGAAAGGAGAAAACAAAGAATTACATAAGAAAAGACGGAAAGAGAAGAGGGAAGAGGAAAACAAAGAATAAAAAAGGAAAGATAAAAAAGAAGAAATGATAATCAAAGAATAACATAAGAAAAGACGAAAAGTGAAGAAGATAAAAGGAAAAACAACGAATAGCATTAGAAACTTAGAAACGAAATGTTGTTAAAACAAAGAATAACCTAATGAAAGATTTATAAAACAAGTAATAACATAATAAATGACTGAAAGAGAAAAAGATTGAATAAAAAACAAAGAATAACATTAGGAAAGACAGAAAAGAAGATGCAAAGATAGAAAACAAGGAGTAGCACAGGGAAAATTTGTAAATGGAAAGCGAGACCGCCCCTCAGGCACATGATGCTGGATGGACCACACACAGCGAAATCGACTGCTTGCAAATTTGCTAACTCAGCCTGTTGTCCACATCTACAGGCTGTTTTTAGAACTCTGAAACGGACATAGCATATAGAATATTTTAGTTTTTTTCAAAAATGACATGGTAAATTTCAAAAAGCTGTGGTCAATCCATCGGAAATATAATATTCTCCCCAAAATCGCGTTAAACTCATTGCACGACTCAAATACAAACTGCACCGACGGTGTTGAATGCGAAGGTGCAAGACAGGTTTTGGAGAGAGTCGGGATTTCTTCATAGGGTTGTGCATCATGCGCGACACTCTTTGAGGTCGCCGGACGTATTATTACGTCATAGGGGCGTCATAGAAAGACGCTATAGCGAGAAGTCCCTTTAGCGTCTTTCGCTCAAGCTGATAGTGAATGTATACTTTTCAGATACTATAGTGAATGTATATTTTTCACATACTAGTTAATCTTTTTTTTCAGATACTGGTCAGTGGATATTTTTCAGTTTCTAATCAGTGGATATTTTTCAGATACCAGTCTATTTTGTTTTCAGATACCAGTCAACGAATTCCAGTACGTCTTTCTGGAGGAGAAAGTGCGAATGAAGGTCGCGTTGACGTCCTGTTACGTGGATCCTGGGGCGCCCTCTGCGGTAACCTACCATGGGAAAACCAACTAATGGATATCATCTGCAAGGCAGCAGGCTTCAATCGAGCTGATCTCACTTTCCGAGATAGAGTCTTTGGATTATCCGATGTACCCACGTTATATGATCGAATGCAATGTCCTAAATCAGTTACATCTCTCGATTCCTGCACCCTGTCTAGCAGTTTATCAACCTGTACGGCAAATAGATACCTTGGAGTTACCTGTGATGTGTGTAAGAAAGATTTATTTACTTCCATGTTCTTCCAGAACAGTTTTATAGGCAAAAGCTTAGATAGGTCCTACAGTGAAACGCAGACTTTTTTCCCCAGAGAACATGATATGAACCACGATTGTTTATGGTTGACTGAATCGTTCACTCTAACCCTTTGATTACTGAATTCCCTCATTGCTGTAGGCTTAATACATTTTGTCTCCAAAACATTATGAAACATTATTGGTACCGATAATGAAAGAAATCATTTTGCAATATGAAAAGTCATTTTAGATTATGGTACTGTGACTATTCCTCTCCCGGTTTTGCCACTCTGTATTGACTTCGTGTACGCATGATCGTTCGAAATTTCGCGATTTTGAAAAAAAGGGTTGTTTTCATGAGCTTGTAGACCTCTATTCGAAATTTTAAAAAAGTGTATAGGGTTGCGAAAAATAGGGGTGTTTATTTAAAGGCCAATTTGTACCCGTTTTGTGCCAAATAGGGGTAAAAATGGCTGAAAATGTACTTGAAACACCGCGAAATAGGGGTCGAGTTCTGGGTTGCCGAACGATCATGGTTACACCTTTGAATATAGAGTGACAACACCGGGATTTCTCTTCGAGTCAGTAAAGACCCCGTATGATTCAGTCCAGTAGTCACGAAGAAATACAGATTTTTGAAACGGACGTCAAAGGTCCTTCCCTTGCAAGTTAACTCAAAGCACAATGGACAATCCTACTCTTCTTTTGAATGGTTTTACAAAGAAAATCGCTGTTTTGTTTTGATTTTCTATAATAATAATAATTATAGTTTGAATTTGATATAGCGTTTAATATTAAAAAAAAAAAAATCTCTATGTGCTTTACAGACAAGGTAGAATTACACAAAAGAAAAAAACTGACCAAATAAATAAACTATACACAAAAGAATGATAACTTATACTACTTAATAAATTAGAATTAATACATGTAATAATTCATAATACTACAGAATATAACAGAAAGGCGAATGATTATGAAAACAAAACAAATGATTAAGAGTTCAGGAAACATTAAGAGGTGAAGAGATGTTGCTTGAGAGCTTTCTTGAACAATGCAAGGGTGGGCTGGCTTCTGAGGCGCAGTGGGAGATTATTATTGCAGTGGTGTATCATCATACGTAATTATTGTTTCTGTGGTCCAATAATCAAAGGATCAGGGAGTTTAGTACAGCGCGTCATTGGTCACTTCACCTCATTTTCAAAAATCAATAACGTGGCATCCACAGTATGAAATATCTTGTTCACAGGAGACTAGTTTACAAATTTATTCAAATGTATCCATACTGTTTCAACGAAGACTGTTCCAGTTTATGTAAAAAACAAAACAAAACAAAACAAAACAAAACTACCCTCAAAGATTAAGACAAGGCACTTATGAAATAGTCTCATGATTTTGTTTTATAATCACTGAATTTTATTACAAATGATATACATCTTAAAATTCTGAAAACTCAAATCTGCTCATCTTTTCTCTTACATGATTTATTTTGTTATGGAAAAACATATCCACATTCCCTTCATTTGCAACAACAACAGCAACAACAACAACAACAACAACGTCAGGAATGATGACAACTACGCCAAAAAATTAATTGCTTTCATCAAAACCAAAGCGAAAATAAAAATTTGTCCTTGCTTTGATTTCCTTTGCAAACAATTCAAAAAGGAATGTGATTTGTTCATAGTGATTTGAGGGTCCCTTTTATTCATACTTGGACAGTAGTGACTTATGACACTGTTTACAGGAATCCCTATTTCCTTGTGACTACTAGACAGAATTAGACGGAGTCTTCACTGACTGGTAGAGAAATAGTTATGGTTTCATTCAATCTACAATGACTTTTCATATCGCAAAGTGATTTCCTTCATAACTAATACCTAAAGGCTCATCGTGATTTTTTTCTCTTTTTTTTGGGGGGGGGGGGGGGCGGGCAAACTGTATACAGGGCCTACATGTTTCCAGGAGGGCGTGCTGCGAAAAGACGCAAAAATAAAGAACGCAAAATGCATGTTTAGTCAGTTGACAACCGGTACTTAGAATGCCATTTCATGATAGTTTTTCGAAACATATAATTTTGGAAAGGTAATGTTCTACATAAAACAGAAATCTAAAAATGAACAGAAGTTAGTTGTTTAGTTGATCGGTTGTTACCTCGAATTAGTATTTTCGACAGTTATGAAGTGAGGTTAAAAGTGAAGGGATGGGAAATACTTGATGCATAGGTTCAAAACACGAGGAGATGCGGGGAAAAAAATTGAGCAGATGCCCGCGGGCCCTTTAGGAAAAATGAAAGAAAATAAATTGTGAGAATGATAAAAAAACAGGATGTATAAGCTTTATTCCAAATATTTGACAGAAGGTCCACGATACCAGCAACCTACGAGACCGAAATGTTAATCGCTTGGGCCTGCTGTCAACCTTTCTGACGATTCACAAGACTGATCCATAGGTCTCACGGTGGTCCTTCTCATGGGCCATCGCGTTGGTCCACTGGGCTGTGTGTCTGCTAAAATGTATGGTCGCAGAAAAGGCAAACTTGATCACAAGACAACAGAGTGACTGATTGAATTTATTGATACATCTATCATTATAACAGAAATTCTTTTTTCATTGGTTAACAATAAACATAGAATATTTCAGAACGAAAATTATACATTACAATCAGATGAACAAGTGTACATGAAAACGTGTATCAGATATCAGAAGGAAAATATGGTACAGACGAAGTTTAAAGCAAAAAATACAACCAAGTTTCTAAAGAAAAGTAACACAAGAAAATGAAATTCAGCTCATACTGACGCCCTCAAATAACAAGAGAGATAACAACATAACATAATAACCATAACAACATTCAGGAATGATTTAGCAACCAAGCTATAGACCAATTTCACATCCGGTTTATGTATTTGGCCCTCTATCGGCGACGCCATTGCTGCGGTGGGCAACCGCGCTGACCGCGATTGGCTCTGTGTACAAAATGAATGTAAGATATGAGATATGCCCCGATATTGTTCCATTTACTTTATTCTAGATCAATCAAATAAAGCATGGATACATGGGTAGATGAGGTAAGACAATGGTCATATCTGACGGATGAAGGTATGATGTATTTTTGTACTTTCGATGGTTTTTCAACTTAGTTTTGTCAGTAAAAGTTCGATTGCAGCATAGAAGCCGTAGTAAACGGGAGCCCTAAATCTTACCCTGTTTACAAAGTCATGTTTTCACTCATTAAATTTTACGCCAAAGTACATAATGATAATGTTTCTTGACTTCAAAGTCCTTTCTGTTGATGTTTTACCCACTGGCGACGAATTCCTTCACATTGCTTACGGAAACCTGTGTAGGGAGTACGGCTTCTCACACAAACAGGCTTCATGAGTCAAAAGCGAGTGAATTTCGCACTCAGTTAGCTTCCAATTTTTAAACTTTCTCTCATTCTTGTGGCATTTGAGCACCGCACAGCTGCGACCTGAACTTCCCTGATGATTTCTCATTGCAAATATTAAAATACATCTGCGTATACTGGTCAAAATAGACAAAAAATCGAACGAATGTACATAACGCGCTATTGACTTGTGTACTATAAAAGTTGGAGCGCCAACCGCAGTATGTCGAACTGTGTCGAACAGTCTGCTGCCCTCTTGCGTTGTGAAATTGGTCTATAGTTAAACTTTTCTAGTAATCTTACAGTAGGCCTACATGCACTATTAAGTCATTTCTGCTACACAAAATATCTTACTTTCCGCTTATGCAGGAATAGGCCACTTTTAAATTGTATTCCCTCCTCTCATCCTTATATTTTAAAGGTTTACTTCACTACAAAGGTAATTAATTTGAATTCTAAATGTATTTATTTATTTATATATTCATTTATTTGTTTATTCATTTATTTATTCTGATTTCTTTACACACAGTAGTCTCTTCAATGTAGAAAGACTGCTTTCTAAGAGAGCCTTGTATGACATACTATCAAAATACAATATAAATCAATGAGATGTGCTAAAACATTATAATTAAAGGAGAATGCAACGCAGACATCAGTGTGCTTCCAGTGAATGAAGAAGAACAAGTAGAGTATACAGTGAAAGTTTGAGCACAATTGGACAATCTGTTCAAGTGTCATGAACTTTGAAAGTTCAGTAAATCCTTATTATTGGGATCCTTGAAATGGCAATTTTTCCAACTCTCCATTCATTTTGTACACAGAATTTAACATTGTCTCTATTTTCAAGAAAAATAAAAATTCTTTTGATTTATTGCTTGAGTATGACATGGCTACATCAATTCTGCAAGCAGAAGAATTATGTTGATTCCTGACTTGAAATTTCATGTAAATCAATTTAAAAAAAAAATAATATGTACATAATGAATTGAGAGTAAGTGTTGTCCACGATGACATCACAGATGCTGGCAAAGTTGCCAACTCAAACATCCCTATAATAGGGATTTATTGAAACTTTCAAAAGTTATAACTCTTGAACAGATTGTCCAATTTTGCTCAAACTTTCACTGTTTACTCTTCTTGGTCATCTTTATTCACTAAGAGCACACCGATGCCGGGGTTGAATTCTCCTTTAATAGCAAAAACAAAAACGAAACAAAAAAAAAAAAAAACATGACAAATAGATAAGGATGGAAACCAGCTGCCGTATGATCCCATGTTAAATGAAATTACAGTTAATAAATGTATATGTTTACTAAGAGCAATAAAACACAAACAAAATGTAAATAATGCGTGATCCGTTTCCATTGTCCACCCCGCCTCCCCATAGGCTATAAGAAACAACAACATATAACTAGTGCGTGATCCGTTTCAATTGCCCACCCCAATAGGCTATGAAAAAAACCCATGTAATTAGTGCGTGATCCGTTTCCATTACTCACCCCCTCCCCATGGGTTATGAAAAAACAAAACATATAAATAGTGCGTGATCCGTTTCCATTGTCCACTCCGTCCTTCCCATAGGCTATAAGAAACAACAACATGTAAATAGTGCGTGATCCGTTTCCTTCGCCAACCCCGCCTGATAGGCTATGAAAAAAAAACAACAACATGTAACTAGTGCGTGATCCGTTTCAATTGCCCACCCCAATAGGCTATGAAAAAACCCATTTAATTAGTGCGTGATCCGTTTCCATTGCCCACCCCCTCCCTATAGACCAATTTCACGGCAGGTTTATGTATTTGGCCCTCTATCGGCGACGCCATTGCTGCTGTGGGCAAGCGCGCTGACCGCAATTGGCTCTGTGTACAAAATGAATGTAAGATATGAGATATGCCCCGATATTGTTCCATTTACTTTATTCTAGATCAATCAAATAAAGCATGGATACATGGGTAGATGAGGTAAGACAATGGTCATATCTGACGGATGAAGGTATGATGTATTTTTGTACTTTCGATGGTTTTTCAACTTAGTTTTGTCAGTAAAAGTTCGATTGCAGCATAGAAGCCGTAGTAAACGGGAGCCCTAAATCTTACCCTGTTTACAAAGTCAAGTTTTCACTCATTAAATTTTACGCCAAAGTACATAATGATAATGTTTCTTGACTTAAAAGTCCCTTCTGTTGATGTTTTTACCCACTGGCGACGAATCACTTCACATTGCTTACGGAAACCTGTGTATTGAGTACGGCTTCTCACACAAACAGGCTTCATGAGTCAAAAGCGAGTGAATTTCGCACTCAGTTAGCTTCCAATTTTTAAACTTTCTCTAATCCTTGTGGCATTTGAACACCGCACAGCTGCGACCTGAACTTCCCTGATAATTTCTCATTGCAAATATTAAAATAAATCTGCATATACTGGTCAAAATAGACAAAAAATCGAACGAATGTACATAACGCGCTATTGACTTGTGTACTATAAAAGTTGGAGCGCCCACCCCAGTATGTCGAACTGTGTCGAACAGTCTGCTGCCCTCTTGCGTTGTGAAATTGGTCTATAGGCTATGAAGAAAAAAACATGTAAATGGAAGATAAAATAACATATGAATACATGACTTTAATCAGTCTCCCCCCCCCCCCCAATCAAAACCACTACGATAAAGATATTGATGATTGAAGAAACAAAGAAAAGGCGTCGGCAAGAACATAATTGTTCAGATTAAATAGGTCAAAAGTCAAAGCTAATAATATTTACACTGTTTCTTTAGATTCAAATATGAAAGGTCTGATAATGATGCCATGGCCCTTCGTTTGGCGAACGAAGCGTGTTGCACACCAACTTAATTCACAAGGTACTAAGTGAAAATGGGGGGGGGGGGGGGGGATAGAAGGAGGACGGAGCGCAAGTATTTCTGTCCTATTCATATACTTCAAAACATAATGCTCACAGTATAGACAGTTAATTTCGTACTCTCTTACTTTTCCAATCTAACTTTGTGAAGTCGAAAATACTAACACGAGTAGATAACCGCATTCGCATTTCTTTATAAAGAATTTGCATCACTAACATGCCTAATGCAGTAAAGAATAATTTCAAAAGTGAAAGTTATTATTGTTATTATTATTTATTTGACAATTTCAGAATAATGAAAATACATGAAAATATACAACAGAACGTCAATAATAACAGACATGAAACAGCAACTCCCAGAGTGCAAAACTTGGCTGCCTGGGAAGGAGACAGCAAACGCAATCACTTTAACCTGGATGGTCCTCCTTCCCGACCAAGATTTTGCACTATGAGAGTCGGTTAGATATATTATATCAGTCAATACAAGATGAAATTTTTAAAAAATGGAAACTTAAAATAATCAAAAACCCCGTCCCCTTCAAATAAATGGATGAAAAGTGTTATTTATTTTGATATGAAGATGACATTAATAGAGTTGTTAATGAGAAGTCTAAAAATATTGAAAATCAAGACTACTCGAAAGAATGTTAATCATGATTGTAGTGAATTACATTCATTCGTAATGATCGATATTCTTGTCAGATAACATTATTGTAATGAATCTCTGATTTCTTTTGGAAGATTTGAATAAATAAACCCTGCGTTAGAGGTATGAAAGAAAAAAAAACCCTTAGTTTGTACCCATTCAAAAATTTGGAAACAACGTCCAGTTATCATATGTAGCATTAGCTTTCCAAAAAATCATCGCAAAATTGCATTTTAAATCACTTTTTGAACTGTTAGCCATGTTAACAATGGACTAGGTGATTTATGTATTGTTTGTCATTTCGCAACACTATTCTCTCTAGCTACAAGCATAATACACTTTCTCTTCAACGACATAACGACAAAATTTTCATGAGCTTTGCCGACAACCGTGAACTTCACGGACAACCGTGCCCGATAAGTGTAAATCATAGTATTTGATATCATTTTAAACATACTTGCCATTGCATTGTTTTTCATTGATCACTCAAATTGTACAGGCATTCACGCCCGCCCCCCCCCCCGCCCCCACTCCAGGGTAGGAGGGACCGCATGCGTGTTCCCAAAATCTCCGGTAAGGGGTACTTTTCGGCTGACAAAGTCCGGCCCGAAAATTGTAAAAAAAAAAAAAAAAAAAGGGGGGGGGGTGTATGTGACTCTTCACCCGGACATGCCGGAGATTTCCTTAAAAAGGGCGGTCTTTTTCAGCTTCGATCAAATGATAAATTCGGTCCTCGACGTTAGGGTATGAAATGCAGATTGTAATTGTCAATAAATTCGTATGTTTCTACGATGGTTATTCCTCATGTTATTTCTGATCATTTGCAACGCGCCAAGTCGTCTTAAACGGGGTCTTAACTTTCCTGAGATAGGGGGTTGAAATGAGAGCTCACCTGAGAGGGGATGAATTGAGCAGTGTTCCGGATTTAGGGGGTCTTCAAGGAAGGAAAAGCCCGCGAAAAGGCCCGCGAAAAAGCCCGCGAAAGGGGGTTTCAGAAATTTTGGCTGTCCGGAGATAGGGGGTACTTGCAGTTGGGAACAAGCATATGCGTACCCTAAATAACACTGAGTGAGGGTCCGGGCATTCACGCCGACAACTCTTGTCCTTTTTTTTTTTTTTTTTAGCCTAGCTCATCATCTGCATTCTAGTTTGCGGGGTCCACGCCAGAGAAAATGACTTTATTCATTGGAAAAATTGTAGCCATTATTCTTCTTTTCATTTTTTTTTTGTCATGTGAATCTTAGTTTCAGATGGTGAGGTCAAATTCAGGCTATCAAATGGCAATGGTTCACATGAAGGCTATGTTGAGTTCTTCTACCATGAAATCTGGAATCGTGTGTGTGCAAAGAAAGCAGAAAAAGATGAAGGCAACACGCTTTGCCTCAGCCTTGGCTATCATCGCGTATTTGCTATACTACAGCATGATGGCGGATTGGGGAAAGAAACAAACATGACAAATCCGTTCTTTGATGTTTTCACCTGTAATCCAGGGCTGGCTTCTTATGAAGAGTGCCGTCTCTTCAAACAGAGAGACGGGTACTGTCCAGAAAGCTACGGTGCTTTGGCAATTTCCTGTGACATTCGTAAGGTTTTTGTTATATTTATTTATTTTTTTGTTTGTTTAATTGAAGAATCAACATCAAATTTTCATAATTTTACAAATAATCAGTGTGATTGCAAGCAAAATACAGAACGAAATACAACATATACAACAGATTGGAAAAAAAAATTAAAAATAAAGATATAAAGGCAGAAACTTTGAAAATTGAAAATGGAAAAACCTTAATATATTTGATTTGTAATTTTATTCCCTTGCTCTCCTTGGTTTCTTTTACTTTCAAAATAAATTACCCTTTAATATTTCTCAAATGTTTACTCTAAATGACCAAATTCATAATCATAATACACGTTTTAAGGATTCTTTCACTTATGGCCTGTAAAAACTAATAACATAATGAAATCAATTCGTCATAATTTTCTTGTAATTTGGAACTCAATACCCCTATACATCTCAAAATGCAAGTCAATGAATTCTTTTAAAAAATGCTGAAGCAGTTTCTTTCTGATAAATATGTATAGTTGATTCTCTGTCGTTTATTTGTGTATAATTTTGCTAATGTGTACAGTTTTGTTTATGTTTCTGTTATTGTAATAATTTCATTTACTTGTATTAGGGAACTATACTAATACAAGGCCGAAGGGCTTTCAATTTCGATTTCAATTTCAATTTCAATTTATTTTCCATCTTTAAAAAAACAGCACAAATATAACATAATATTAACACATTGCATTGAGATAATAATATAAACATAAAAATGGAGGGATACCCTTAATAAGCAAGCTGCTTTAAGCAGGGTCTTAGTTCAGAATAAAAACTTAACATTAACATTATGAAACAGCGAAATTGTACTACAAAGATAAAAAAAAAAAAAACTAAAATTGGACAGATACAACCCTGTACATACATACACACACACGCGCGCACACGCGCATCCTAACACACACATAACTCTATGCAGACAGGAAGGAGAAAGAAAATAGATAAGTTAGAGCAGAAATATCATAGGGAGAGAAAACAGAGAGAGAGAGAGAGAGAGAGAGAGAGAAAGAGAGAGAGAAAGAGAGGGAGAGGGAGCGAGCATAATAGAAGAGAGTAGTGAGAATGAGTGATGATAAAGAGATGAATTAAGATGATGAAATGGAAATGAGATTTGTAGTAGGGGAGAGAAGGAGAGAGAGCATAAGACAAGGAAAAGAAAATAAGAACTAAAACATCATGCAGTGTATATATATCTACTTAGCATGCATTAATTTTGGAAAAATATAATCTTTTTAATTCCATAAATAACCCAAGACAGAAATTACCATCAATTTTTTGTGATATAAAATTTGCAATGTTTAAAACACCCATAGAAGTTGAAATTTTCACGGAATCCAAATTGCTCAGGTATGAGGATATTATTTAACTGAAGGTGGGAATACAATCTTTTATGAAAACTTTTTCTAGAATTTTCGAAAAAAATGGTAACGATGATATGGGTCTGTAGTTTTCCACATTTTTTGAGGATTATTCTTTTTATACACAGGTATAATCTTGGATACTTTGAGTCTGTCAGGTATAATCCCTTGTGATAGGGATTTATTAAATATTGTACAAAGCTCTTCTACAAGTAGATGAATAGAGTCCTTAAGAACTCTGGGAGCCATATCAACAGACCCACTCGCTTTTGATGATTGTAGTTCCCTTTTCATTTGCCAGTTTTGTTTATCACTTTTGCTGTATTTGTTCTGATTGTATTTTTAATGAGAATGAAATAAATGAAACTCAATTGAACGAAGTCCTGAGACCGTGATCAAACAACTCTAAAAATATATCATGTAATGGAAAGTGGCACTACAATTTACAAAAAATAAAATAAATAAATAAATAAATACATAAAAAATAAATAAATAAGTAGAATAAAAAAGGAGACAAACTTGTTGTTTCCTTGGTCGAGAAAGGCAGAAGTAGAGATACATAGGGCATAATATATACAGACATTCGTAAGTTATTGTCCATATAGGCATTGCGCTTAACTTGTTTAACTCTTTATAACGCATATGACCGAGGTCCACAATTTACATTAAACGGGTCCTCGGCGCTCTCTGGAAAAATAGTGGATATTGAAAGATGGATAAAGAGAGTGAGAGAGAAAGAGAGAAAGAGGAAGGGTACGTGAGGACAGCGTTCAGCACAATTCATTATCTTAAATATGGAGCTTAGTTCTTAGAAGGACATCACCGTCAATAAATCGACACACCTTGAAAAAAAATGGGGCCAAATAGTAATGAAGGGTCACTTTATATTGCTGTTTTCAGGCATGTGAATTATTTTGGTTCTTTATCATATTCACTTTATAAATACGTTTAGATGAAGATATTGATGTCCGTCTATCCGGTGGTACGGGCAATTACGAAGGTCGAGTGGAGGTGTTTTTTAATCGAGATTGGGGAAAGATCTGCCCAAATAAATGGAACTTTGATACAGCTGACGTCGTTTGTCGAGCCACAGGCTTCAATCGGGCTTTCGTCATCTATTATGACGATACATTTGACAACGACCGTCTCGAATTGGTGCATTTTGACCAAGTAGACTGTATCGGCTCAGAAACCAATCTGACGTCATGTACTGCTTATAGATACAGAGAAGGGTATTGCGAGAATGATGATTCCGAAGCAGCTAGTGTGACGTGCACATCACGTAAGTTGTTCGTTTGTTCTTATTTCCTTTTATAAAGCAATATAGTCGGGTCATTATACGGTAAAAAGTATCCCCCACCCCCACCTCCCCCCCCAAAAAAAAAAAAAAAAATGGCAACATAAGGGTTTTTAAAAACAGTTTTCAGTAGAGTTTGACGTCCAGAATAACATACTAAAAATCTAAGAAAATTGGACTTTCGGAAAGTTGTTATTTTCAAGATGGCGGTCCAAGATGGCCGCCAGTACCTAAAAATAGCTCTAAAACATATTTATCCTGGATGCAATGTCGGTGTCTATACCTAGATTTTGGGGGTCTTGAATCCATTCAGACCACTTACAATGCGTTATGGTAGTAAGGAAACTCGGAAATTTAATATGGCGGCCAAAATGGCCGCCTAGGCCTATATAATGAATAAAAAAGAAAATGACGGGAAGACTTTTGGCATTATAGATATATAATCAAACGTTTAAAACTACACTTTAGGGGACAGGATGTTCGCTACTACTGATAAAAGCATCACAGAGTATTACAGTATCCCCAGATTCAAGATAGTAAGTTAGATGGCCGCCATTTTGTAATCAAAGATGGACGCCGGTACCTGGAAATGGCCATAAAGTCATGAAACAACGTAATTTCGGTGTCTGTACCTTGGTTTCTGAGGTGTAGAAATCCACAGAGGCCCCTCAGAAATTACTGTGGTGGTCAGGAAACCTTGAGGCCCAATATTGTGTCCCACATACGGTTGCCAATATTTAGGGAAAACTGGACGGAATACAATTTACTGTATAGATATTAATCATTGCGCTAATAGTGCTTTTACGAGGTACGCTGTTCTCTGATATACGGTTTTTAAAAATATAAAAATTTAAAAAAGGAAAAAAAAAGCCCAACAAACTATAAATAATTGTAGAACTTAATATTAAATTGCTCATGGCTCGCCAAACCATGAAAACGTAAGGGCTTTAGGGGGCTCCGTCGCCTGTTTTTACGTCAGCCTCCACACACCAAAAAAACCTTTTGTAGTCCAAAATTGCCCCGGGCACCTAAGATGAGCTTTGAAAAAATTTTTTTTTAAATCCTAGAAATGTAATTTTCAAGTTTAACATCGATGTCTTCAGGTGAAGATAATTCCTTCACTCCACCTATAGAATGCATAATGGTAGTCAGAAAAACTAGAATATCGAAGATGGCATTATCTAATTTTCTGAAAATTACTGTCTACAGTACAGTTGCATGTGAAAAGTTAAATGTCTATTTTCAGGAGTCGGGGTATTCCATAATACACCAACCCACAAAGAACATTAGAGTCGACTTAATTGCAAGTGGGTATGCGACATGATTGCCACTTTAACACTAAAACTATTCAGTAAAACTTGTGTCAGTAAGCAAAAGGTGTTATTTTATTTGAAAAGGCAGTATTGCGAATCAAGCAAGACTGCATAGTGGGACTGGGTATGTTTGTGTGTGTGGGGGGGGGGGGGGGTGGGGAGGGGGAGTAGTGATTGCAATGATACCAGTTTCATTTGAATTTAATTCGAGGTGCTATTCAAGTAACAATGTTTTTTTTTTGGGGGGGGGTTGTTTTAGATATCGAGTAAGCTACCATTCACAATATAGATTTCTTTTGTTGGTTTTGAATTTAAAGACATAGACTGATAACAGTTTTTACCAAGAATTAATTTTAGCAGACTGATTTTTAGCAATAAATCGGGAAAATATTGTAAATCAAACTACTTCCTCATTTTTTTGAGCAATGCTCAGCAATGCTCATAAAATTTGGCACACACTTTGGGGCGGGGTTATTAATCACCTTCATTGATATTTCTCGTTTTCTGACAGCAATTATACATTCTAATGGTTTAATGAAAATCTGCACCCCTAAGAACCACTGTGAAATAAAATTTCCCTCCCGTGCCATAAGTATTGCAACAGAGCCTATTGCTTATGCATTTGTGAGTTATAAGCCTTTACAAGGTTTGTATACTCTATTCGCAAGAAAATAAGGCCCATAATGTATTCAGAAAAGAGCGGACGAAAATAACCACACCCAGAGAAGATAGATTTCTGTTTGCCGTTGCCAAGCCGTTGCCAAGGAGGATGCCAGCCACAATCATTATCCAGCAAAATATAATGAATGCATTATTAATTCGCTGTTGGCAGTGTGGTGAATATATAAAAATTTACTTCCATAAGCGATTTGTCACAAACTTATTATATTTTACAAGATAATGATTGTGGCGTGCATCCTACTTGGCAACGGCTTGGCAACGGTCCACAGAAATCTGTCTTCTCTTGGAATGGTCTTTTCTGGATATATTATGGGCATTGCTTCCTTGCGAAAAGTGTATACACACCTTATAAACAGGTTGGGGAGAAATATGAAGGGAGAGTATCATAATCTCTTTCACTGATAACTCCCACCTCCTATTATGGGCATTTGTCTCCTTTGGTCTATTGTCTTCTCCATTGTTTTAGAAATGATCTCAGGACAGCAAAGGACAAGTTCTCCTTTTTATGATATGTACGAATGGTCGACAACATTCAATGGTTATACAACGAAAAATAAAAAAATACAGAAAGGCTTATACTAAAAAATGCATAAGCAATTAGCTAGGTTGCAATACTTCTGGCACGGGAGGGTACTACTACATTTCTAGGAAAGACATCTCATCATTTTAGGATGTTGGTGCCGACGGCAATTTTAATTGCAGGGATCTTATGTACCACACTGAAGTTTAGGCTACTGTAATACTGTTTGATACTTTTACTCTTATCAGAGAACTTCCTACCTCGTAAAAAGTACTTATAAAAATTATAATGAAATATAATACTGTAAACAGAATTCATTTCCGGTTCAGTTTTCCCTAGATATTACTGCTGGCTAGCGACAGATGTGTTGCCATTTTCGAAAATCGCTTTTGGGCTATATCTGTGTGTGAAACCATTTAGTTTCTTATCCTTCAGCTAGATCATTGGCAACAATATGTTGTCAGTTGACTAAAGTTTCCTTCATTTGTAGATTACTTCGAATTTTAGGTGCAATTCGATGAACTTTGTCACTCACGGGGCAGTCAGTATAAAAGGTAGTGTCAGATAGGAAGGGATGGGAAGGGGATATGGGTACGTCGGACACTTATTTCCAGTTTGATTCACGAAGAAGAATATTTGTATACACACACACACACACACACACACACATACGTGCACGTACGCCCACACATGCCCACACACCCATATATATATATATATATATATATATATATATATATATATATATATATGTGTGTGTGTGTATATATATATATCAAAGTGAAGCATTTTCAGTTTGGGGAAATTACGCATCTTGCTAGATTGTGAACCATCCAGCTTTTTTTATAATTTTGCGAGCGAGCGAAGCGAGCGAGCACAAAACAAATTTCTTGTTATGAGAGAAGGGTTTAGTTATCAATTCACTACAGGCATATATGATACCTAATATATATGATTACCTCGCTGCCAAATATGAACTCTATTTTGTCACATCGCTGGTCCATTGTTGCTGCCCATAAAACCACTCTGTTTTTTTTTATATTACGAGCGAGGTAGCCCACACTGTTTTTTATGGTAGAGGTAGTAACCCCTTCGGCAAATTACACTTTGAGCCCATGAAACATTTACATTATCTATCATGTCTAATCGGTCTCATCTCACTTACTGAATTCGTTTGCTTTTCAAAACCATTTATATCAAACGAGCGAGCGCAGCGAGCGAGGAAAAATATACCCTTTTCCATTTTATAGAAGTGTAATTCGTCATCATAATATATAATAGTGTGATAATAATGTGATATGCGCTATACAAGAATGGAATATCATCATCAGAATACACTATAAACCTGTCATGCCTGTATGATATCTAAATAATACATCCGATCACTGACCTGTGTGCCGAATATGACACTCTTTTAGCTACCTCGCTTGCAGTCCGAATCCATTCTGTTTCTACCATAGCGAGCAAAGTCAACGACCGATCCGGGCAAAATTATATGGATTCGTCATCAAAAATTTGTCGACCACCTTGCTGCCCAAATAAAATGATATACATATATATATATATATATATATTTTATCCAGGCCGTTTTCTCCTGAAAGTGTATTTATTTTTAGGTCAACTGGCCGCTCGATTTCTTGGAGTAATATCTTGTTTGGTTATATTACTTCCTATGAGTAGAAGAATAGTATAACATTAGATAGAAACACAAGATGCAAACCGAATTCCTTTCATAAGAATAGTAATTATAATCGGCATTGGTTAAGATACTTAAATGCGAGAGAGCGAAGCGACCGAACACTTCCCTTTGCCCCCCCCCCCCCCCCCCCCCCCCCCCAGGATCGACCCCTCTGTCCCACAGAGACATGTAGAAACAGAAAATGGCAATACGTCTGTCGCTAGCTGGCAGTTAGATATTGCTGGACGCCCTATTGGATTTTCTCGACCCCTGAAACCTGGGTAAAGACACCAAAATTACGTATCTAGGACGGGTTTTTATGATTAATGGCCATCGCTAGGAACCTGCGGCCATATTGGATTACAAAATGGCGGCCATCTTAGGTACCATCTTGAATCTGAGGATACTGTAATACTGTGTGATGCTTTCACCAGTAGTCATGGTAGCAGCGAACATCCTCCCTCCCAAAATGTAGTCTAAAAACGTTTCATTATGTCCCATACTGCAAATACCATTCACTTCCGGTCATTTTTTAGAACTGGCGCCTATTTTGCTTGGGAGCAAATTGGGACTCCATATTTTATTTCATTATATTTTTTTAGGTTTCCTGCCCACCATAACACATTAAAAGTGGTCTGAATGGGTTTGTAGACCCCAAAACCTAGGCTAAGATATATAAATTATGTATCTAGAACCGGTATGTCTTGATTTATGGCAATTGGGTACCATGTTGAACACATGTATACTGTAATACTATGTGATGCTTTTACCAGTAGCAGCGAACATCCCTTAAAATGTAGTTTTAAACGTCTGATTATATGGCTGTAATGTAAAAAGCATTCACTTCCGGTCATTTTTTTTTAAATATTGGCTGGCATTTTGGACAATAAGTCAGAATATTTTTGCCATTTGGTCTATTATTTTTTCCTAAAATTGACATTTGGTCTAATCAGTATATTTATGTCCTTGGTCCATTTATCAAAATCGGTTGCTAAAATTGCCATTTAATTGATAGCATTTGGTCCACCTGTCATTAAGTTTTTGGCCTGTTTTCAGTGGCCAAACTGTCATTTGCTCTTATCAGCATGTTCAGTTGCTTATATAGTCTAATCAGTATTTTATGCCATTTGGTCAAATATTTTTGCCCTTTTTGCTTTATTTGTTGCGAAATAAAGCAACCGGAAAAGTCAAATGGAAGAAGAGACAGTCATGCATTTCAGACAATAAACACAATGGAATTATGAAAACATCTGATGAACCCTTATGAATAAAGCAATTTTTTAAAAAAAGAAAAGAAAATCAAGAAGACTACAATTTTCCTCCATCAAAATAATGCTTACCAGCAACTCTTGTGTATAACTTTGTGATTATAAATTATTATCATCCCATTTACTAAGAGCTGAAACTTATCAACTCGAATCAGAAGATATGCATATCATATATTCATTATTTATCTTGCTCGACAGAAAAAATAAACGACATAACAACAACAACAATATAAAAACTTTCCCAAAATCTAACGTTGCTGAATTAAATATCTTGAAAATATGCAGTAAAATGTGCAATTATCACAAAACAGTGCTAGCGCCAATGCATTTCCTTGGGCTCCATCTAGTGAAAATAAAAAGTAATGCAAAATATTCAAATAATCAAAGAGGTCCAACGAGACGCAGGGTTATATCAGAAAAACGTATACGATCCACAACCATTACCACAATATTGTGGAATACTGAGGAAAACATGGGTTGTACTTCCAAGCATAGCTTCCAAGAACTTTCGATTTACACATTGTTAATATGAAAGGATTAGTCATATGAAATGAAAGGAAACTACCTGCAAAGATGAAACCTTATCTTATATTTATACAGAATGTTAATCAACAAGGCTATTATATAATTATGGTTCTCATTTTAATTTTATAATATCTCTTGTCTTCCTTTGCAGTGAACCACAAAATCATTGAATTTCAAGTTAAGATGATGAACTTAATGCTCATGAACCCCCTCCCCCTTTCCCTTTGACTAGTAGTGTTTATTGTCCTCTTCTTATAACTCCCCTATTCAGTAACATTCTATACAGAGTCCTCTCTTAACTATTTTTTCAATTACTTGAACTTGAACATTTGTTTATCCCTATTTAACATTCCATTATGTTTGGTATACTTCTCAATTACTCTCCTTTGTAAACTCATTTCTTTTGAATTAGTTCAGCTGGTGTCAAATCTTTGTACACAATAGATTTATCCCTAATCAACATTATTACTGTAAACATTTGTTTATCCATTTAACGTTCCATTTGTTGGTACACTTCTGAATTACTCTCCTTTGTAATTTCATTCCTTCTGTTGGTAATACACCTGACTTAGTTCATTTGATGTAAAAAGTTCTGACTATATATATACAGTTCATTTCACCGATGCTTTACCTCCTAGAGATAATCTGAAATAGCAGGTCAAAAATTAGAAAATCATCATGACTCTGATCTGAGCAGTATTTCTAGCAGTAAATATCTTCATGTATCATACTTTTACCTGTATATAAACCATGTCAAATTGAAAACATTCACTTCACATGAAGAGAGTTAAATTGAAAGCGCTTGTTAAATACAACCCATTCTTGTGTATTCCATATATCATTGTGAATCGTTTATGTCATACATGTACAAATACATATACAAATAAATATGTGTATGTATATATATATATATATATGCATATGTATATGTATATATATATATGTATATATATGTATATATATATATATATATATATATATATATATATATATATATTCCTTCAGAATCCGCAACTCACGTCGGAATCAGGCTGGCAGGCGGCAACGGGACTCATGAAGGACAAGTCGAATTCTTTGTTGACGGAGCTTGGCGGAAAGTCTGTGGAGAGAAATGGACCATCAAAGAGTCGGACGTATTCTGTCGTTCACTTGGATATGAAAGAGCCTATGCTAGTCTGCAGGACGGTAGTGCATTTATCAGCAGTGAGAATACTTCAGTCTTCTTTGACAAATTAAAATGTACTGGATCCGAAGACAATATAACAGACTGCAGAATGTATCGGTACAAGGAAAGGGAATGCAGTCAGGAGTATGGTGCTGTAGCAGTTTCATGTGAAACAGGTTTGATACCGTATTTTCTCTTTCTTCCTTTTTCGATCCAAAGGCACAATTTGGGTTCTCAGTAGATATAACCTTTGTCACCGATTCTCATGAAAAATAATAGTTGTGTCATTCCGGTCGTACATAAAGGAATGCAATCAAAGGCAAACCTAAAAGTCTCAAGAAAAATTACAAATCTAGTCTTCAAAACGTTTCTTGAAGTATGAATGAAATGTAACATTTATTATACCAAACTCATATCACCTAAATACAACATAATGTAGGCCTACAATGTATGCATAACAGATATGTATAGACATACATTTATGAAAGAAACATTATTTGAGTAAAATATCATCCAGGTAATGGATTCGCGATATCCGCTGAAAGTCGTAAATATCTTATGTTCAACAGAGCTTTGATTTTAAAAACTCGAAAATGTAACTGCCTCCTCGTTCTTTTACCGAAGAGGTCTGAAGTTCATCCGTGTTTTTTTTTTTTTTTTTTTTTTTTTTTTTTTTGCATAACCACGCCCAAATTCATGTATCGGAAGAAAACAGTTTTCTATCTTCTATGTTTGAAAGTTGCAATGTACTTGATGAACATGAGGTTTGAAAATCCTACGTGAACGCTTTGCAGTATCAAAGCAAAATCACTTTTAACCCCAAAATCTATGTGTGTGTGTGTGTGTGTGTGTGTGTGTGTGTGTGTGTGTGTATATATGTATATATATATATATATATATATATATTTGTGTTCCCAGAGCTGTCTCCGCCGGGAATTTAACCCGGGCCTTTGGGGCTATTCCCGGCGGAGACATTTTTTCAACCTTTGCAAAATTTCCAAAAATGATAGGACAGCTCTGGGGAATTCTGAATCATGCTACGCTGTTATTCTCTCAATTGATCTCACATGTATTTATTTCCACGAGAGTTGCCAAAGCTGTTGTATATGTTACCTGATCACAAATGTTAATCATTCCAACATATACATGTATCCCAAAGCATTCACTCGGATCCAGCTGAGGTGTGCGGCAGGTCATTGTTCGAAACTCACCTGCCACCGAAAAAGGAATAAATTAGTGAGGGTTGAAGATTTGTCAATCTGTTGGTTAAGCGAATTTGGAGTCGCCGAAACCACTGGCCCGTCTCCGTGGTCTAGTGGTTAAGGCATTGGCGTTCATAGCCAAAGGCCCGGGTTCGATTCCCGGCGGAGACATGTTTTCAACCTTTGCAAATTTCCGAAATGGTAGGACAGGTCTGGGGAACTTTGATTCATGCTACGCTATTATTCTTTCAATTGATGTCACATATAAATTTATATACATGTATATATATATATATATATATATATATATATATACACATATACACACACACACACACACACACACACACATATATATATATATATATATATATATATATATACACATACATATATTTCGACATATATATATATATATATATATATATATATATATATATACATTTATATATATATATATATATATATATATATATATATGAGTGTGTGTGTGTATATGTAGGCTATTTCTATACATATACACACACATATATTGACAAAAGATGATATAAAACTACTATACATGAGTAAACTCACAAACTGCCAATAACTTGAATTTCTTAGTACTAGCACGCCTGTAGCTTTAAGCTTTTATGCTTTATTTGAAATGGACACAATTAAAATCATTCCAGAGGGTTATCGTTCTTCCTTTCATTTTATTTTCAGACACCTATTGTTTTGTCAACAGAATCCCATTCGGAGGGCGTATATGATTTACATAAATGGTTCATCTCGCAAAGTGCACGATATAAGTGCCAGAATTTTCGGCTTCAAAGGAGTAGGTTTTGAAATCATTATTACTATTGTCTTAATCATTATCTTAATCATTGTCATTATTAGTATCATTAATCTTATCATTATCATAATCATCATCATTATCAATTTTTGTGTAATTCTCCGCAGACATTCCCATCAATGTCCGCCTCACCGGAGGTCAAGATTCCTACGAGGGACGGGTCGAAATCTTCTACGATGGATCATGGGGGGCAGTCTGTGCCAAGAAGCGTTGGGATGAGGCAACTATTACTCTGGTTTGTAATATGCTTGGATTCACCAGTGACTCTGCTGCCTTTTATGATGATGAAAATCGGTTTGGTGAGCTGGTTGAGGAGGTGCGATTTGACAAACTTGAATGCGATAATCCAGAGAGTAGCAGTTCCATAAAGTCTTGTCGTCTTTTCAAGTACGGAACTGGTTACTGTGACAGTGGATACGTCAGTCTACAGTGTGATCAACGTAAGCACGTAGAGCTTAAAGTTTGAATATTGTTAATTTTGTGAAGAGGAAAGCGAAGGAAGTTAACTATACATAATTGAAAAAAAGGAAAATTGGAGGAAAAACCCCATCAAAATGGTACACTAGAATTATCAACAAGTTAATAATACTGTTTATAACTGAAGCCAAAGTCTCACTATAGGTGCAACCGGTCGCCGATCAGAGAAAATCAGTCGGTTTTCAGTGATGGTCATATTGTTTTATTGGTAAGCCTTAGTCTTCTAAAAGCGCTGTCACACCTAGCCGATTTTGCTCGCCGAAGCGAAGCCGGAGCACAAATTTGTTAATTTTCGGGGATCGGTACTAGAACGGCAGCGCAACGGTATGATTTGAGTTGATTTGATTTATTTCCTCAAACACAGTAAAAGCCCAGTTCAGCTACTTGGCCGATTTACAATGGGACCGTGTATCAATAAAATACAATAAACGATAAAATATTAATACAAATATCAAACAACAGTTACATGCACAAATAGAAGAAAATATAGTACATAAATCATACAAATCAAAATAAGGCTTAGAAACATATTGCAAAACATAAACATGAAAAAAGTTCGGTACGATAAGATGTAGGAATTTGAATATGTAAACACAGTTTAAACATAATGATGTGAAATATGACATATAGAATATGATATAGTAATGTAAAATTACACAAAATGATTATTTTATGTTCAGAAATAAAGAAATTTACCACGTATTTAATGTCTCCGTAGAATTTGGCAAAGAAGAACCCTTACAAAAACAAATAAAAAAGGAGAGTAAAAGCTTAGAGAAATACATCTCAAACTAGGTAAGTTTTATGTGTCTCAAAATTAGTTTTCGTGTTATATTAGTTTCATATTATTTAATATTAGATTATATTTCCATTCCCAACCGTAAGATGTAACAGAAAGAGAAGGGGAAAAATCGGGAGTAGAATTGTGCCAGCCGGAATTGGCTTTCATATGGCATGTTTGGTTATTCACGCCCATCAATTGGCTTCCCTCAAACGTCGTATTATTGAAAGGCCATTCCCGACACAATTCTACTCCCGTCGGTTACCAAAAACATGCGAAATTTGAAAATGGCTGTATAAGAAACGGGCATAGAATCAAAATTAGTTCACCAAATTCTATGATTTCGGTATCGTTCTCTTTGGTAGAAGATGCTATACATACCAATTGATTTAAAAATACTATCGACTTTTTGAAGGCAAAATACTGCAAATCCGCCGTTCCGCTTTTTCTGGGACACCCGGTATATATATATATATATATATATATATATATATATATATATATATATATATATATACATGTATATATATATATAATTAAAAACCATTAAAAAACTCCGTAACCCAAAGAAATTTCACGAATTTTCGCCCTTAGGGCTTTATCAAGTGTTTAATGTCAATTTGAAAATGCGTCGTTTATCATGATAAGTAAACAGCGCGCACACTCTGCTGAAGTCCTAGGCGTTAGCGCACCAGACAGAGTGGCGCACATTACTTAACAAAGAAATACATGAGCTCAAATAAAGTGAAAGAGACGGAAAAAAGGGGGAGAGAGAAAGAAAGAAAAGAGGGAGGCAGAAAGAAGAAGTAGGAAAGTTGAAGCCTGCGAGAAAGAAAGAAACCGGAAGAAGAAAGAGAGAGAGAAAGAGAGAGAGAAGAAGAGAGAAAAAAGGACGATGAAAGCCAGGCGCAGACCAGGGGGCCGAAAAATGAATCCGGATTTCTTTCTTTCTTTCTCTCTCTCTCTCTCTCTATCTCTCTTTTCCTCTCTTCTCTCCCTTTTCTCCTCTTCTCCCGGTTTGTTCACTTTTTTCTTTTTTTCTCTTTCTTTTCTCTTTTCTCTCCTTTTCCTCTTCTTTCTTTTTTCTCTTCTTCTCTCTTTCTTCTTCCGGTTTTTTTTTTCTTTCTCGCAGGCTTCAGCTTTCCTACTTCTTCTTTCTGCCTCCCTCTTTTCTTTCTTTCTCTCTCCCCCTTTTTTCCGTATATATATGAATTGCAGCGAGATAAATGACAACCAGTGATAATTGTTGCCTTGGTTCAAAAGAAAATTCTTTTTCCAATAATATGACACCGAGATCACCCATTTTGGCTCACGCGGTCAGATGTTAGGGCTCATTTCGTGAGGCAATGTCATTTTCAAAAACTGCTACTTTTCCGGCCAAATTCAAGTTCGATGAAGAGAAAACCTTACACCGACTGCGTTTCATAGAATAGGCTCCATGCCTATTCATAAACGCGTGCCCATCTTCCTTTCACTCGAGAATGGCCATTGTTTGAACAACAAAAAAAAAAAAAAAAAAGAGGGGGGGGGGGGCATTCAGTGTTTCCAAATGTGGATGGGAGGATAGCAGGTTGCTAATCGCCTAATCGCCATTGTCATGTTGATGAGTTGACAGTGAGGGTTGTTGAATGGCCAATGGGAAACTTGTAATTCGGATGTTAGTGATGGTGTATTGAAGATCTTGAGTAGTGTGCGTGTAATGGTGTTTCTGCGCAGGGATATCTCGGTCTGAAACATAGATTTCAGAGAAATGGATCTCGAGTTGTGGAATATACCGTTGATGATAAAGAAAAACACTCCTCTTCTCATCAATCCCATCTCATCAGTAAAGTCTTTAAAAAAAAAAAAGAAAAAAAAAACTATGCCAATGCCGGGAAGATTAATTCTTTCACTCCATAATAGGAAAGAGGACATGTATATCAATTATCTCCGTTCTGTGTTCAGAGGGGGCGGACTAGGACGATGAAAACCAGGCGCGGATCCAGGGGCGAGCGGGCCTTGCCCCCCTCCCCCCCCCAAAAAAAAAAAAAAAAGAGGGATAGAGAGAAAAGGAAAAGAAAGGGAAGGGAAAGAGGAGGGAAAGGGAAAAGAAGAAAAAGAGGAATAAAAAAGAAAAGGAAAAGAAGGCCGGGGACCTAAAAAAAAAAAAAAAAAAAAGGAGGAATGACGAAAGGGAAACGGAAAGAAGAATAAAGTATGATAAGGTGGAAGCAAGGAAATGGGGGGGGGGGGGGTGAAAGGGCCTTGCGTGCCAGCTGTTCGTCCCCCCACAGGAAATCTTGAATACGATTGTACCCACCCTGAACTGCAAGAATAAAACCCAGTTTATGTTCCAATGATCGTTAGAAAGATTTTTTTCTTCATTATCATTTTTGCGAGCTCGCCAAAACGGAATTAACATAGCCTTAAAAACATGTGCCTGCCCCAAATGCCTGCCCCGATCTGCAACAATAAAACCAGTTTATTTACCACTTACCATTAAAAAGAAAGTGTATTTTCTGCTCCCTTGCTACACTCGTTCGACAAAATGGAATTAACATTGCTTCAAACACGAATGTGCCCCTCCCCCTTGCATTAATCATGCCAATCAAACCCAGTGTATGGTACCGAACATTATCAAAAGAGATATTTTTATGCTTTTTCGACAAAAGGGAATTAATATCACCTTAAACACGATTGTGCACGTCCCGATAAGATGCTGCAACAACCTACATTTTTTTTTTTTGAGGGGGGGGGGGGGAAGACACTTTCGGCCCCCGGTCCCTGTCTTCCTCCTTCTCCTTTTCTTTTTTTTTTTCTTCCTCTTTTTTCTTTTTTTCCCTTTCTCTCCTCTTTCCCTTACCCTTCTTTTCCTTCTCTCTCTCCCTCTTTTTTGGCGGGGGGGGGGGGGGGGCAAGGCCCGCTCGCCCCCTGGTCTGCGCCTGGCTTTCATCGTCCTAGTCCGCCGCCTCTGAACACAGAACGGAGATAATTTGATATTCATGTCCTATTTCCTATCATGGAGTGAAAGAATGAATGTTCTCAGCATTGGCATTTTTTTCTTAATTATTTTTTTCTAAAGATTTTACTGAGATGGGATTGATGAGGCGAGGAGTGTTTTTCTTTATCATTAACGGTGTATTTCACAACTCAAGATCCATTATCTCTGAAATCTATGTTTCAGGCCGAGATACCCCTGCGCAGAACTCCCTTGCAAGCACACTACTCAAGATCTTCAATACACCATCACTAACATCCAAATTACAAGTTTCCCATTGGCCATTCAACAACCCTCACTGTCAACTCATCAACATGACAATGGCGATTGGGCGATTAGCAACCGGCTATCCTCCCATCCACATTTGGAAACACTGAATGCCCCCCCCCCCTTTTTTTTTTCAAACAATGGCCCTTCTCGAGTGAAAGGAAGATTGGCACGCGTTTATGAATAGGCATGGAGCCTATTCTACGAAATGCAGTCGGTGTAAGGTTTTCTCTTCATCGAACTTGAATTTGGCCGGAAAAGTAGCAGTTTTTGAAAATGACATTGCCTCACGAAATGAGCCCTAACATCTGAACGCGTGAGCCAAAATGGGTGATCTTGGTGTCATATTATTGGAAAAAGAATTTTCTTTTGAACCAAGTCAACAATTATCACTGGCTGTCATTTATCTTGCGCAATTCAAGATTTCAGGGGTTCCGTTCTTTCTGGGCCACCCTGTATAGATACAGTGCGTCCCAGAAAAAACAGAACCCTTAAACAAAGGCTTATTGTGCAGAAGCGATGGGGCGTATTATTGAAAACACATGTTAAAACTAAAGTTTGACTTATGCTCGTTCAAATGATACATTAAGCAAACTTATTTATTTATACATCTTTGAGTACCATGACTTTGAAAATCTAATGTCAAAAACCATTTGCTACACTTTTTTGGCTTAGACCTTCAGCACTTTTAACTTGTGTACTGGTCATGCATGTGAACATTTTTGTACAGTTCAAACCAGTAACAAGTTCGCCTTCAAAATCTGTTATGACAGTTTAATGAGTGAAGATAAGATAAAACATAAAACGATCAGGTTCGACACCTTCGACCAATCTGATCATACCTAGCCTTAGTTTGTTCAAAAGGTATGCATAACATTTGAATATATCTTTGTTGTCAAGAGCAACCTAACCTTAGTTTTTTCACAAGGTAGACATGTTACCTTAGTCTGTTCAAAAGGTAGGCATGTTATACCTACGTTTTGAACAAACTAAGGTTAGGTTGCTCTTGACAACAAAGAAACTTGTCTGAGGCTTGTCCGACATAGCGACAATTAATTGAATGATGTAAGTGAACAGGTCTATTGAAATGAATGTCCATTGTCTTCATCTGTCGTAAAAGGGGGAGTGCTTGAGTGATGAATCAATCAAGCAAATGAATTGGTGAATGAAACACCCCTACTTTACCAAACTTACAGAATATGGTTCAGTTAACCCCTGAACAGAGTGTTTATCATTGCCAAATTCCTTAAGACCAACTGACCAACCTAAAATGTTTTAGATTGGTTATTTGGTCATTTGTTAAAGATGTTTTTTCCACATTGTGTAGCAAATAGATTTTGACATTAAATTTTCCAAACCACATTACTCAGTGATGCATCATTGAATGGGTGTCATTTGTGTATTATTCGAAACAATATTTGTCAACATTTATTTTGAACATTTGTTTTTAATCATACACCCCGGTGATTCGGTACAATAAGGTTTTGTTTTAGGTTTCTGTTTATTCTAAGACTAAGATGTGTCCATCTCTTTCTTTTCCTGATGTGCTGACTGTCATAGCCAGCAAGTGTAGCAAA
Source organism: Echinometra lucunter (assembly GCA_029962745.1). Classification (NCBI taxonomy): domain Eukaryota; kingdom Metazoa; phylum Echinodermata; class Echinoidea; order Camarodonta; family Echinometridae; genus Echinometra; species Echinometra lucunter. Next base: position 32,459,756 of record CM057157.1, read on the forward strand.
TGGTTTTTGACATTAAATTTTCAAAGTCATGGTACTCAGAGATGCATGAATTAATAAGTTTGCTAAATGAATCATTTGAAAGAGCATAAGTCAAAAGTTTATTTTGAACATGTTTTTTTTTCAATCATACACTCCATTACTTCCACACAATAAGCATTTAAGGGTTCTGTTTTTTCTGGGACACAATATATATATATATATATATATATATATATATATATATATATATATTCGTCTTGCGGTGTTTTTATTTTTACCTCTTTGTTTGCAATATATATATATATATAATTTCAGGGTTATTCTGGATTTTAGTCGACGGTGGGCGTCGATGGTCGCAGCATTTTTATGTTCATAAGTAGTTGGCAACCAATTGTTTACCTAGTGAGACTTATGGATAAATGTGACATTAGAGCTAAGGACAGACTAAAAATAAGAAGTGACAAAAGATATATGAAAACATTTAAACGGAATAAACGATGAAAGATGTCAAAGGTTTAGTAGAAAGTCAGTCAAATTTATGCTGAATCTGCTCACAAACGTCAACTACATGAATTTTATGACTTACATTTGGCAGCTAAAACTACCACTGAAGAGAGGACAACGATGGTTTCGACAACACAGCCATCTACCACTGAAACAGTTACAACAGAACATGTTACTACCGCGGAAGCAATTACTACGACATCAACCACCTCTTCCACCATAATTACCACCACATTGAATCCAACGAGTGAAGAGAGAACGACCGTTTCTATAACACAGCCACCCACCACTGAAACAGTTACAACAGAGCATGTTACTCCTGCGGAAGTCATTATTACGTCAACAACCACCAACATCATTACCACCTCATCAAATCCAACCACTGAAAAGATGACAACAAATACACAGATGACTGAATCAGCTACGACAGCGTTCCGAACTCCTGATGATATTTCATCTACCATCGCCACTACAGAGTTGGTCTTACCTACTACCACAGACACAGTTACAACAGAACATGTTACTACTGCGGAAGCAATGACTACGACATCAACCACCTCTTCCACCATAATTACCACCACATTGAATCCAACGAGTGAAGAGAGAACGACCGTTTCTATAACACAGCCACCCACCACTGAAACAGTTACAACAGAGCATGTTACTCCTGCGGAAGCCATTATTACGTCATCATCAACCACCAACATCATTACCACCTCATCAAATCCAACCACCGAAGAGAAGACAACAAATACTAGTAACCCACAGATGACCGAATCTGAGTTGGTTTCAACTACTACCACAGAATACCCGCCCTTGAAGAGTAATCTCGTTGAAGGAATGACTACATCACAAGGCAAGCAACAGTCGAATAGATTTTAGAGTAACTGCGTTGAACTGGAAATAATTACACGGATACACCTAGATAATAAAGAGAGTGAATACTTGCAGTTTCAATTTGCTTTAAAGAAACTTTACTTTTTGATGCTTTACAAATCAGAAAATAATACTGGTAATACACTGACTAAACGAGGTATGCTCATCGTTGAGAAAGAGCAGACAATCAATAATCGTCATATTACAAACGCGAAGCTTTGCACAGGATCACAAAATTGTTTTACAGTTGCCCTGTAATACGCCATCGATAGGAAAGATTTAATTGCCAGACAAACTTTGCAAACAAATTTCCAACGGAAACTGACAAAGGTCTGGTATGATACGCTATTTGATTCAAGATACTTGAAGTAAAACTCACTTGGAGCAAAGCTTCGCCAACTATTAATTGGCTTCCTCGGGCGAATAAAGATTCCTTCAAGGAGGAATGGCCCTTATAATGTGCGAGATCGTGCAGACTCAGTGCGCACTGGACCTTGTCCAGCCCGCGAAAGACTGCTTGAAATCCTCTGAATGGCCAGGTCTGAATGTTGGGTGTGGGTTCCTCCACTCGTTCCAAGGAGGCTTCTTTGATGCCACTTTCAGATCTTCTGGATTCCTTGTCCAAAATTATCACGTCCTTAGTGTCAAACGAATGTTTGTTTGTAATTAGACCGCAGAATTCGGAATGCTATGCTAACTAGGCCTTCGATCTTCATGCGAGCCCGCAGGGATCGTTGAGTCTCACCCACATGAAAGTCACCATAATCTTCCTGAGCACATCTAATATCCTATACCAGATAGATATCAGAAATAGATAAATAAATAAATAAATAAATAAATAAATAAATAAATAAATAAATACCAAATTCCTCTGCTTTTCTTTTGAAACTCGGCCTTTAACATGCACCAGTCTTTGGACTCTGTTGCAGTAGCAATGTCATGCTTCTGGAATAACCTCTTGATCTTTTCTGATAAATCATACACCTAAGGGACTGTTTCTGTCCACTGCGTGCTTCACGTGCGCTATTGTTGGGCAGCTTCGTAGTGTTATCTGTAGAGAATGCCCAGTCATGGTACCCACATCCGGCCAAAGCGTTTTTGAAGCCTGTTTTCTCATTTGCGATCTCATGCAGGAGGACAACGAACTAAAGTGTCTACTCTCTGAAAAGGAGTCCTGATAACGGCAAACTTATGAAAAAGGGGATGATGGGATTGAAAGTTTAAGCATTGGTAAGTGTGGGTTGGTTTTCTGTAAACCGATCGAAGTTGAGAGGGTACCATCTGCAACAACGTGGACATCCACATCCAGGAACCCAAGTTTCCGGCCTTAAATGCTTCCTGCGTTAAAGAAATATGTGTATCCAAGGAGTTGATATGATTAAAGAAGGTAGTACTCTCTTCTGCCTTGAGGATGACGAACGTGTCGTCCACGTATCGAAACCAGGCACGTGGTTTGTGTCCGGTGTATGCAGTTAGAGCCACAGTATCAAACTCTTGCATGTAGATATTTGCGACCATAGGTGGAACCAGTGAACCCACAGCACATCAGCACATTCATGTTGTTGGATGTAGTGTTTGCCGTTGAAGGAGAAATAAGATAATGTTCAGACATACTGATACTGCCTCAACGATCTGATCCACACTGAGTGAAGTACGTTCCTTCAGACTATCTTTCTCCAAACACTTTCTTACTACACTCACTGCTTCCGACGAAAGGATTGATGTAAATAAAACACTAACATCATAGGATACTATTGTTTCATTGTCATCCAGTTTCAATTGTGAAACCTTTCCTACGAAGTCAAGGCTTTTTTCACGTGGTGTATGGATGTTGCTACCAAAGGGTTCAGAAAGCTGGCAACGTGTTTAGCAAGGTTATATGTTACCGAACCAATACAGCTTACATCTTATATACTTATATGTTTTCTTGTCACACTTATAGGTTTGCTTGTCTTTCAACAGGTTGAGATATTGTCAAGAACAACAACACATCTCTCTTTATCAGCAAGCACTATTGCAATGTCTTTATCATTTGCCAAATCATCCCACGCACGTTGTTCTTTCTTTGTAATGTTCTATTTCAGAATGACATATTATACTCACTCCTCCGCTGCACACTACTTGACGTTACCTTGTCCGATAGCAGACTCGGCGGGGGTTATCAGATTAGAAATGGGTAGATGTGACCGTGTTGTCGCAAAAATTAAACCCTTGCCTAAAAGTGGCTTTCCGTCCTCCGAAGGTTTTCTAGCAGACAAATTTTACACCCTATTCGAACTTGTCGCGAAGCTTTGTGAATTTTCCAATATGGCGCCGTTTGGTGAGTTCGTGTGCTAACTGCACATGCGTTGTATAATCCTTAATTTGTCGGACGACGTCGCCTGAAAATTTCTCCCCAATTTCCTTCCCCAGGCGATCTTGCTGTGTTCTCAAGCTGTCCAAGATGTTAACCGCTCTGTGTCCTCGAACATTACCTTTCAGCTGTACGCTAGGGGATGTTATCCTGTCATGGAAACATGGTAGATTGAACGGAAGAAGGTGGTTTCGGAAATTCGCGATTTTCCTTGCAGTCTTTTCGTTGTTTCTGCACAATCTCACATGTTAGTGGCTAAATTAGTGCTGAATTGACTGATGTAAATTCTCCTCGTTCATCCATTCGAAATCTAATATGGAACGCTATTTAAATCAAGATACTGGAAGTAGGGCAGTATGTAGAAATTTTTTCCTGGGGGGGGGGGGCAAGATGCGTAAAAAATTTCGAAGAAGCGAGGAAGCGAGGAAGCGAAGCGACCGAGCTGGTCAGGAGGGCGCTTTTCCATTTTAAAAAGTGAAATTGAATGATTTAGTGCACACTTTTCGTGGATTTTGCTAGAAATTTTCAGTAAAAAATGTAAATTTTCAAAATATCGGGGGGGGGGGGGGGCAACCGCCCAACGCGCGAAAGACGGCTTTTATTCAGATTCCTTCTACGGGATCTTCATACGCCAGAGGAAGCCAATTGATAATTGGCAAAACGACGCTCTAAGTGAAGTTTACTTCCAGTGTGATTTATATAGGCTACCATATTCGACCTCGTGTGGATGAACGAGAAGAATTTAAATTAAGATGCAGTGGTGAGAACCAAATAACTTTTTTTTTTAAACAATCACTGTGCAGAGAATATGAAGACGACTCCAGTGACAGCATATGTAACGTCACTGTCAGTGGTGGGAGAAAGCATGACGAAAGAAACTACGACGGCGACGGCGCCATTGCCTACCAATACAGATGAAGTACAAACCACGGCATCATCAATCACGGTTGAAACGCAGTCGTTTGTGACATCGTTGTCTACAGGCAGTGGGAATGATGAGTATTCTACTGAGGTTCAGTCATCAGGTGTTACAGGAGATAGAAAAGGAGAAGCGCAGGTGGGTAATATTACCCAAATTCCTTTTTAACACTGGATTCATAACACCTGCAACGTGTGTTAGGAAATTACAGTGTGTGTGCCATGGAATTTTCCAGACCCTTCTTACTGCAATTCGCCATTGTCTACAAATATTGTCTAGATGCATTATGAAATAAGGGATATAACTGTAAGCTATGGAAGCTCGAACAAAACTTATGAATCTGTGTTTTTCAAAATTATGAGAGTTAGCATATTTGAAATTACACGAGAACATATTACACTCACGATTGAAATCCCCAATGCACTCTGACACATCAAAATCATTCGTATTTTTAGTGATAACATGCCCAAGATGAACTACTTTTGATACAATCTCTACGTGTCTGCCATTGATCATGATTCCCGGATCTCTAACTGGATTATTATTGCAACTAAACACAATTAACTGACTTTTCTTAGGATTGAATTGCATGTCAAAATTGGAAGCATAATCTGAAAAAATTGCAACCATGACCCCTGATAGCAGATTGACGTCTTTAAGACGTCATAAACTGGTCGTAAACTGTTCCACACGTCATACGTCGTATAGACGACTATTTTACGACGTCATTATGACGTCTTTATATGACCAAAATTTTCTCACCTTTTGTTCGGCCATAAATATGACGTATATTTTACATATTTTACGTATATTACTTCCCACTTTTTAAGAGCTTATTCAAGACCACAACATGGCGTGTTTTTTTACGTCAATTCTACGTCATGATCTGATCGTAATAATCGATCGTGATCCTTGAACATTCATTGTGGAAATAGAAAGATGACATTCAAATTTTTAAGTTATGCATTGATTGAACTATTAATCTAATGAAAAATGTTCTTCCAATTATTATGTTGTACACAATTCAGTCAATGCCATGGGCAGGTAATTTCAGAAAAAAATAATAAAATTGTAATTTCTAACTGTTTTTTTTTTACAAGTACTACATGTGATGTTATGTTCAGTCCATATATACAGTAATGTCGATACAGAGCACCAATATAGTTAGGTATACGATGTAGAATGTTTTAGGGTATAGGGTTAATATGACGACATATTATAGGGCAGAACATTAACAAAGAGACAACGTCATGATGTATATATTTTAAACTGTTTTTTTAAAACCAGCTTTGACGTCTTTAAGACGTCTGTTCATCCTTCCAACGTTCACAACATAAGACCAACATTACATTCTCTATATCCATAGTAACCATCTCAAACAATCATGTGACACTCCCTTATCCAAGAAAAAGCAAAATAAACAATATTTTGGGATTAGCCTGCCGAGCTACTAGCACGAGGAGCCGGCTTTTATTTCATCTATTTCTTACAAAATTGTACTTCAAATGACATGTTGAAGACAGTATGTACATCTGACACCTGAACTATTGTTAAGATAATCATCTTAAATCTTATGACCTACCCTAACCCTAATATAGCCCGGGGTTATTCAAAGTACCCGCCATTAAATGGACGGAATTAATTCATTCCGTTCCGCTTGCCCGGCTTATCATTATCACTGTTGCCGTATAAACAACATTTACCAGCTATACTACGTAACGCTGGAAAATACATATTCATCCTTCCAACGTTCACAACATAAGACCAACATTACATTCTCTATATCCATAGTAACCATCTCAAACAATCATGTGACACTCCCTTATCCAAGAAAAAGCAAAATAAACAATATTTTGGGATTAGCCTGCCGAGCTACTAGAACACTACAAAGAAGGGCGTAGTTTCTGTCAAACGTATTCTCAACAAAGGATATCATGGATATCAGATTCTAAATGAATAAAATTTGTCATGATATTTGCCTTGAAAAAGCCGAGGAGTTCTGGAATTATGCATGACCAGGTCATAATCGAATAACCTAACTGAACGATTAAAATCAGTACTCGGTAGTAGTATGTCAAATAATTTTGATAGAATATTCAAACCAATTTCTCAACCAAAAAATCTGATGTTGGAATAAGGGTTAAATGCTTGTACATTCAAGAAAAATAACAACCGTTGATAGCAAAGTTGGAATATTACACTCCCAATCAAATTTCATACATTGTTATCTCGGAAATACATAGTATTTCAATACATAATTTATGGTATCTAGACTTTAGACTTATGAAACATGTTCAACATTCACATTCATGACAGCGAAATTTATACGCTACAACTTTAATGCTTGAGATACAGATAGTCTATCTTGCAGACTATCTTCAACATAGCCATCCTTGGCTCTTTCCCCTTTCCATCTACCATGTCTCTTCCAGATTCTATCATTCACCTTTGCACTAGCTGCTGCTGTAGCTCCACTAGCCCTCAAAGAATGGAGGCCAATATTCAAATTTCCGCTTACTTCCTTAAGGCGAGCAACAACTGTCTCGCGTGTTCTCGTGTAACTTATAGGCTTGTTCTTGTGTATTAAAAACTTTCTTTCTCTATTACCGTATATGAGGGCTTAAACAAAAAATAATCCGACTTTGGATCGATACCAGCACAAACCATGTATCGCTTCACTACTCTCATGGGCCTAGGTACTGTCTGCGCTCTTCAAAAATGTCTACGTGGTGGTATGCCGATTTAAGATCAAATGTAAATACATGATCCCCTTCTTGGAAAACATCCCTGGCAACTGAGGCATCTTCGTACTTAAATTCGTTCTTGTACAAATGTGGATTGATATGCCTGCAATCCAAAACAAGTCTGCATTTGCCCTTATTTTCAGAAACAGTCAAGGGATTCACCACCGTAGGTTTTGATTTCACTTCTGACACACAACCTTTTTCTAGTAACCTTCCAATTTCCTCTTGCACAAAATTCAAGTGGTTCAGTGCAGATCTGTTATTGCGGAGCTCTTTACTCTCCGGCAAAGTATGCAAAGGCAATTTATAGCCATTCTCAACAACGTCTAAAATCTCTTTACTAGCCCCCAAATCGGCCCACATACTTGCATTCTGTTTCAATTTACCCACTGGAGATATTTTCTCCTCCTTTCTAGATTTCATTGATTCTGCGTTCAGAACATATTCAGGTTTAGATCTTACTTCTTTCTCTATTCCAAGAGGAAAATCAAATTCTTTCTGTCTATGATCAAATAAAAACTTAGATTCACTTATCTGATCTGATCTCATGCCTCTTGCTTGACAGTCAACCTTCCAATGACCAGGCTTCCCGCAGGAAAAACAGAACCCCGGTTTCTTGCGTTCCTCTGCTGCAACACGACTGACTGGCGTGTAGCTGTCTTGATCTTTGACGTTACCCTTCCATGTAGCCTTGCACCCTGTATAAGGATGAAAGCGCCTAGGCTCAGCCTTCTTCAGTTTCTTGGCTTTCCTCTCTGCTCGCGCTTCTGCTTTGTACATGCGTTTTTCATCTTCGGAGTTTTCAGCTAACGAATTCTTTTCGTATTCTGCTACCATTTTCCAACCCAACGGCGAACTGTCGGCCATTTTGATAAGCTTCTGTCTCTTCTCTATAAGTTCGATACCTTCGACAATCTTGACCTTAGCATCAGAAACAGCTCCCGGCGTATCATCTGCTTCTTTCAAGTAGTGCTCGGCTTCTTTAAGTTTCCTATGAACTTTGACGTTGACTTTGTACTGTTCTTCGTTGCCCTTTCGCTGAAATTTATAATTATCAGTGTGCATCTCTTCGATTTTTGCGACTTGTGCGTCGCTAAGAGCTTTCTGACTTTCACTTAAAGACTGCTGGAAATTGCTCAATCTATTTGATATCAGACTGTCTAAATCAGAAAGAAGCCTATTCTGACTCTGGTTCACTTTTGTGTCAATAAGCTCAGCTACCCTCGCTGGATCCATGTTGAAAATCTCGAAACTCAGGCTCCGAACCGAAAACGTTAGTAAAAAAAAAAAAATGGAGGCTCCGAAAAGACGTGCTAGCTTCATGTAGTGGAAGGCTAGAATGACTCTCCTCATTCCCCACACCCTACTCACGCATCTGCGTCCTTTCATATTCAAAGTACCCGCCATTAAATGGACGGAATTAATTCATTCCGTTCCGCTTGCCCGGCTTATCATTCTCACTGTTGCCGTATAAACAACATTTACCAGCTATACTACGTAACGCTGGAAAATACATTTATGAAATCTTCTATTGTTAATATAATGACGTAAAAAAGACGTATTGCATGACGTGAAAAGACATAAATATGACGTGATTTTTACTAGTCTGAGAGCTTCCTTTGGGTCGTAAAGACGTCTTAAAGATGTCCTTTTTTGACCAATATGACGTAAAATTGACGTAAAATATGACGTCTTGTTTTACGTCTTGTGCTGTTGCAGAATGACGTCTTAAAGACGTAAATATAAGATTAAATAAGACGTCTGACACGACTTAAAAAGACGTAAATATGACGTTATTTTTACCAGTCTCTGCTATCAGGGACATGAAGAGCAGAGACACTGGGAGAAAGCAGCGTTAAGTCATCTGCCTACATTATATGCAAAAGCACATGCAAACACATTACGCATAACGCATCCCATTCCAATATCACACTACTCTTGTATCAGCACATCCAGATATAAACAAAACAGGCAAGGAGAAATAACTCCTCCCTGTCTAACCATGCTAACTCCATTTCGAACTGTGATATAATCAGAATATATATATCATTTCACTTCAACCTTAACTTTTGATTCTTATACATATTGAGTAATAATCTGCATATCATTAGACACACCCCTTTGCCAAGCATAATATCACACAATTTAACATATCTGGCTCTTTTATAAGCTTTACTTGCAAGTTGCATCTAACCATAATCCTTACACATTGCTACCTGCACGATTAAAACAAGATACTGAGAGCAGTACAAAGAATAGTTGATAACACTTCTTTGAAACCAAACTGTAAGTCATTATTCTGGAAATTCCCCTCTTCTCTTCTCATAATCACATGCTCTAAGACTTTATCTATAATACTACTGAGTGTTATCGCACGAAAATTTCCTGAATCATCCAAATTGATCCAACGACCCTTGGGTATTGGTACCATTGTACTATCAAGCATACCATCAGATGCGCCATGCCGCAGCATCGCAGTAAAAAGCATGGCTAAATATCCAGTAATTATTTTCTTCCCATATAATATAATCAGACATCAAACCTGTCACACCATCACCTTCAGAAAGGGTTAAATTCAGAATTGCTTTAAGTGTTTCATCTCTTTTTATGACGTAGTCACACTGTATACAGTGTGTCCCAGAAAAACGATACCGAGATGTATCGGTGTTTATTCATATCTTTACCACAATTATGATTAATAACTAATACATGTTTGTAAAGCTTAGACCCTCTTATTTCATTAAATTCACTAATACGATACATACTTCACGCACGAGTGAATTAGAACAATGTGAAGAAGGGCTACCAAAAAGTCATTTGCACAACCATACCTCAAATTCAAAGAGATAAATATGAAAACATTTCTGTTATTATGACATGAAAATTATACTTCTGAATAGTTCATTTTCTGCTCTTTCATGTGACTCCTGAGTCGATGAAAATGAGTCGGGGGTGACTATAAGCTCTGTTCCTGTAAAGTGATGCTTGCATTTCCATGACTTATTACATGAATCCGTTTGCATTCGCTGCCTGTCCTAGCAGTGAACAAAGAAGACAAAAGACTTCATGCATGGTTGATCATCAAGAAAATGGAGTGGTGAATACAAAACCTCACAAAAATGATAACAGCTCATTAATAATGAAGTATGTTTTCATTAACATAATTCACCTTGCAATTAACAACAGATCGATCAACGAATGCTTCTAGTAACAAAACAGGGACGTTCTGAGCTCGAGAGTCTTCAGCAAGTTGCTGATGTTGCTGTCTGTCTAGCAGTGTCATGTCTGGTTCAATTTATGAATAGCTTTATAATGGAAAGAAATTAATTCTTTAAGCGTTGACAGCTATGCAGTGGTGTTTGACTAAAATCTATAAGATGAAGAAACGACCATAACATCAACACACAAACAGGCATACAGAGGGAACGAGAGGAAGTGTGAGGGGATGAAGAGTTAATGGTTTGGAGTTCCGAGTGGGGTTAAGGGTGGAGTGGGATGAGGAGAAGGGGGGGGGGGGGTTATGCAGTGTTTCATTATATCTATCCATGAGATGAACAAACGACCATAACACAATACACACACCATGACACACACATAACGAGGGAGGGAGAGGGAGCTTGGGGGATTGTAGAGTTTGGGTTCTAGAAGGGATTGGGGATCGGGGGTGGGGTGGGGTGGTGATGGACAATGAGGATGAGGAGGGTGGGATAGGAGGATTCTCTACACCAAAGTTTCTAGATTACCCGTGACCATCTCCACATCTATTCATGTGAATAATTGGTGCGAACAATTAGTGAGAAGTTAGGAAACAAATAATTTTAAAAATCCAGGAAATGCAATCAATATTTCAATTTAAGTTATCTCTATTATCCCTGGTTCATTTTTCCCGATTGAGGTGTCAAACGAAAGGGCAGAAAATGAACTTTCTGAAAATACCATTATTTCTGTGAAATTCAAACATCATTTGCCAAACAAATTTTTGGCAGCCCTACTTCACATTCACTCATCATGCGTGAAATATGTGTCATATGAGTGGCATCGCATGAAAGAAGAGGGTCTAAGCTTTACAAATATGTGCCACTTATTAATCATAAATGTGATTAAGATCTGATTAAACATCGATCAATCTCGGTTTCGTTTATTCTGGGACACACTGTACAGTCATTGCAATCGCATTTCTGCTATACAGCAGAGTTAATGCGATTCATTAACATTTCCATAACCATTTCATCATAGCCAACACTCTGATTTATCCTTCAAAATTTTAATACAAACAAATTCAGCAATGTTTTCCTTTCCCTGAAAACCGTCCACTCTATTAGCATGATTAGGAAACCAATAGACTTTCTACAATTTTCCTTAACCTCTTAAAAAAAAAAACCATTTTTTTTTTCTCTTTCAGTGCATTTGCCACGGTATCACACCTGCCTAACATAGACTTTTTCAACACCATTTTCAAAGTTTTATGATAATCGGACCTAGTTTTTTCTTAATTCATCGAATAACCACTGTGCAGGGGCGTCGCTAGAGGGGAGGGGGGGGGGGGTGTGGGGGTGTGACACCTCCATTCAAAACTCTTGTCGGCAAATTCACGATCGCTGTCGGAAAAGAGAGAGAGAGAGAGAGAGAGAGAGAAAGGAGAGGGAAGAGGAAGGAGGGGAAAAAGAAAAGAGGAGTAAGGTCCCCAAATAGAGTCATATTCGACTAATTTGCTTGTGTATTTTGACGACGAAATAACCCTGGTACCACGAAAGAGAATGTATATTTTTCCTCTCTCGCTGCGCTCGCTCGTATTATATTTAGATACAGGATGTTTTCGGAAAGCAAACACATTCGGCAAGTGAGATGAACAAATATATAATTTAGATATCTTTATGCCCATCATGTATTTTGATGAAGAATTATCACTTCTACCATAAAAAATGTATGTATATTTTTTCCTCGCTCGCTGCGCTCGCTCGTATCAAATTTACATACAAGATGGTTTGGGAAAGCAAACGAATTCGGCAAGCGAGGTGACCAAATCTACATATATGAGTTAGATATCTCATAGTTAATTGCATCGTGTATTTGGATGAAGAAGGAGTATATATATATATATATATATATATATATATATATATTTCGTAGCTCGCTGCGCTGCGCTCGCTAGTATAATATTAAGATTTAGGATGGTCTTTGCAAGCGAATGAATTAGGCAAGAGAGGTGACCAAATATATTATTTAGATAGCCCATCATGTAGTTTGATGAAGAACTATCACTTCTTCAAAAGAGAGTGTATACACTCCCCCCCCCCCCCCCCCCCCCCACTGAAAAAGGTCTAGCGACGCCTCTACCCCTGTGTTGGACAATCATACTTAATCCATATCTTGTGCCCAAAAAAGTGCACATCAAAATAAGACTCAATATGGTCATTCCAACCGGGCACAGCCTTGTGTTTTTCAGATCTGTGACCTATTACAGCATCAGCACTACACAGTAGGGCAGTAGCAATAATGATAAGGTCATTATGTTTACTACAAAACCTATCCCTACACTCAATAGCTTGAACAGGGATATAAATTTGCCTACAACTTTCTGTAAGTCTATGTTCATACAAATCCAAATCTTCTGATGACGCATACTTCCATTTCACTCTTCCGACTCTCTCCTTAGAATCTTTTTCTTGCTTATTTGCTTATTTTCATATTTAACACACATTTGATTGCTCTGTGATCTGAGAAATTGTGAACACTATTAACACATTCAAAACTATGTAATGCATCAACTAGATGATCAGATATCATACAATGTTCTAGATCTTACCCCACTGTCTTTGCTGCAGAAAGTATAATCAAATCATTTACACATAAGTAAAGCGAATTTTGGTCTAAAAATTGTATTTAAAAAAATATAATAAATAAACAAACAAAACAAAACAAAAAACGACCTAGCTTGATGAGTAAATTCTAGTAATGAGTACTTCTAGTAATCCCGACTCATACAGGCATAGTCAGCAAGAGTTCATGTCAGTAATGAATCAAGTTCATTTAAAATGATTGTTATTATCATTATTATTATTATCATTATTATTATTATCATTATTATTATTATTAATATTATTATAATTTTAACCCCAGTACAATAGAACAGGTAGACATAAGTTCATCAATTTACATTCAAATACTTTATCTCATTTGGACAGTTGTTATCAATGTGTCATTTGAAGTATCTTGAGATCTGACATGAGTGGTTCATAGACATGATAGATCTCGTTTTTGACGGGTTACTTAATAAGAGAAATGGACATACTAGATTATTCCACCACCACCCCCTACACACACGCGCGAGCGCGAGCGCGCACACACACAAACACACCACAAAACATATCAAAACAAAAATGAAACAAAAACATTTTTTTTTTCTATTTTTAGCAGGAATGCCCTGTGTGGTATTTGATAGCCGAAATCCGGAATAGCTGTAGATCTGTATTGAATGATTTAATATCTAGATGAAATTATCATGAACATGATGAAGTAGTACATTTAATTGAATATTAGGCCTAACTATACAAGAAGGTGTAGAAAAACCCAATGAAATAAGCATGCGCTGTCTTTATTGTCACACAGAATGTGAACAAAAGCTCAGAACCTGTAGCACATGGATCGAATTATAATACTGCCGTCGAAGTTGGATTCATAATTTTCATAGCATGTCTTCTACTAACTCTTGCCGTCTATCTACTAGCTCCGTAAGTACAACATTAATATTTGTAAGCCCGCCACACATGATCTATTCTGGATAAGATCTGATTTTGGAAGAATTTGCAATAACATTTATTTCAAACATTCAAACCAGTCAAATACGCATTATGCATGATGAAATTGAAATTACGGGGAAAGGGAAAGAAAAGGCACCTCTTAGGTCGCACGCCTGTGAATATTGCCCCATAGGCTCCTGTGTTAAAAATGAGATTTCAAAAAATCATGAAAAATAAGTGCTAGTAATAACACCATTCAAACCTCTGTCCTTACAAGATCTTACAATATCCTTCACTTTCTGAAAATATGAAGGGGTGTTTTTCAGCATTTTTTTCTGTACAGGGGCTGAAAGATAGACTAACCAAAAACTTGGTAAAAGCTCCAGTGGTTGTGAGGTTTCTTGCCCCCACTAAAAGGTTCCCCCAAAATCCAACTGGGACCAACTGCTGTACTCTCATGGGGCTGATATCAACCAGTAATTATCCCTCTCTATGCACATATGAAAAAAGCTGTTGAGATATATAGCATTGATTTTATATGAATATTTTTCCAACAATGATGTCCTCTTTGGTACGGGTTGGAGTAATCTCTGGAAATGAGGGATCTATTTACAGGCGTGTAACGTCAGAATAGACGCGCGCTTGTCTACGATTTGAAGCCTATTTAGCCTTTGCTTACAAGAAGCTTTTTAATCGTACCGAAATTTGTTTTGCCGTTTTCATAACAAGAACCTCATACAATCAAGATGCAGTATAATGTGGCAGCGATCTTTATGAAAACCGGATCGCAGTCGGATTGTAAGGTATGCAGTATCAAGATGCAGTATAATGTGGCAGCGATCTTTATGAAAACCGGATCGCAGTCGGATTGTAAGGTATGCAGTTGACTTTAAGAATCAGGATAGGCCTACTTGCTCATTTAATGAGGACAGGTTTTGAAATAGAGTTAGAAAGCAACCAAAAACCCACCAAGTATTATCATTTTCAATCATGCATGTGACCATGTTTTTTTTTTTCACCTGGGCCGAAAGTGGGTAGTATGGCGTCAATGGTTTGGTATATAAGCCATTTCGTAGTTAGAGTCATGTCCCGAATGATCTCAAATATCCAAAGATATTTTAAACATGGAGAGGTCCCTTTCAGTACCCTTGAATTGTCACTCCCAAAGTGGCAGAGGTACCCCATGAATAGCTTTTCTTTCGATTTTGAAAGGAATTCTTCCACTTGGGTATCATGAATGCAACATGGGTGCAGTTATTAGCACATATCAAGTATTTGTGTCAGTGTGTTTAAAGGAGAATACAACCCAGACATCAGTGCGCTTCCAGTGAATGAAGAAGAAAAAGAAGAGTAAACAGTGAAAGTTTGAAGAAAATCGGACAATCTGTTTAAGAGTTATGAACTTTGAAAGTTTAAGTAGATCCTTATTATGGGATCCTTGAATTGGCAACTTTGCCAGCAACTGTGATGTCATCGTGGACAACTCTCCATTCATTTTGTACACAGAATTTAACATTCTCTTTATTTTCAAGAAAAATATAAATTCTTTTGATTTATTATTTGAATATGACATGGCTATATGAATTCTGCAAGCATTTTGGGAAGAATTACGTTGATTCCTGACTTGAAATTTCATGTAAATCAATTTTTTTGAAAAAATTACGTACAAAATGAATGGAGAGTTGTCCACGATGACTTCACAGATGCTGGCAAAAAAGTTGCCACTCAAGGACCCCCATAATAGGGATTTACTGACACTTTCAAAATTCATAACTCATGAACCGATTTTCTCAAACGTTCACTGTTTACTCTTCTTGGTCATCTTTATTCACTAAGAGCACACTGATGCCTGGGTTGAGTCCTTTCTGATTTTTAACCCGATCGACCTCTATCTGCTCATGCTCAATTGTACTAGCAATATACATAAAGTCCGTGCTACGTACTCGATTCTCCATGTGATACTCGGTACGTGAATCACTCGACTCGTCTAGACTATAATTTAGACCAGAGAAGCAAAATCACTCGGTTACCTTATCCAATACTGGTTTGTCTATCCTTAGTGTAAGCGCGCACGAAATTTACAAAATAATCAGGTCAGAGAAGTTAAGACTAGAAATGAATCCGGGTATGAAATGAATCCAGGTATAAATGAATAAAGTGCACCGTCATCTTCGTCAACTGCTCGTGGCGCAGTGGTTAAAGCCATTGTCAGAGCTCGATATATTATTGGTCATGCATGTCAAGGGTTCGAATCCCCATGACGATGGTAATCTTTTTGTCGTTATGAAATTGATGACAATGGCGTTTATTCCGTCGACGAAATAGTTAAAATATGATAGATATTCTTCGATCAAGTGCCTACCATTTTGTGCCTGCTTACACTAAGGATCGACCCTAATACTCCTCCATTAATTAACATTACCTTCAAAAATCAAGGAATGAATACACCTCATTTCTTCAGTTTTCTCATGACATTTCCATTTACTTTTATATCTTTGTGTACAACCCAAAGGAAGATGAGGACTACACAACGTGGCAAGATTCTTATTATTCAGTTCGTCATTTTGCTTTGCTTCAAAATCTGCTTCCTCTGTATCATATCTATTGACAATTGGACATCAGACCCGCATACGGAAGAGAGAGCGTGCTTAGCATTGTTGGTAGTTTTTCACTACACTGGCTTATCGTGTACTTGTTTGATAAACGTGCGTCTCTTCTGTCTCTACCTTGTCTCCAGTAAACCTCTTAAGAAGCTTTCTTCATCTTGCAGGCGTAAAGCTGCATTGTGGACGCTTGGTAAAAACCTCATGAGTTTTTATTTTTAATTGATGACACTTTTTTTTTTTCTAGCATCCAGTTTGAAAATGTTTTCTTTAAGTCACACAAACATCCATGTATTTCACTTTGAACTATACTGAAAGATGTTGAATGGAGCTAATTCTGTCGTCAATGATTTGCAAGTACAAAGTTATAGAGTAGATCATCTAGCAATTGAGGAATCGTTTGCTTTCTTAGATAAAAGACATGCGTCAGAAAATCCAAAGCGTTTTGAGTCAGATAACATGTCAAACTTGATTACTATTTCATTTTCAGGTCTCCCAGGTCTGATAGTGTTCATAACTATGATCTCCTCTAAATGCGTTTACGTTTTCACCGAAGGGTAAGCATGTTATCCCCTATTTGATTTATTTGATCATTTTCTGTTAAAGAACAGATGATATAAAAAGGGAGAAACCGGTTTAGGGTTGTTCACTCGTTCAATTACAATAAATCAATTAGGTTGTCAGTAAAAATTAGTAAATACCCTAAGGTCTTGAAATAATAATAAATCTACTCAGTGTTATTGAAAAGCATGTGCACAGTACTGGCCAAACACTCTAAGATATTTCTTGTCATATTTCTAATGTGAGGCATTTGAAGACTAATCCTATCCATGGGACATTTTCCCCATGATGTCCTTTCAAAGTGAAATAAAAGACTGAGAAAGCTCAGTGTGACGTTGAAATAAGAAATCAACCATGAAACTTACTACATGATCATGAAAGGAGATAAAATCAAAGGAGACGACCTTTTTCGAGGGCAACAGTTATCTAGAAAGGAGACAAGTTCAGCATAGTGAACATGCCTGATTTTGGATCTACGTTGGTCCTTGTGGTGCCGTATTGAAACCCTATGACAGTATCATAACCGATTTGACTGCGAATTCTCTTGAGCACATTATGCACATAAATCACCGAGGAATTAAAGTAGTGCTTTTTTCTACATTTGAAATGAATTAAATACAAAATATTTCTTATATTTTACGGTTTTAACCAGTATAGATGCTATTATCATAATTAATGTTATTATTGTTATCATGATCATCATCATCAGTAGCAGCAGCAGCAGCAGCAGCAGTAGTAGTAGTAGTAGTCGCAGTAGTAGTATCATTGTAGATATAGTTCTCCCCACAAAGATTGAGTAATTACCTGTCAAAACATGTACATTACTTTGTTATCGTTTCATGCATGCCATATTCAAACACGTATGCTACATGTTACTATAATATTGTATTTCATCATTTCAATATTCTACCAGGTGTTTCTCGTACGTGCAATCTATGGTCGGAGCAGTGATCGTCTCAGTTGGACTCATCTTCCTCTTGAATGCTAGCATTTTGATTCGACTCTATTTCCCTTCACATCGTTTGTCACCTAATCCTCAAGCTGGAGAAGGTAACAAGAATGTACCAAAGTCTGAGAAGAGAGTGTATGTATGGATCGCTGTATGTGATTTCATTCTGTTATGTCTGTTCTGGACATTCGGGTATCTCTTCGTATTTTCACCCGGCAGTAAGACGGTAGAGCTAATGCTTGTAGGATTCACAGTTCTGCATGGATTATTCATTATTTTCCTGCATTTGCTTGTTCCATCAGAGGTACGACAAGAGGTGAAAGGAATCTTCAGTTTCTGTCGTTTGACGTCATTTCGTAACGTTCCATTTTCCCGACGGGTTTCAGTTATACATGAAATCGATCAGAGAAACGTGCCTGGTAACTCACAGCTGCAAAATGATATGGGTGTGAGCCTGCAACCTAACAAAGAAATAAAGCCTCTCGTCCAAGGTTCTTCTGAAACAGATTTTCATCCGACATCGACATTCCCGGCTGCCCCTTGTCCATGGTTAGGTCAGACCTCTAATTCTGAACTGAAACCACTTGCATCAGTCATTCTAGCGGATTACCCCATTCAAAGGTCTCCAAAGTTTCGCCTGCCGCCTCTCAATACCCCTGATCAAAATCCGGTACGTGATCCTGATCTTCGATCTGACTGTCTTGAACCTACCTTTCCCCGATCCAAAGTTCCCATGTTATCGGAAATCAAAAAGAATACCAGCCTAACTGATTCACTTCCATCGAAACCTACCTGCGACGAGGAAAGATCGCCGAATATTTCACCAAGAGATTCTCCACTTCATTTGCGTGATGACCATGGTAAGAATGTTGAGAAGACACCATCTCACCAGAAAGCTGTACGTACAGACCATGATGTGTCATCACCGTCAGATGACAATGATATTCACACTGAAGTTGACACCCTGGAACTAGAAGCATCAGCTGGTAATATTCACAGTGAAGACGACACCCTGGAACTAGAAGCATCAACTAGGAGCTCTAAGGATCAGAACAAAGCTGACTCGTATTACATCACTAACGCATACAACGAGTTGATATATGAAACATTGTATTAAACATCATATTATATTCATTGAAGTGTGTTATATCATTGAAGAATCTTTCTACGTGTATTTATAATCATAGAAATTTCTAGAAATATAAATGATTATTTCTCGTTTGTTGTAGTAAATAACACACAAAGAATCATAGTAATCGTTCAACATTTAGAAGAAGAACCTTCTGGATTATTTTCTGAGTCTTGTTATACTAGCATTTCATTTGTATTATTCGTAATAGTCTCTGTTTAAAGCTGTTGAAATAATTAGATGCATTTGGAAGTTACTTGGATACCTGAGATTCAGTCTGACATTGTAGATTTCATTTGACCTTATAATGAACTCAGAATACAATATAGCATGATAAGGTCTATTCATAAGGGAGTCTGGAGAGTTTATGCAATGTATCAAGAAAAGAATGTTAATGACTTGTTAACAGTCTGGCCTACTGTAGTAGGGAAGAAACTAGATTTTGTTTAATACAGAAAGGAAAGGATATTTCAAGGGTATTCTAGATTAATACTAGATT
The DNA here is from genome assembly GCA_029962745.1 of Echinometra lucunter. Classification (NCBI taxonomy): domain Eukaryota; kingdom Metazoa; phylum Echinodermata; class Echinoidea; order Camarodonta; family Echinometridae; genus Echinometra; species Echinometra lucunter. The sequence goes on from CM057157.1 coordinate 32,479,612, forward strand.
TGTATATGAAACTGGGAGTTTTCTCCGACTGAGAGAGAATTTGCCCAGTTCGTGCAGAAGTTACAGAGCTTTTGTAGGACACAAGTCATGCAGTACCATAACAGCGTGGAATGCTTATTTATAATCACTCTCTCAACCTGTGGAGAACGATTTCAACTTGACTTAGACATCGAAACGGATGTCATTTTGGATATCGTTCCCAAAGTCATTTCGACATCGTCTTTGACATCGTCGTGGACTTTGGAATTAACAGGAATTGACCTGGATATATTATCGTCAGCACAGTGGACTCTTTATTTTCCAATCTTCTTTATTGTAAGTCTTGAAATTTCCTTTATCTTGCAGGTTTTGATCATTTTATTGTAAATAACACAAATTAAACTGCATTCATTATTGAATTAATAATTCATTTGTTGCCTGTCGGATCAACCTTTGATCTGATATCGTAACAAGTGTGATATACGTGTAGACATGAAAAGGATGGGAACATCTAGATGCCTACACGTGCACAGAAAATGAAATGATTTCAAGTCTTATTTGGCTGTCAGTGAGTGTAGCATTTAAGTTGATTTGCCTGCGCGCGCAGCAATTGGAGAAACTCAAAGTTGATAATCAAGCCAAACGAATTTATGGTATATTCTATTCAATTTTACATGAGTTACTACGTATTGATGACTGCATCAGTAACTGGCGTTTTCTTTCCTTCGTCACTGGTGGTAAAAAGGGGTTAGTGAAAAGTGAACAATACAATGACTGATAAGATTTCAAACCAAACACTGAAAAAATGTTTGCTTGTTCCCCAATGTTGCTTGTCTTATTCTCGCTACCTCTCTTTCTCCCTCTCACACGGTAGTATACATATCAAATGTTTTATTATTGTATTGTTGTATAGAAGCCAGCGTGTCTACTCGAAAAAGTGTGTTTGTGTGTGTGGGGGGGGGGGGGATGGCTGAACATTCCAGATGTCCTAAATCATTCATACTGACAAAAGAAAGTAAATTCTTGCTCGTATTTTCAAAGGCTTACCCGCAGCCGCAATAGCCGACTTTCGACACACAAGAATTTATTTTCTAACAATATCGCCCATGTAGATCTGTTTTAGGTAAACTTTCCGCTTGCTTCCTTTCAGTTCTACCAGGTGTTAAAAAAAAACATTTCTCACTTTTGATCTGTAAAAGCCCAAAACTATAATACTGAAATTGATATGGGTTAAAGCTGTATACTGTACAATGTTGTTGGAGGTGATTTGGATATGATATCATAAATTATTTCAAAGAAATTCATGCAGGTTCTCTGTCAGTTAGTGTTATGTTCTTGTGTTGTGGTTCTTAAAGGGACACATAATAATGAGGTTATAGCACAGAGATATAACTAGTGTCTGCCATTTAATGTTAAGCCATCTTGCTCTCTCTTGCGCATGCGTACAAGGCTGCACATGAAGCTTGCGTGGTTAGTCTTCATTTCATACATCACATTCCTCCCCTTTTAATTGGGAGCATATCCTGCTTCATTTCAGCTGGCTAATGTAATACATTCACTACCCATGTATAACACTAGATAAACAAAGTAACACTGCGTAACTTGCAAACAGATAACAGCAATACCAAACTAGGCATGCTAGGCAAAACTTCGCCATAACAATATTTTGCTTACATAACAATATTTTGCTTACTTAACAATTAACCATAATCATTAAACATACATGGCTATTTCACACTACCCCCTTTGAATACTTCATCCTAAATATCACCCTATAAAGGTAGTAGCTATGTGCCATGTTACTTCACATTGTGTTTTATCTGTTAACTGTTCACTGGCCTAAAATATGTGATTCTTATCACATGCAGCAGGTTATAATGGTAATTTAATCCTTAAGACTGCATCATAATAACTTTCTCAATAAGTTTGCATAAATGTGTTTGCATCAAGGATAATGTCTCGTGAATGACTCCAAATAAAATGTTCACGACTCATATGATGGCTATAAATCTATAACTTTTCTAACATTTTTTTGGCTTAAATCTCAGACTAGTGTATTATATACCATGCGAGTTATTTTGCTTTTCAATTTCTCTAATAAAACAAACTTTCAATATTACAACACTTTGTGATTGTGTCATTATTTGCATCCATGTCAAAGGTAACACTATTTCTCTCTACCTATAGAACTTCATTCTCTTCTCTCCACCCTCTATTTTTTTTTTTTTTTTTAATATCATTCAAACTATGAATTGAATTACCAATTAGTTGTGCAATAAGTCCCCATAACTTGTTCTTACTAAAAAAACATTCATCCCTGTACAATTGTGGCATAAGATCACAATTTAAAACATACCTCGTTCCATTTAACAAATTAGTGTCATTACCAAACTAGTAGCCTTCTAACGTGGCTATAATTGTTTCTCCTAACTGTATATCCAATAACACTATTTACAATCATGTTAACAGCTTTTGACTTTTCCTTCTTTTGTATGTAGCTGTTATTGTGTATAGATTTAATGATATACAATGAAATCTGTGAACTTTGAGGGTGTCTTTGACTTCCGGGTGGACATTCGTCTTTCTGACATGACCTTAGAATTTGGCATGTTTGGCGCGACAGCTCCATCAGAATCACTCAGTGGCTCTGTTGGGGCCTGCTGTGATATGGCTGTAGTATCAGCGTGACACTGTTCAGTGTTTGAAGTTAGGGATTCGCTAGTACTAGGTGCCATATTGGGATTCTCTGTTGTCTGGCTTGGATACTGCGTCTGTTGAGTCAGAATCTCCGGGTGTAGATTGGTGTGCTGATCAGGCATTTCTTCCTTGTCATGATCATCTTCACGCGATAGAGTATAACGTCTAATGTGATCCACATGGCGGCGTACCTCTCTACCATCCTGCAACTCTATCACGTACATGACTTCATTGAGTGTTTCAGTTACTATTCCTCTGAGCCAAGTTGGTCCAGCTGCAAAGTTCTTCACCAGGACAGTATCATTCAACTTGAACTGTCTCATCTTTGAGCGCTTGTCTGCCGCCTGTTTCATTGCAGATTGCTGCTTCTGAACAGACTTGTGCAGGTTTGGACGGACATGGTCCATTCTACTTCTGATCTTCCTTCTGAACATTAGTTCACTTGGTGTTTTCATGGTAGTTCCTTGTGGAGTTATCCGATAGGTCATCAGGAATACTTGGATGCGCATCTCCAATGATGTTCCACTGGTTTTCTTCACTCCACTCTTCACGGTTTGCACGGCTCTTTCAGCAAGGCCATTGCTGGAAGGGTGTTTTGGGGCTGTTTGTACATGTTCCACATTGTTGTTGAACAGGAAGTTCGAAAAGTCTTCAGAGACAAACTGGGTGCCGTTGTCACTTACGACCGTTTCTGGAATACCATACGTTGCGAAAAGGCGTCGCATGGCAGTGACTGTAGCAGCTGCAGTGGCGTGTGTCACTCTAATAGCTTCAATCCACTTGGTATAGGCGTCAACAACAATCAGCACGTTCTGGTTATCGATGTAGGCGTAATCGATGTGGATCCTACTCCAGGGTCGTTCTGGGAACTCCCATGGGTGGATTGGGGCAGGTTGTGGGCTTTGCTGGTGCTCCTGACAAGTTGGACAGGTCTTCACCTTCTCTTCCAAACTTTTGTCAATACCTGGCCACCAGACAAAGGATCGTGCAAGCGCTTTCATTTTAACTATCCCTGGATGAGTCCCATGAAGTTCATCAAGGATCCTTTGTCTCATCTGCTTGTTGTCTGGAATGACCACTCTATGTCCCCATAATATGATGTCGTCCTCAATCGACAGTTCCTCCTTCTTTTGCGCAAAGGCTTTGAGCTCTGGTGGAATGTTCTTGGGGTTTGGCCATCCATTCATCACATAGGCTGTCACTCTTGCGAGAACAGAATCCTTCTTGGTGAACTTCTTGACTTCATCGGCTTCAACTGGCCTTGTGTCAATATCCAGCATGTTGATTTGAACTGGAGGCTGCTCATCCAGCTCTGCAAGACTCTGATGCGACCACACTGTTTGATCATCTGCCAAGGGTAGGCGTGAAAGGGCGTCTGCATTCTGGTGCTGTTTGCCTTCCTTGTGTATGATGTCATAGTCGTAGGCTGAGAGGATCATGTGCCACCTGGCTAACCGTGCAGATGCCATGGGGCTTGCAGGTTTGGTGTCACCGAATATGCCTAACAGCGGCTTGTGGTCTGTGACGATTGTAAATCGTCGTCCGTAGAGATACTTGTGAAATTTCTTTACACCGAAAATGACAGAGAGTCCTTCCTTTTCATATTGGGCGTAATTTGCTTCACTCTTGGTAAGCGTGCGTGATGCGAATGAAATGGGCTGCTCTAGACCGTCCGGTCCTACATGGCTGAGGACTACACCTAGACCATAGGGGCTTGCATCACATTGCAACAACAAAGGCTTACTGGGGTCGTAGTGTGTTAACACTGTGTCACTCTGAACCAGTTCCTTTGACTTCTGGAAGGCTCTTTCTTGGTCTCCTCCCCACTTCAGGTTTGGATCGGGTTTGTTCCGATCTCCACGCTTCTTTGGCACTGAAGCATACTCTGCCTTCAACAGTGTTATTAGTGGGGCGATCTCTTTGGTAAGATTTGGTATGAACTTCCGATAGTAGCCAAGAAGACCTAGGTATGCTTGCAGCTGACTCTGGTTCTGTGGTCTAGGAGTCTTCTGGATGGCTTCGATCTTGTCTGGGAGTGGGCTGATTCCATGTTGATCCAGCTTGTGACCAAGGAACTCCACCGAGTCCATCATGAACTCGCACTTTTCCCTTTTCAGTCGAAGTCCATTACTCTCTAGGCAATACAGTACAGCTTGCAAGTTGGCGATGTGTTCTTCATCTGTCTTCCCGCTAACTATAATATCATCAAGGTACGGGCGACACATTGGTATGTCTGCTAACAGTGACTCCATTGCTCTTTGGAAGAGCGCAGGGGCTGTGGCGATGCCAAAGGGTAACCTAGTGTACTGAAAAGTCCTCTGTGTGTATTTACTGTGGTGTACTTCCTTGCTTGTTCATCAAGTTCTATCTGGTGGTATGCATGTGACAGGTCAAGCTTGCTGAACTTTTGACCTCCACCTAAGTCCTGGAGCATATCCTGGAGCGAAGGAATTGGGTACCTTTCCACTCTTAGAACTTTATTTGCTGTCAACTTATAGTTGCCACAGATGCGGACTTTCCCGTTTGGCTTCTTCACCACTACGATAGGACATGCGTAATCAGCAAACTTCACCGGCTTAATCACGCCTTGGTCCTGTAGCTCATCGATGGCTTCATCAATTTTCTGGCGCATTGCATATGGGACTGGTGCAGCTTTGTAGAACATGGCTTTATCTCCATCATCTTGAAGATGCACCTTTGCTTGGTAGCCTTCAAGTTTACCAACTTTTGAACAGTCAAACACTTGCTTGTGCTTCGCTAACATGTCTTGTAAGGTAGCTTGTACCTTGTGCACGGCTTCTGGATTGTTGGAAACATGAGCTTGAAGGTTGAGGCGATTCTGTAGGAATCCTTCTGGTGCGGCTTGCATCCAGTCTCGGCCAAATAACGCAACACCTTTCTCAACTACAAGAAGTGGCAACTTCTTTGGTGGTTGGCTGGCATCAAACTGGACTTCTACCATTGCCTCACCAATGACTGGTACTGATGAGCCTGTGTATGTTTTCAAGGAAACATTTGCTTGCTTCACATCAGCTTGGTGTCCCAATTTAATGAAATCCTGCTGAGACATCATCGTCCAGGGGCTTCCTGTGTCGATTTCTAAGTTAACTTGGATTCCATTTAGGTTTAGGCTTGTCTGGAACGGTTCACTGTACCTTGCCATCTTATTTACCATTCCACCCCTGAGGTGTCTGAGCTCTACACCAGTCATGTTTTCTGGCAGTTCTGCATCTTCCTCACCATCCAAGTGGTGTGCAGCTTTCTTTCTAGATCTGTATTGCTTGATCTTCTCACACTGGCTGCGGGTGTGACCCACTTGAGAACACTGAAAGCATTTCTCATCCTTAAATCTGCATGCTGACTGGACATGGTCACCTGAGCCACATCTCCAACATCTTGAGGCAGGTTTTTCCTGTTTCTTTAGGCTTGGCTTTTGGGGCTTTCCCTTCACGTCCTGCTTCTGTCTTTGATGTGTATTCCGACGCGATGAGAACACGTCTGATTTATGCTGGCTTCTGCCCTGCATCTTCTGAACCGTAGGTGACTCGGTCCCTTTACTCAATACTTTGAGCTTTTCAACATCCTTGTTTGCTACCTCCATCGCTGTGGCGGTCTGTAGTGCATGTTGTAAGGTTAGGGATGGCTCACTTAACAGCTTGCGTTGAATTGCGATATCCCGGCAACCCACTACTAGACGGTCCCTAATCATGTTATCTAACTCCTTGAAATTACAGCCTTCGCTTAATTGGCGCAAATTTGCCACAAATTGCGGTATGGACTCGTCTTGCTTTTGCACACAAGTGTAGAACCTATAGCGCTGAACAATTTCAGTAGGCTTTGGTGCGAAGTGTGTCTTAAGCGTGTCCTTGCACACTGTGTATGTTTGATCTACTGGTTTACTGGGCTGCAGGAGAGCTCTGAGAATGTGGTAGCTCTTACTACCAAGATTTGTCAGAAATATTGCCCTTCTTTTTCCATCTTCCTGTACATTGTTAGCATCAAACCATGCTTCTAGGAGTTCAAGCCATTCGTCAAAATTGTACCCATCACCCAGTTTGGGCACACTACCAATATGTTGGCTTGCCATAATTTTGTTTCATAGGTTGTACAAAATCCAGCTGTTAACTTGATTGTAACTACTGTACATAGGCAACTGTAAAACCAAGTAACAAATTGATCATAAAATATGACTTTGATCTTGCAATTTAGCGTAAGCAAAGCTTATTTGCTTAGAATATAATGCCTACACAAGCATTAATATATATAGGCCTACATGAAACAAATGAGCTAGAACGAAATATAGTCCAAGGATTGAACAATAGTATATATCACTACACACAACTGGTATGTGGGACTACCCTCTGTATAATTAGGTGTAGTGTGGGCTGCAGCTATTCAATGGAATAGCAAATATAGGCACTGGGTCCTGGTCCTAATTGCTAGGTCTTAGGCTATAATCGATCAACACTCTGGGCCTGAAGTTAGTCCTATAACTGATTAGACCTGGTCCTGCTTTCTTAGACCTGGACCTTGTTTGGTCCTTTAACTCAGAGACCTGGTCCTAGTTTAGACCTGCTTATAAGATTATACCTGTTCCTGCTTTTTTAGACCTGGACCTTCTTGTTGGTCCTAAATTTCATAGGCCTGGTCCTACTTGCATAGCCTTAGACCAGTTGACCAACTTGCTATAGAGTCTACGACTACGGCATAAATAAACTTTGCTTAGTTTATCGTTATTTACTGCATAAACCATCAGACCTCAATTTGGTCTTGGGCTTGGTCCTATATAGATCATGACTCTATTACTATCTTAACGACCTAACTTACTTGGACCAGTGTAACAACTCAGCACGGCATGTACTTTGTTACATACAAGACTATGCTTCGACTAATTCTTTAGTCCACAACATTGCAAATACAACCATAATAACAGTATTTTGGACCTGGACTAATTAGTCTTACTCTTAGTCTTAGAGTAAGCTAGTACAGTTCCTAAGTTCATCCAATAGACTAAAGTCTTTAATGTTTTGTTTCTGTTTCACTCATTTCATTGTACTGCTACTGGCTTGGCTTGTATTGAGTCTTGGCACTACAACTTAGTCCTAGCTTGTAAGTTGTAGACTCAAGCTTGCTTGGCTTGGGCTTGTAGTGAGTCTTGGCCCTACAATTTGGTCCTGGCTGGCAGACTCAAAACTTGCTTGGCTGGCTCACACTGGGCTAAGTCTTGTTGCTAGGCCTGGGCTGGACTTGGCAGGTACCGGCTGGGTCCTCGGCTTGGTCCTTGGGCTCTGTTGCTTGCTGCTGGGCTGGGCGGGCTTGGAGACTTCGGGCTTGAAGTTGGCTCCAAATTACTAAGTCAATAGTAAAGATGTGGCAACATCTAGGGCTAGGCCTAATTTACAACAATGTCAAAGTTATGGGCTGCAGACACTACATAACTAAGTCTCAACATAGGCTGGCATGAGCGGTGTGAGGCTTCTGCAAAGCGTCCATTTAAGCAAACCTCTTTCACCCGTCATCCAATTTAACTTTGGCATAAAAACAATGCGAGACTAGAGCACAGTGTCTATTGATGGCTTTGTTTTGATAGGCCTCATAAATTCATTCTGCTAGTCTAGACTTTTTCTGGTCTAGTCTAGATCTAGTCCTGTGATTCCACTTCGATACTCGATGAATCAGTGGAAGGCTGCAGCAAAGCGTTCATAAGTATTACAACTTTAATACTTGCGAACTTTCATCTCAATGGCTGGGCTGGGTCCTGGATCTGGTCTGCGTTGCTACTAGTACCAGTTCTCAGTCTGACTTGCGGCTAGGCTGCGATTGTCCAATCACAGTGTATAACATTGTCCTTCTCTGTGCGGCGGTGCATTGGCCGTGTTGCTAAGGCTAGCTATGTGCCCGTAATATGCTCAGCGGCTGATATCAATGACAATGTCCGCGGCCAATTTCCAAAAGCTGTCCGGAGTGCATTTCACTAACTGGAAACAAGTCCAAACTAATCTCATTTTTATCCCATCCTCGTCGCCAAATTGTTATGTTCTTGTGTTGTGGTTCTTAAAGGGACACATAATAATGAGGTTATAGCACAGAGATATAACTAGTGTCTGCCATTTAATGTTAAGCCATCTTGCTCTCTCTTGCGCATGCGTACAAGGCTGCACATGAAGCTTGCGTGGTTAGTCTTCATTTCATACATCACAGTTAGGTTGACAGGTAGGTCTGACAGAGCTCTGGGGAGCGTTTCATGAAAGGACTTGTCGGATGCCAATCAAAATCAAGGAAAGATGTCAGATCTGACAACTTGTCAGACAACAAATGTTGATGAAACGCTCCCCAGATTTCTCACCTATAGTTAAATCTTAAAACCTTAATATTGTTCTACAAGCATCAGTGAGTTGGATATAATATATGGAAGCTACTAGAAAATCTTTACGCTATATACTGCATTCGTAACATGACCGATGAACATTTCTGGATGTCATTTGGACTGAGCTAAGTATAGTGGCCATCTTACACATTGCAGTACACTACATGCTACAGCTAGCATTCAAGTTCACTCAAGCCTTACCCATAGTCTGTTACAGTGCTGACCATCATTAAAATAGAACTGGACAGGATTATGACATCCCTTCTACTTGCTTCCTGTTTAGAGTAAGTGCTTTAGCTTGTACACAGAACTGCTACGCCCTGGGTATAAGTTTCTCACCACCTTCTATACAAAATATCTCGGTTCACGGACTCTTTACTACTCCAACATAACTGCAACCTTTCAACACCCAAGGGCAGTGTTGCTCTTTAATACCATCATGTAAGTTGTTTACCCCTCATATACCAGCTCATCTACAGTCTAGGGACATTGAGACAAACCCAGGTCCAGATCAACCTCATCATAGCGAGGGAGTTGGAAATCCAAATTCGAAAGGCAGTATATGTCTGGTCTCCTACTAAATAGTCGATCATTGAGACACAACATACCTGTTCTCCTAACACATCTAGCCACACAGCCTGATGATATATTATCTATATGTGAAACACGGCTGAGCAGCTCATGCATTACAAGCGAACTAGGATTCCCAGAACATAATGCTGTTCTTTGGAGGGATAGGGTGGAAGTTTAACATCTAACTGACAAAGGTGGGGTGGCGTCATTACAGCTGTGGACGCGACTCCTCATCCTCGCCGCATGAAGTCTTTTGAGCATCCGAATATAGAAATGACCTGCGTCGAATTTGGAAATACTCATCAGCAACTCATAGTGGTTTCTTGTTTCAGTCTATCGATCCCCAAATGCCCCAGCTGCGAAATATTTTTTCCCAAACAGGTTTACCTATAGGCACATGTAAAGCCAATGACGGCATTGTTAGAAACATGTCTGAGAAGTAAGACTAGCAGTGAATTCCGGTATAAATGTCATAAAGAACGCATCCTCGGCAAAAGGTTCTCGTGGCTCGATCGGATGGTCGATCGTTTTATGAAAGAAAGGTTTCGAGTTCGATTCCTACTCTCGTCAATATCATATTTTTGGCGTTTATTCTGTCAGAAATAGTTAAAGTATCACAGCTATTCTTGAATCCAGTCGTATTTCGCAAACCTGTTTGGGGGAAAAAAATCGCGCCAGGCTGTGTTCTTGGATTACTTCCAAGAGACCATCGATGTCCTACAGAATACTTCTTCGGACTTAGCTGGTATCCTAGTTCTTGGTGATCTGAATGATGATCTTCTAAATGACCGTTTGCCGGACTCATGTAGCCTCTAATCTATAATGAACTTCTTGGATGCTACTCAGGTTGTCAACTCTGTAACGAGATCTGCAAAAGAGAACCCATCCTCAGGTACTTTGCTTGATCACATTTTTACCAACAGGCCAGATCTACTCCTTGAATCATCAATTTTTCCAAATCCAGTGCACATGATCACCATGGAGTCTACTTTAGACTCAAACGCACATCTACATTCGCCTCTCAACAAATTGTGCAAGAATTTATGTTGTACAACACTTCCAACACCTGAATCGCTTGCTGCAGCTTGTGCCGTGGTGTATATACATGAATCCTGATGACATCGAGACCACGTGGGAAGGTTTCCTGGATATCTTGGATGCTGCCGTCAGAGACACAATTCCCAGAATCAGGAAACGTCAAATTAGATACAAGCCTTGGATTACAGAAGAAAACAAGCACCTCATCAATAACAAGCGTAGGCCTATGCTTTTTAAAAGAGCGAAACCAACCAATCTCAAAGCTGATTGGGATTCTTATCGATCTTGGTGCAACTCAGTGAAATACAGTATCCGAATATCAGACTGGCCTGTCGTGTAACGGAACCAAACTGTGCACTTATCAAAATGTGCCGTGACAGAGGCACACTCTCTCCCACACCCACTGACTCCTTTACGAAGTTTTGATTTGTGCAGAATGATGGAAATTGAGCAAAATCTAAGTCCTATAACTTAAAAAATAAGCATGAATTTTTAAAGAATGACTTATGATATCATATTCCAATCACTCCAACAATTCAGCTTTAACCCATATCAATTTCATTATAATTTTTGGGCTTTTACAGATCAAAAGTGGGAAATGTTTCTGTTTTTTGTTTAACACCTAGTAGAACTGAAAGGAAGCAAGCGGCAAGTTGACCTAAAACAGCTCTAAACGGGCAATATTGTTAGAAAATAATTTATTCTGTGTGCTGCAGAAATATTGTCAAAATGTGCCTCCAAAGCTTAGGTCCCCCCCCCCCACCACCACCACCACCACTGTAAACATTCTAGTGACGCCCGTGTGCACAACAGCCGTTAGACAGGTGGATTCTTTGCCTGGTGGTGTCCTTTCCGTACATGCACAAAACTTCTCGATTTTAAAGATTTGAAGATTTTAAATGTACTGCGGTACCGATTCTGTCTTGTAAAAAATGAAAGACTACTCATACAGCGTGTTTTATATCATTCATTGTGATATTATTATCGTTTATCATGACATTATCATACACATTATTATAATTATAATAACATGATGATGATGCTGATATTAAAGATGACGATGGTAGTAATAATATAATGATAATAATAGTATGATAACGGTAATAATGATGATAATGATATTAATGATGATGATGGTGATAATGCTGAGAACGAGGCCGATAGCATGTGAGACCGACGTTCCATTAGACCCTTAATGAAGCTCTCATAAAGATTGTGGGTAGGTTATTGGAGGACATGTAAGAAAGATAAGTCTTTATTGAGACGGTAAAGTTCACCTGTGTTCGCCTAACTTCTATTAAGAGCCTGCTTTCCGCATTGAGCATTTGTTGCGTCTTTCATCATTAAAAAGGGTTGACATCCTAAAATGGTCTGGAGTTTGAAAAGGCTTATTATTTTTTAATGTAGCGTGGCTTTTAGGTATTACGAGATGGTGGAAGAAAATGAGTTTTATATGTACTTTCAGCGCATGAGAGAAATTGTGTGTGTGTGGTTTTTTTTTTCTCAAGGGACGCAGAGTCAACAAAATGACTCCCAACCCTCCCTCCTTAAGGTTTGTAGAGGAGTTTTTTTTTTTTTTTGGATGACTTGCTTTGTTGTTGTTGTTGCTGTTGTTGCTTGTTTCAGAATTTCATAGTAAAATGGTAAATAAAAAGCCGGGGTCACAGGGGAAGGGGGGGGGGGGGAGTAATTGTCACTGGATTTAGGTTTAAAATGGCACTCAGAATAACTGATGAAGACCCCTCCCTTTTTTACTTGTTAATGAGAGAAGCGAGGATGTATCTCCCTCACGTTTTACAAAGTTTCCAGCTAATGTTTGAGGGTTGATTCAACTAACCAAGGGGGCTATCCAGAGCCGAATAGTTGGACAGTGGAAGGCCATGATGAGCATGGTGAGTCTTAGCACGATGGGTGAGCAAGGTAAATATACAGAGTGAGTCAGAAAAATGTTACACTTTGTAAATGCTTATATCAGAATTATGATAAAAAATATATAATTATTCTTGCACCTCATCTGGATAGAGTAATGCTTACCCTTTATTTGATACCACATTTGTGGGGAATCAATAATGAATTTACTGGATATGAGTCGATTAATGTTAAGACCAATTTGCGCCAACAACAACAATGTGTTGCCTGATTTGAATTCAACTGCACCAGAGCAAGGAAGCGTTTTGTAATGACAACCGGGTTGCTCCAAATCAGGCATGGCACTGTTGAAGCAGAATTATGCTAAACAGCTTGTTTGCGAGTTCAAAAGCTTGGTGCCATCATGGTACAACAATTTTTTTTCCCCTCAGGAAGAGCCGTTCTCGTCACAATGAGTGTGCCAGGACACCGAATGTGATTATGGTGTGCAAGAGTTTGGCAGTCGCTTTTCCAATGTTAGATGCTCATCAGTCAGATTTTCTATGACAACATGGCGAAATATCATGCAACAGTAAAAACAATAATCTTGACAAATAACAATCAGGATCCTGTTGCATAGTAAGTTTGCCATCAATGGCAACTTCCATGGAACCTTGAATCTGATTGGCTGTTCTGCAGTGCTACCATGGTACTTAGCATTGATGGCATAGTCACCATTAACTGATTAAAGGTAAGTTTTTTTTGTTTGTTTGTTTGGCTTTTTTTTTACAACGGGACCCTGGTTGCAGCTGGTTGCAGAAGAACATCAAGAAGATAAGAGAACATCGAAGCTGTTCAGGAAAGGCTTGCAACCACAGCCTACTTGCTTGCGTGAATGTTATTTCTCTGTTTCAGCATGTAATCCTACGGTTCCATGACATTTGCTCCGGCGACATTTGCTCCGCCGACAACTGCTCCGAAAATGACGACAAGTGCTCCGCGACAAGTGCTCCGCGACATATGCTCCGCCGACATTTGCTCCGCCGACAATTGCTCCGCCGACAATTGCTCCGCCGACAATTGCTCCGCCGACATTTGCTCCGCCGACAATTGCTCCGCCGACATATGCTCCGCCGACATATGCTCCGCCGACATTTGCTCCGAAACGACGACATTTGCTCCGGCGACATTTGCTCCGCCGACATATGCTCCGGCGACATATATCCTCCAAAACGACATATGCTCCGCCGAATTATGCTCCAAAACGACGACATTTGCTCCGCCGAATTAATTATAATCATCAATAAATTGATAATAATTCTACTCTGCTCCGACAATAATGATTATGACAATTTGATTATGACAATTTGCTCCGCCGACATATGCTCCGGCGACATATATCCTCCAAAACGACATATGCTCCGCCGAATTATGCTCCAAAACGACGACATTTGCTCCGCCGAATTAATTATAATCATCAATAAATTGATAATAATTCTACTCTGCTCCGACAATAATGATTATGACAATTGCCTCGCCGCCAATTTCTCCACCGAATTGTTTTGGAAACCACGACACTTGAACCTTGCCCCCACGACACCATTCAGTGAATTTGAGGGCATGCCTTTATTATGTTTATCATTATATGTTACTCTAAATAAGAGTAATCATAGTAAATCAGAGTAGATCTCAAACTGCAAAGTAGTTTGCAAATATAGAAATACTGCGGTATGTCGGCGGAGCAAATGTCGGCGGAGCAAATGTCGGCGGAGCATATGTCGGCGGAGCAAATGTCGGCGGAGCATATGTCGGCGGAGCATATGTCGCGGAGCACTTGTCGCGGAGCACTTGTCGTCATTTTCGGAGCAGTTGTCGGCGGAGCAAATGTCGCCGGAGCAAATGTCGTGTCACCAATCCTACAACTTGGCGCAAATTGGTTTTGACTCTCTTTCAAACAATGGCAGTTGTGCGCATTGAAACAAAAGTTACCAACCAGCAACGAAATTATATACTCTATCCATACATGATATAAAATACTGTGTTAATCCCACTTTTTAACAATAATACTCAATTTAAAAAATGTAACGTTTTTTCTGACTTACACTGTAGAATCTATTATGTGATGTTGATGCAGCGATTATTTTAGAATGTAAGATATTTGGTCATTATGTTGACAGTGGTTTGTATAGTTGAATGACATTTAATAGGAAGCTTTAAAGTAACACATTCGGCTTGTTTGGTGACCGAAATCACTTTTTATTTGTTTAGGACCAGTAATTTTCGGTTTAATTACGATCTCGGTAGATGAGTTTACACCTTTGATCTGTTACCTATAAGCACATTAACTCTAAGACAAGGTTTCTTAAGATACGAGCCTTCAGACTTGACACACTGCAGAGTAAAAAAGGAATTCATAGTTGAAAGAGAGTGTAATATGTTTGGATGATTTCATCTGTGGAATTTCGCAGGATAGTTCAAGAGTTAGATGCGGACAATGGGGATAACGAGGCTTAAAAGCGCTAAGGTGTGTTATATAGGTTTGGCGTTTTGTTTGATCAAAAGGTTTTTAGCTTTAACTTGTAGCTTCTTTCCGTTACCTATTATGCTTAGACATATTCGCAGAATGATGAAGTTGTTTCTTGTATGAATGGTCACTATAAATATAGGTTTAATTGTCGATTACTCCGTTTGACTATAATTCAGCCAACAACAAGTACTTATTAGCCGAAATTTGTGAAACTGTTACACGAGTTACTTGGAAGGTTACATCATCAATGACCAGAAAACTTGTATAAAACAAATTTTTGATTAATTCCTCATATTCGCAAACTTAAGAAAATTAAACCCGCTATGGAATAAAATAACACACACACACACACAGAGAGCACATGCCACCAAAAATTGATCTTTTGGAACTTGGGCCTATGTTTGTATTGTCACGATGAAAAGAAAAAATCATATTGTTACTTCTAAAAGCATTATCCCGCTAATTCTGTCACAAAATATGAATATATTCATATAAAAGCGCTATTAATACTCCCAATTAATCAACTTTCCTAAAGCAGATTAAACTTTCACTCTAAAGACAGTGATATCGTGATACTATCAAGGTTTACCTCACAATATTTCTATGAATAATATCTCGTTTATGCACTTACAGTGTATAAAAATCATTTATTGTTTGATTCTGATATTAAATCACGTACACGAGAAAAACAAACTGCACTTCTAAGGCGTATTTGAAAGTTTTTTCATTGATGATTTTCCATCGGGGAAAGTCAAAAGTAGCTGTAGAAGGCTTGATCTATTCTCACTGAAACCCCCCCCCCCCCGCCCCCCCCCCCCCAAAAAAACAACTTTTAATATGCTTTAATCCGAAGCCACTGTAAAAAAAAAATTCCCTCCAACTTCACACGAGTATTTCAACTGAATCATCTTTCTTAAGCAAAATCGATGCTAACAAAGTTCGTGGTTCATGACAGACCAGTAAACAGATTCGAACATATTTGGAATCACGTCCGTCTCATTCTCAGCTTTAAGTATATTGACAGACTTCTGCTATCTTCACTGCTGAAAATGCTGAAAGAGTAGGCGACTTAATTAGGTATCCTGACAGCGATAAAAAAAATCATGACTTCTTCTTGAAAAGACTACGGAAAAACTGCAGCGAAAGAAATCTCGACTTCTTCTCTTAAAATATGGAGGATTTTGTAGTTGTGATGCTCTCAATACTGTTTACTCTCCTCCCTGGTGGTGTCTTGGCAGTTGGTAAAGTTTTCAAATAATTTCATAATACTATTATCTTTTTTATTTTTAAAAAGAAAAATAACTTCTGTTAAATGACTAAAAAGGAACGTTTAAAAGTACAAACGTTAAAATTTCTACTAAATTCATAACATTACCCTTTTTTGTTTTGATGGTAGTTTGTTGTTTTCAAGCTTGTCAATAATAACCATTTTTTCAATTCGTCATAATTACATAAACAATTATTATTATTATTATTATTTTAGACAGTACACGTAAGCGTTTTTCTGGGGGGGGGGTAAGATACTTTGTGATACAGTGAAAAAAACACACAATTCAACTACAGGAATTCTTCCTTTGTTGCGCAGTTTACAACAAGACTTCAGAAAAAAAAAAACCCTCAAACAAGTTGACTCACCGGCAGAAAAAATAACACAACTTAACGATGGGACGGGTAGCGGACGGCTACGGGATTGCCCCCCCCCCCCCATTCCGCAAGAAAATTCGCACCATAAAAGGAAAATGAAGAGGGGAAAGAAAAAACAAAGAAAGGTAAATAAGGAAAAAAGAAATAAGAAAAGAAAGGAAAAGGAGAGAGAATTTTGTAACGTTTGAACTTTCTTCATGATCATTCCATTGGTTCCATCAGGTCCATCTGTATCAGAATGAAAATACATTATGAAGTTTATATTTTCTGTTGACATGGTTGACAGACTAGGAGAAATGCAGTTCTGTTAAAAGAATATATAGGAGTAATTGGAACATCTGCATGACTCGATTTTCGTGTTAAGTATACAAGCATTTTTTTCCATGCATGATTATTATTGATTTCTCATAACATGCATAAAGGGGATGATGGTAGAAGGGGGAATGATGGGGACTTTCCTTTCATACATAACTAGTCCCATTATTGTAGTCTTCCAATTTTCATGACTTTTTTTTTTAACAAATGAGGGATGATAGCTTAAATTTCCCGCATACACTGCTGCGCCAGTTAAATGAAGGAAGTGCCAAAATCGAAAGAAGATGAGCACGTATACCGAATAGGCTACAGCAAACTATGAAGGCTCCGAAGTGTATTAGAATTCTGAGTTATACTATGAAAATGTAATCACTCTCCTTAAGCTTCTGCGTCAGTATTATACTTTTTTTTATGATATAGGCAAAGAGGAGTCGCCCCCAAACATTTAAAGGTGCAAAAAATTGCCAAGATTATAATCGCAATTATTTAATGCTGCCTCTCCCCATTAGAGAAGATAAAAAAGTTCAGATATTTATAAGCTCAAACTAAGATTTGCCTTTTAGCTCTTAAAGGGATTCGGTAGCTTGGTGGACGCTTGATTTGATATAGGCCTATTGTTGAATTTTGATGTCTGTGTTGCAGTGTTGGTCCGAGACAGTCTCAGACGAGACAGAGACGGAGACCGAGATAATGATCCCCGAGACAGAGACCGAGACCGAGACACTTGTGCCCAGAATCTGCCGAGACCAAGACCGAGACTGAGACATTAGCGTCCGAGACCAAGACGAGACACGAGACACAAAATCAGAGAGGGACATGTCTCGAGACCAAGACATGTCTCAAGACACCCAACTCTGTATATAAGGTTGTAGATAAGATCGTTATAGGGCAGGGGCGTGCTTAACATAAATGCTTGAGTATAATGCGGGGGGGGGGGGGATTTACAGATGTGGGACTTTTGCCATTTTTGTAACATAGTCGTTGGGCTCCCGGCCGTCAATTCTGAATTTTGTTTACTTCTAGTTTTTTTCTGCGTATGTATTTTGGTATGTATTCTCTGATTGATAAATAAAATTGAAAATCTACAAACTGTATTTCAAGGTATCAAACTCTGAATCTCTACTCTCTTTTGGGTTCTTTTTACTTTCAGAATGAAAACAATGTGATTTTATTCTACAGATGGAAGTAAAGAAGTGGGATTAACTCGTCAAAATTGAGCTTTTTTTCAGTGTCTCGCCGATGTTTCGGCCTCCGAGACGCGAGACATTTCCCTTCGAGACAGATACCGAGACCAAGACATTAGCGTTCGAGACCGAGACGAGACACGAGACACACAATCACCGTCTCGAGACCGAGACATGTCTCAAGACACCCAACACTGCTGTGTTGTAGAAAGATGTTCAGAAGGATAAATAAACAGCCAGGAATATACATGTATAGGTTTTGAAATATGAGATATTATCATGATTATTAAGGAAATATATATATCACTGAATTCCGCCAGTTGCAAGACCGTACCTGGGTATGCTTTTGTAACACTGCTGTTTTTCAGGGCTTCATATTTACACGATATTACATACCGTACACTGATAGCATGAAGAGCCATGCAGCTCAGATTTTTAAAAGTTACTCAGTGGCTTTAAATGCAAATTTCCAAACCACGAAAGAAAGAGGGAGAGTAGGGTATTAATGTTTACAAACGAACATGCATTTCACACAAATATTCGACAAAATTGTCCCCTATACACTGGCACGTTACCTTTTTGTCCAATTAATGCATAACATTTTACCAACCTATTTCAGACTATGAAAAACAACTTTGTCTCTATCTGCTATCTGTAGACAAGGATTTCGACATCACCTTAGCGGATGGGGCTGGTGCATACGAAGGTCGAGTTCAGATATCCTATAACAATACGATAGGTTCTATATGTGGTAGCTATGAATGGGACATAGTGAGCGCACGCGTTGTATGCAGGATCCTAGGATTTAATCAAGCCAACACCACATACGAAGTTATCGAAAACGCGTATTCCGTTTTGGAGACGATATACTCTGACAACCACACTAAATACGATGTTATCAATAATCATAATAATACGGACTATAATGAAAGCGACACGGTCTTCTCCGATAACGAGATTATTGAGATGGGGAACATGACTGGACTGGGACTAGTCCATTTCAAGAAGCTTGGATGCACAGGAAACGAAACGAGTATAGCTTCATGCCGGTTCGAGTTCGACGATGGAAGCTGTCGTTCTGATGGGCACGGTGACGCAGCCGTCAAATGTGAATACGGTAGGCCTATACCTGCATGGGCACCCTTGCACTGTTTACATACTTTTCTAAGAAACGTTGCAAGCAAGGCGTCATTTAAAGGCATTGGTTAACATTGTTATGATTTTAAAAAATCTTGTTTCGTGACTTGAAAATGGGATAAACATAAGGGTTATAGTGTAAAAATACCAGTCTGAAAGTTTCAAAGTATAATATCCACAGGAAGTAATTTTAAATTTCAAAAATGTGAACCAATGTTTGAAAAATATACGAGGGCCGATTGCACAGAATAGACATAAGGAGTGTGCATGCGCGTATGACTCACCTTGCCGTACTGTGTGTATTGGCGTATCACGCGGCGGGAGGCACATAACGGCATTTTCAAATTCAAGCAAAGTGGTCCTCTTGGTGATTGTCTCGTGAGACGAAGGATAATAAAATCGCCGTTTGCGTCTAACTTACACTTTTTCATTCCAAATTATGATTGGTTTCAGGGTTTTTGAGTACAAATACAGGTACTCATACACATGTTTCATCTTAGTTTGAGAATTTTTTAAATCAGCTACTCACAAAGTTAGCCAATGCCTTTAATTGGATGACGGAGGTTTGCATCAGAGACCGGTGAGGACTTTAACGCTCAACATGAAAGCGACATAGTAAAAACAATTAAATGATACCCACGATGTTCTTAACGACTGGGGTATGAACTTGGAATGCCTTCATAGGCAGGATAGAATAGAGGGGAAAAAAGGAGCGCATAAGAAATGATGCCTTTTGTGCAATAGAATTTCAAGGAATGAAATAATGATACTGGAATGTTATTTCGAATCATAAGGCCAAACAAAGAATTTACGTTTTTCAGCATTGCAGGCCAGAGCCCAGGTCCACCCCCCCCCCCCTTCCCCACCTCGACCCACCTCCCATACAGTCAGGTTATTGGATGGAACTAGGCCTCATGAAGGCCGCGTGGATGGTTGATATTTGCATATACTTTTTTATTCTTACAGGTACAGCAGATGATGTACGACTCACTCGTGGGCCAACTGCGAATGTAGGGCAGGTTGAAATTCTGGTTGGTGGGACCTGGGGCGCCCTCTGCGGCAATAGTGAATGGAATTACATCGACGGTGATGTCATCTGCAGATCTGTAGGGTACAAGCGAGGTGGTATACTATTTCGAGAAAATGTATTCGGGGAATCCGAAGTGAACATCACTTTCGAGCGCGTTGATTGCCCTAGCTCAAACGTTGTTGAGTTCGATCAGTGTAGCCTAGGCACGATCGGATTCTGCTCGGGGGACAGATACGCAGGGGTTGCTTGTGATCCATGTAAGTGTATAGACTTGTTCACATAATCATGCAGTGACTTTCTGCTTTTGCACTGTTCTTGATTATTCATTGTGATTTCTTTTCTAAATAAAATTCTTTCTATTAATATCTTTAAAGTTTTATTTTCACGTGCCTCGACTATTAATGAACAGCAAGTTTGGATGAGTGACAAAATCAAGGGGCTAACATTGGGCTAGAAGATAGTGTGCATAAAAAGGGGCGCTTTTTCTTGCAGTTTACTGCGACATTTATGACTATTCCTATTACACCATTCCATTTGATTTTCTCCTAGTCGAAGTCAATAACGTCACTTTTCAACTGACCAATGGAACCAGGCCTCATGAAGGCCGCGTAGAGATCTTCTTCAATGACCTATGGAATGGCTTATGTGGAAAGAAAATAGATATATTAGCAGCTCACGTGGTTTGCCAAAGTCTAGGTTATGACCGCGCATTTGCCCTGGTACTGCATGATGGATTCGGGGAACCAACCAATCTATTCTTCGATGGGATCTCCTGCTCACATTCAGCAACGTCATACGAGGAGTGCCGTATTTTTAAGTACAAGTTTGATTACTGTGACGATGGTTTCGGAGCTACTTCCATCTCCTGTGATACTCGTAAGTGATTGCTTTTTTTTTCAGCCTTACGATGCGTCAACAATGGGCGACTTGAGAATCATCAAAAATAAATGCCGAGATAATATTAATGTTCATAATGATAATGGGATTTAACACAAATCATGACTTTTAGCTTCAGTATTATCCCGGGTCAGCTGAGCTACCCATTTCGGTGCATATCACAACACTTAAAGAATTCCTTGATATCGGTACCCAATAACCATGATAACATCTTGGCGGAAAGTGGCAAAATGGCTTAACACTGAAAGAATTCCTTGATATCGGTACCCAATAACCATGATAACATCTTGGCGGAAAGTGGCAAAATGGCACAACATTGATAAAATTCCTTGATATCGGTACCCAAAAACCATGATAACATCTTGGCGGAAAGTGGTAAAATGGCGCAACACTGAAAGAATTCCTTGATATCGGTACCCAATATCCATGATAACATCATGGCGGAAAGTGTCAAAATGGCAAAACATTGAAAGAATTACTTGATATCGGTACCCAATAACCATGATAACACCTTGGCGGAAAGTGGCAAAATGGCACAACACTGAAAGAGTTCCTTGATATGGGTACCCAAAAACCATGATAACATCTTGGCGGAAAGTGGCAAATGGCACAACACTGAAAGAATTCCTTGATATCGGTACCCAATAACCATGATAACATCTTGGCGGAAAGTGGCAAAATGGCAAACCACTGAAAGAATTCCTTGATATCGGTACCCAATAACCATGATAACATCTTGGCGGAAAGTGGCAAAATGGCACAATACTGAAAGAATTCCTTGATATCGGTACCCAATAACCATGATAACATCTTGGCGGAAAGTGGCAAAATGGCAAACCACTGAAAGAGTTCCTTGATATCGGTACCCAATAACCATGATAACATCTTGGCGGAAAGTGGCAAAATGGCACAACACTGAAAGAGTTCCTTGATATGGGTACCCAAAAACCATGATAACATCTTGGCGGAAAGTGGCAAATGGCACAACACTGAAAGAATTCCTTGATATCGGTACCCAATAACCATGATAACATCTTGGCGGAAAGTGGCAAAATGGCAAACCACTGAAAGAATTCCTTGATATCGGTACCCAATAACCATGATAACATCTTGGCGGAAAGTGGCAAAATGGCACAATACTGAAAGAATTCCTTGATATCGGTACCCAATAACCATGATAACATCTTGGCGGAAAGTGGCAAAATGGCACAATACTGAAAGAATTCCTTGATATCGGTACCCAATAACCATGATAACATCTTGGCGGAAAGTGGCAAATGGCACAAGACTGAAAGAATTCCTTGATATCGGTACCCAATAACCATGATAACATCTTGGCGGAAAGTGGCAAAATGGCACAACACTGAAAGTATTCCTTGATATCGGTACCCAATAACCATGATAACATCTTGGCGGAAAGTGACAAAATGGCACAACACTGAAAGAATTCCTTGATATCGGTACCCAATAACCATGATAACATCTTGGCGGAAAGTGTAGGCACAAGACACAAGTGGCATAAGTGCAGTGCGGGGCTCACAACAACTGTCCTATTCTACTTCGATACCCCTACACAGACACTGCAAAGTACAGGGCAAGTCACAAAAAGTAGGCCTATACTTTTCATATACCTGCTGATGCATTGTGGAGCTATGGATATGAATTTATTTGACATATCAGCCTGTCAGCGGAGTCATTTGTCCTGCGTAATGTGTCATTTTTTATTAGGCGCCCCTTCACGGTTGACTGCACAAAGGTTTATTTAAGTGGCGATGTCAAAATCCATTCGCACCAACTCTGTCTTTTTCTGGTGTCGGGTGATACAAGGCCAAAATGTTTTAAGACAACATAATCAATAATAGTCCATTCAAGTGCAAGTAACACAAAATATAAAGGCCTAATACGGAAAATTTTTGAAATACCAGTGTCGTTTGGTACCTTCGAAAACTTATCTTAGTAAATGACTAATATTTTGAGTGTAACTCCTGGCCAGGGTATTGAGTACTTGACATTCCTAGATAAGGCACTATACAGTTCACAAACCATCAATTCCAATCGCACAAATATTCACAATTTGAAGGTTAAACTGTTATCTTTCTGAATAGAAAAGGTTGAAAAACTGACTTGCCTGTCGACAGTCTTGACAATGTGTCTTGCCCATATCATTTTTTTTGTGTGTTTTGATTCATGCAGTGACTGAAAGATACTCACTTTTAAAAATGTATATACTGATTAGTTTTTCGTACAAAACATTTTAGGGTTCAAACTAAATTTTGCATCTGAATTGATGGTTACATACATAGTCTTGAAACATGAAATTGTTAGATCTATCAACTCCAAAACAGGATAAGTGCAAATAGATAGTGACATCGTCATGACATAATGATAGAATCATGAATGAATGAATGAATGAATGAATGAATGAATGAATGACTAAATGAATGAATGAATAAATGAATGATGGTGATTTGTATGATAACAACGACGTCGTCATTATTTTCTTTTTTTTTTTTATAATTTCGATAATGCTTATCTTTGCGATATGTTAATTAGATAAATTTTGAATAAAAATATGTAAGCCTATAACTGCGAGGAGGCAAGCGGCAAGTTTACCTAAGTGGATGAGTTTCCACAAGATAACGGCTTGTGAGTTGTGACCAAATACCCTATTCCTTCCGTACCCATTATGATAACGGAAAATCCTGAAAATGTACGTTACTATGGAGTAGCAATACACTAGTACCTGTGTATTTGGCAGCGAGGTGTAAGATTATTCTCGAATTCTGCAAAAATATGTACTATTATTCATATTTTGGTGACGAATCCACTTTATTGAGAAAGAAAGCGTTTTGTCGGTCTCTCGCTTGTTCCGCTTATAACATTTATTGTTATTATTATTATTATTATTATTATTATTATTATTATTATTATTATATTTTGGTTTGGCGTGAATTGTGCCTGGGAGGAGGAAAGCGAACTTAATCACTAAACCCTCAGGTCTCTCCTCCCGATATCACTGATTGGGGGTGTGCAGGTGGACCACATACACCGGGGTTTCCCCCTACTCTTATACGAATAGTGCAGTGGGATCTTTAACGTGCAAAGGTGGTGACTCTCCTGTACACGGGACCTCCATTTAACGTCCTATCCGAGGGACGGAGTGTTTTCCACTGTAGCATAGCCTGCGTCTATGAAACAGGGGAGGGGCACAATAACACACAACGTAGGCTTCAGTCATCCGCCTGGGTTGGAATCGAACCCATGATCTTTGGTTCGACAGGCAGACGCTTTACCGACTGAGCCAACTCGCTCCCTACTTGTTTCCTCGCTTGCTTCGCTCACTCGTATGGTTTCGGAACGCAAACGAATTTGGCAAATGAGTTGACCGAATATAATCGTAAAATTATCTTTTGTTCCTAGAGCGTATTTTGATGATGAAATAACACTTCTACCCTTAAGAGGGTTTTTCCTCGCTCGCTTCGCTTGGTGGTAATATTTAGAAACGGAAGTTTCGGACAGCAAACATATTGGGCCAGCGAGGTGCCAAAATAGAGTCCTTTTGGCACGGAGATATTGATCACATATCAATTAGACATGTCATAGAAATATTATGTATTTTGATGACGAAATAGCACTTCTACCATAATGGAGAATGGATTTTTTTTTTTTTGCCCACTCACTCTCTTCTTTTGCTCTCGAAATTTAAGAACAGGATGGTTCATAATCTTGTAAGAAGCGTCATCTCCCCCAGCTTTCAAAACCATGCCCATAAACATTCCATTATTAATAGTAATACTAATCTACATCTGTGATATCATTCGAATAATTTCTTGTGGGTATGGGTATGATGGGGATAGATGAGAGTGTGGCATATGTATGTTGGCAAACGTGGGGTCACTACCTGGATTTTTTTCACATATTTATAGTCTTACAAATCTATTCCAAAGCGACGCCTGTGCCCCCCCCCCACTCCATTGCTTCTCTCCCCTCCCGAGAATATTCGACACCAGTCATCCCCAACCACGAATACAAATGAACACCCTTATCTTCTGTAGTCTAAATGTGAAGAGCTGCCGTGCAAAAATAGTACACGGGAAGAATGACTCCACTAATATGTCAAGTTATTTGATATTCGTAGCTCCATTTTGAAAGAACTGGCAATTTAAAAAGTGGAAATCTATTTCTGACTTAAACTGTGGTACATTTATGATTCAGAAACTATACAAATTCAAATTCAAATTCAAGTTTTATTGATTTGTAATCCATACAAATTGGATTATGTACGTATAAAATGAGAGAAGTCAGGGGGGGAGGGGACGGGCAGACTGTGAAGGGGGTTAAGACAGGAAAGGGGGAGCTTGTCGGTTGACGGCATTCAGATAATAAAGACCCCCCCCCAAAAAAAAAAAAAAAAAAAAAAAAATATTGAGACGACTTGCATTTTTCAACTCTACAAAATTTATTTGTAATAACTGTATTAGAGAATTCGTTTATATACAAAAGACTTTAAAACCACGTTGCATCCTTATATGCCATTTTGAAGATGTTTAACTATATGTTTCATTCAGACAACAATGTAGATGTCCGTCTAACTGGTGGAAGTGACAGGCACGAAGGTCGAGTAGAGGTGTTCTTTAATCGAGCTTGGGGAAAGATCTGCGCCAATGATCTCTGGACCTTTGATACTGCTGACGTCGTGTGTCGGTCCATTGGCTTTGATCGCGCTTTTGTGATATTCCACGACGATACATACGATGGGGGTGATCTCGAAAGGATTCATTTTGATAGAATAGACTGCATCGGCTCAGAAACTAATCTGACGTCATGCAATGCTTATAGATACAATAAAGGATTTTGTCAAAGTGGGGCTACAGAAGGAGCTGGTGTGACATGCACTTCAAGTAAGTTCTATATTTTACATTTCTGCTTCATTGAAAAATTCAAGAAAAAAAATTAGTCCAAATACGTGGGTATTTATTCGAATATAAGTTCCTCTTCATTACGAGGAATATGCAGTTCTCATATTCACTATTTTTGTAGAACCTAAAAAATCATTATTTTTAGGGAGAAAAACAAGTTGACAAAAAAAAATCAAAATGTGTGACATCCACTGCATTATATTTCCGTAAATTTTACATTTATAATAAAAGAAGAATTGCAAAAAAAAAAAATGAAAAAAATAAATATAATAATAAATCTTTCCTCGAGAATACAACAATCATAAATCGTATACTAGAAGATGGTGGGTTGCTGAATTGTGTGCGCTGAAAGCAGAGTGCATCACATGCTAGATTCCAGAGATGTTTAAAAATCATCAATTAACCGAAAAAAAATAAAATAAGGCACCTCCATTACAGTTATATTATAGCGATGTTTAAAAGTGATTGAGCAAAGACAAACAAATAAATAAATAAATAAAAGATGAAGAGAAGACTGTACCCTTAATATACAAAAATATAATTTTTTGAATTTTTATCCTTTTACATTATCACTTTCAGTGCAGCTGAAAGTAGAAATATGGGCATTTTTAAAAATGTAAACTAACCTCTTAAATGGCGGAACAGGTGATATACATCTTGAAAGTAATGTGCTCTTAGCATTTTACTTTTGAAGTTGATAAAAGTAAGGGAAACAAAATAATCGTAATAATACAGAATCGTTTTGTTTCTAAATTGTTTTCATCCAAATGGCCTTGAGTGTGTCTCTGGATCCGCAAAATAATGCCGGCTTCCAAATTATGCCATGTTATTTTCTGTGAAATTCCAAATCTCAAATTCCAATGATTCTCAAATAAAACATCAGATGTGAAAAAATAATGTTCCTTTAAGGCAATTGCCTTAACCTATTATAGTTATCCTTATAGTATTACGATATGTCGGAGAAAAATGAATAGAGTTCACTTCGCCAATAGTTTTAACCAGAAACTCTCAAGGCAAAGTATATTTGTATGATATAGAAACAAAAATACCGTTTAATGAAATATAGGTTTCATATCTCTTAATCTAACCTTTTAATTAGGAGACGATTGATATTCATCGCTCCTCGGCCCATAACTTACTGATCGGGGGGGGGGGGGGCAGTTGACCCCCATAAAATTCAAACGTGGTTTAGTTCTAATTCGATATCCCTGATTTACAAACGTGAAATAGCATGATTTTGAGGGATTTTTTTCCTCACTTTTTTTTTTGTAACTTGCCCACATCCCCCCAAAAGGTTTTGCTCATTACTTTACTGCCTTAATTGACCGACACTGTAGAGTTTGTCCCAGTAAAAGGAATACAAGGCATAAAACATAAATTATGATTTGTTATTGAACACTTGCTATGAGATATGCATACAAGAAATGTTCTTTTTCTCTTCTTTCATTTCATGCACAAAACATTATTTACAGTTCAGTCTAGATTGAGAAAAATTTCACTCGCATGCACAAATTGCAACTTTGGGTGATTTTTTTTTCTTTCCGGGACACTTCGCATATCTCATGTGGCATGTGAAAGATGATTAGGGGGCTTTCACACCTTCATGGATCGTATCACCATGATCACGGATCATCCCGGATCTTAATCCGTGGTATTCCGGCCTGCAACGTCGCGATTTTCTCAGCAATGCCGGTGTGAATACGTTTCGATCTGGTGAGTATTTACACCGAGAAGTACATACAAGTGCGATGTCTACGGGGATAGAAAAGGCGGTAACGCGGCCTTTACCGGAAAAGCCTCCGGAGTACAAGGAAGAGCACGGATGGTACTGGAACCTTACATGATCATTTTAAGGAAGTGTACGTTCTGTACGCGGATATCCCCGGAATATTGATGAATGAGATGACCATGTCGTCACTTATCCTTAAAATCTATATATAACAATATTTGGTAATCAACTTTGATTCTTCTTGAGCTACAATATGTCTTTGGATCCAATTTTCACAAATGAAAATGTGCAAAATTATATACTCCTACTTGTTAAATCCATGAAGATAATAGTTGCAGAAGCCCGCTTCTTCCTGCAACAGCAGGAAATAGAATAGTTGTAACATGTAAATTTGTAGACGGATAAATCGTTCGTGAAGGAAAACATATACGAATTTCGAACCCGGATGAAACCGGTATGAAAACTCCCGGATGCATTCGGTGATTCCACGGAGACTTCGGGACAGATTCGATGATTCCACGGAGACTCCCCGGATGCATTCGATGGCTACACGGAGACTCCCGGATGCATTCGATGGCTACACCGAGACTCCCGGATGCATTCGATGGCTACACGGAGACTCCCGGATGCATTCGATGATTCCACGGAGACTCCCGGATGCATTCGATGGCTACACGGAGACTCCCGGATGCATTCGATGGCTACACCGAGACTCCCGGATGCATTCCGTGGCAATACAGAGGTACGATGAATCCGGTGGTAACTTTTTATCCGTGTACTTCGGGATGAAAAATTAAGCAAGCATGATTTCCCCACGGATATGCCGGTGCACGAAGGATGACGCCTGGTGCCTCCCCCGTGTATACATGGTGAGGCCGGATTTAAAAAGGATGACCCAGGAGCTACGAGTATACAAGGATGAATTCATCCTGGTAGGCACCGTGTGCCTCCGTGTAACCACCGAACACACCCCGGAGTCTCCGTGCAGACGCCGGTAGGTCCGTATTAATACAGGTGTTATCCGGGTTCGAAATTCGTATATTTTTTCCTACATACGATTAATCCGTGTACAAATATGTGACAACCATATGGTAGGCCTACATGTAAGTATCAAATGTGAAAGCAGCAGATCCCTCCTTTTCCTTGCACATTTCTAGCTTTAACTCAATTTCCTGCTGTTGCAGCAAGACGAGGGCTTCTGCAGCTAGTAGTTTTACTTCAGGATTCTAACAAGCAGGAGCATGGCGTACTGTTCGGGGTGGGTTTTATTTCAAAATCGTGTTTCTTCAACAATGTCTTCCATAAATTTTCCTGAATATCTACCCGAATACACTTTTTAACTTGTTATTCTTCATTTTCCTTGGAGACCCTCCTTTTTTACTTTTTTTTCCTGTCAGCAGTAGCTGGACCCCTCCTATTTTTTTGCCAGCGCACCCCCCCCCCCCCCCAGTAAAGATAATTCGCTCATTACTTCACTGAGCAGGATCCAAAGACACATTGTCGCTCAAGAAGTAGCAAAGTATAAATGACCAATATTGTTATGAACAATTTTTAAGAATACAAGGTCATCTCATTCGTCAACAGTCAAGGGATAGTTCAGTTCAGTTCAGTTCAGTTCAGTTCACTTTATTCACTGGTTTCAATTGTCATAACCATAAAATGATCAATACAGTGCATAACAAAATTAACAGAAATAAATAATGACAGCAGTAATAACAATGTCTTTCATCGATATAATCAATATTGAATAATTAATCATAGAAATGTACTTATTTGACCAAAGCATAATAATAGTGAGAAAACAGTTGGACATGTTGAAAAGCAAACCTTGTAAAACACATGCCCAATAACTTAAACCTAGTCTTGCTTTGATTGATCATGTGATAACAATATCCCAGTTTAGAGAACGTACACCTCCGTGAAAGGACCGCGTAAGGGTCCAGTAGCATCCTTGCTCCTCCTTGTATTCCGGGTGGGCTCCAGGGGCTTCTCCGGCAAGGTCCTCGGCCCTACCTTGTCTTTTCGTACATCTCCATACTTGTCCGTACAAATACCCAGTTTTGAACGTATTAAATTATAAAATCGCGACGTTGCACGCCGAAACACCACGGATAAAGATCCGGGATGATACCTGTTGCGATCGGTAAAGGTGTAAAAGCCGCTTTAATGCTTAACCAGTTTCAGATAGTTTATCCTTTTCGTTTTTAGAATCGACACCTCCAGTCGACATAAGGCTTGCAAACGGTAATGGATCTCAGGAAGGTCAAGTCGAGTTCTTCGTTAACGGAGCTTGGCGGAAAATCTGTGGAAAGAAATGGTCCTTAAAGGAGTCAGACGTATTCTGTCGTTCACTTGGATATGAAAGAGCCTATGCTATTCTGCAAGACGGGAGTGCATTTGTCAGTAGTCATGGTAGTGTAAGCAGTGGGAATACGTCAATATACTTCGAAGAATTAGATTGTCCGCGATCAGGAAACTATGTTACAGACTGCCGATTGCTTCGTCATGTGAAAGAGAGTTGCAACTCCCTGTACGGTGCCACAGCAATATCTTGTCTGACAGGTATGTACTGAAAATACTTGTGTGACTATCAATGCCAGGCAGTAAAGTAAATTTAAGACACATGACAGAACAGGACTGCTACAAATTTGGAAGCATGATGTCGAATGAACAAAGCCTGCCGCCATGTGCGCCTATTAGAAGAAATCAGTGCTGATCGGCGTGTGAGGGTGTGTGTGTGTCGGATGTGCGGGGTAGTGTATTCAGAATGCTTTAAAGGGTATAGAAAGTCGCAAATCATGGAGTGACAGCGGGTAGCCCAACTTGGGTATTTTTCCGTCTATCTTTGAAACGAACACGCAATTGCAAAATACGGACGGGCCCGGGACGGGCAAACCCGAGCAACTTGCTATTGAAGCATCACAATCATAGCCTTCTTGATCGTCTTGCTTTTCACGCTGAATCGCTTGCAATTATTTGTGTGAGTGTATTCCAGTTACATCACGCATTCGGCCGAACAAAAGCCGAACTGAATAATCTAAGAGCGAGTTATCCGATTTATTCGCTGGTCCCAGATAGTGGCGCTGTTTGGCTTGCAATGAGGATAGAGAAAGCGAAAGAGTTTGGGCGTACACGCGATTTGTGACTTTCCGCTCCCTTTTACTAGCAAGAACCAGGAGGGCATGAGGAAGGGGTGGGGTGAGGGAACTACGGACTGCTACCCCTCGAGTGGACATTTTAGGTTGCTACCGAAGTAAATTTCATGACAAGATTGCACTTTCAATACGACATCGCTTGTTCACTTCGCTTTTTCACAAAAATTTAGGAGCACAGATCTGAAAGTTTACATTATGTAGAGCGACTTAATAGCCCACTTGCATTTAAAAAATATGTGTTGGTACGTCCAATATAAAATTAAATTCAATGACAGGCTTTCACATCAAAGTTATCCATATTTTTCTATCAATTCTGAGATCAAACCGTTTGAATGTTTCAGCATAATGTGTTCGCCTCCGCAGACGATCCGGTCCGTGTCCGCCTCGTCGGAGGTCAATTTTCCTACGAGGGCCGAGTCGAAATCTTTTACGATGGATCGTGGGGGGCGATCTGTGGCAAAGAGTCTTGGAGCAGGGCAACTACTACTCTCCTCTGTCGCATGCTCGGATTCAACAATGAATTTGTCGCTTTTTATGGCGACAATCGGTTTGGTGACCTGGCTGGAGAGGTGCGTTTTGACGAACTGGATTGTACGAATGAAGAGAGCGGCAGTTCCATCCAGTCGTGTCGTTTGTTTAAATATGAAACTGGATATTGTGGAAAATCATTCGCCAGTATCCAGTGTGAGCAGTGTAAGTAAGCAATATTGGATGCCATTTGAGAACGAAGCGTTGCTTTAACCCTAAACCCTTGAGATCTCGGCCGTGGATCGCGCGATCGCGCCGAAAATTGGCACGCACGTCACCCGTGATTCATCTACCAATTTGCGTAGTTAAATTCTACGAAATAATTTGTTAGGTAATTAATTATGCTAATTTATTATTAATAGCAAAAATAATCATACATTTATGAATTTTTGCTGAAAACACAATTTGTATTGGATTTGTACATGAAATCACGTTTTTGAGCAATTTTTGACCCGACATGCGAGTACAAAATATTGCGTAACTTCGGAACTGCGTACCCGGACGTCACGAATTTGGTCTCAAAAGATGCGCGAGATGCTAAAGAAAAAAGTCATGCAGTGTCGTGGCGACATCTAAGCGCGTTGCGGATATATTGCGCAAAACGTCCAGGGGGGGGGGTGGATTCCACCCCCCAGCCTTTTTAGGGTTAAATTGCTGATGTGACATAAATGATTAATAGGCCTATACTAATGATACTGGATATTTCATGACGATAATAAACGGCTAAGCTGCATCTAGGCTACTTTTATTTATAGTAGATACTGCATTCAGGGAATTCCTTCCAGCAGTAACCCTGATAGCAGACGGACGTCTTTAAGACGTAAAGAATTGGTCATAAACTGGTCCACACGTCATGTGTCGTATTACACGACTATTTTACGACAACCTTATGACTTCTTTATATAACCAAAATTTTCTCAAATTTTGTTTTAACATAAGATGACATATATTTTACGTCAAATATTTACCACTTTTTAACGTCTTTTTTAAAGACCGGAATAAGACGTATTTTTACGTCAATTATTTCCCACATTATACCAGCTTTTTTCAAGACCATAATATGACGTGTTTACGTCAGTTTTACGTCGTGATAGTTGATCGTGATTCATGAATATTCATGAATGACCAGAAATGACTAAACTTCGTGAAAAAAAGGGAGATAACATTTGAATTTTAACATTTTATTCAATGATTGCACTGCTGATTTAATGAACAATGTACTTCCATGTTGAACACCATTCAGTTAATGTCATGGGCAGGGTATTTCAGAATGTATCAAGAAACTGTAATTTCTAACTGTTTTTTCAAGTACTACACTACAGTCCATATATATAGTAATGTCGATACAAAGCATCAGTAGTTGGGATGTACGATGTTAGGATATAGGGCCTAGTATAGGACGATCTATAGGCTAGAAAATTAACAAAGAAAAACATCATAATGTTGAAAACATTCTAAAATATTTTATAAACCAGCTTTGAAGCTTTGACTTGACGTCTTTATGATGTGATTTTTACCAGTCTGTGAGCTTCCTTTGGGTCGTAAAGACGTCATAAAGACGGTTTTTTCCGACCAATATGTAAAATTGACGTAAAAATATGACGTCTTATTTTACGTCGTGTGCTGGTGCAAAGTATCGTCTTAAAGACGTATATATAATACGTAAATAAGACGTATGACACGACTTTAAAAAGACGTAAATATGATGTTATTCTTACCAGTCTCTGCTATCAGGGAATTTATGCCCTGGATGGAGGTGAAAAATGTAGATTAATGTCTTGCCAAAAAAACAGTAGTGCCCAGTGGAAGGCAAACCTTGGACCTTCGTAATGTCGAGTCGAGTGTTCAACCACTCGACACGAGTTTTTTTCAGGCGATAATCCGTGGTGCACATGAGGTGTTATTTTCTGCTTTTGTTTACAGCGTTAATCTCACGTAGCACTTCAATAGCTATCTGATAGGTTTTTTGGGGGGGTGGGGGTGGGGGTAGGGGTTAAGGTGTTGGAAATCTGCTGATTGACAAAAAAAAAAGCAAGGAGCGGAATTCGAAAGCTTGTAAATTTGTCAATAGACGTAAATGATATAATACGGATTATAAATGAGTTAATGGATTGATTGGATACTCTCTCCAAGTAAGGATTGAATAATCACCTACGTCCCCCAAGGTAAACAGATTGAGAATGAAGAGACATTTTGTCTTTCTTTATCGAGAACCTTCGATATTCAATTCACATTCAATCTTATATCTCTGGGAGCGAAAAAAATTTTGAACGCATGCTAATGATTTTTTCCCCACTCGCATTTATTCATAATCTCTTTAAAATCAACAATTACTTCAAGAGTTTCATTTCACATCCACATATCAAAAGTTTTGAAACATTGAACAAAATCAAATAATTCATTTGGAAGTCTGAACAAAGGTTTACCAGTACAAATTCTGTTTCCCTCTACCCTCTTTCGTAATTCAGAAGCAAACATCTTAAACTCGAATTGCGTAACAAAATCAGTTTAAACTGTCCAAAAAGCTATGGGAATAATGTTCACTATTTTTTATCAAAAGATCGACGTTAACGTCAACATGCCTGTGAGAAGCTTTTTAACCAACCAAATAACATATGGCCAAAAGCTTTCATTTAATTTACATGTGACCAAGACGTGTATTATATCTTCGGAGGTACGCGGAGGTACGGGGTGCCTTCCAGCATGAATGCGGATGGGTTTTCATATACGTGTACTCGTGATGAAAACTTAAGCAAGTCCTATTTTTTCTCTCGGATATGCCGGTACACCAAGGATGACGCCGGATGACTCCCGATCCCCGGTGTATAACGGTTATGCTGGATTAACAAGGATGACCCCGGAGTGACGATCCGGGATGATCCGTGTTGCGATCCGTAAAGGTGTAAAAGCCCCTTTCTCCTTGCTCACGTATCGTCGGTAGTGTGGCTAATGATCATGGCTTAACATTTCATGCAATAGAATGATTCCTTTGTTTCTTTTATTTCAGCTTCAACAACGGCCAAAGTAATTCCACTAACCTCTATGACCACTCAGGCAAACAGGGTAATAACTGATGATACCATGGATACGGTATCAATGGATAATGAGAAGGATAATAATCCTACCGACAATCTCTCATCAAGCACTGCAGATAACGGATTAACTCCTACTTTACAAGTAATTGATTCAATTGCAGTTCTATGACTGATTATTATAACTAAATCTGAGATATTTATGATTTTGTCGATTTTAACGGATTTTTTTTTTCAAGTACATTTGACCATTACAATTTCATGCCTTACATTATCAGGGTATCCGCCTGGACAAGCGAAATGCCTTTTCTTATATCACCCCATCCGCTGTGTCACTTTTCTTTGGTGACACGGCATTTCCTCCTGCGACAATTGCTCCTGCCTTAATTTCGCCGAAGACATAGGGTTAGGTTTAGGATTGCAATAGGGTTTTGGTTCAGAATAATGTGAGGATAAGGATTAGGGTTAGTGTTAGGTTTGGGGTTAGGTTTTATGTTTGGCTTAACTTGCAGATTTTCCATGGGAGCAATTGTCGCCGGAGCAAATGTCATGGAACCTTTTCTTCATCTTAATTGGTATCTCTTCGAATTCGTAATATTGAAATAGAAAATATAATTTTCAATGGAACAGTAAACGTATCGATAAATTAAAGTTCTCCGAATAAGTTTCTGGGATATTTTTCAAAGGGTTCGTTATAGACCTGAGGGCAATGTGCTAACAGATACTGTATATATTTGTGCCTGCGTTTTCAGTACTAACACTATGATAGAAAAAATCAGAAAAATTACTTTAAACGCAGTTACTTCTTTCGTTTTCATTTGAGTTTTTGTTTATGTTTATGTTTCTGTTCTTTTTCGAGAGTAGACAACAGAAACATTATTTATATCCCAAGTATAAATATCATTATTTCATTTCATAAAGGCTTGGGCAGTTGGTTCGATGAACGATATTCTACTTTACATAGGATACGGCATCACGATTGCATGTATTCTCATCACCCTGATAGCATACGTGCTCTCTCGGTAAGTACAATCCGCCATTACGATTCTATATATTCTCATCACCCTGATAACCTACATGCTCGCTCGGTATTACAATCCACCATTACGACTGGAGGTATTCTCGTCACCCTGATAGCATACATGCTCATTCGGTAAGTACAATCCGTCAAGACGATTGGAGGTATTCTCATCACCCTGATAGCATACATGCTCACTCGGTATTACAATCCACCAAGACGATTGCAAGTATTCTCATCACCCTGATAGCATATATGCCACTCGGTATTACAATCCGTCAAGACGATTGCAAGTATTCTCATCACCCTTGTAGCATACATGCTCATTCGGTATTACAATCCACCAAGACGATTGCAAGTATTCTCATCACCCTTGTAGCATACATGCTCACTCGGTAAGTACAATCAACCAAGACGATTGCAAGTATTCTCATCACCCTGATGATATCCTACATGCTCA
Source organism: Echinometra lucunter (assembly GCA_029962745.1). Taxonomy (NCBI): domain Eukaryota; kingdom Metazoa; phylum Echinodermata; class Echinoidea; order Camarodonta; family Echinometridae; genus Echinometra; species Echinometra lucunter. The sequence goes on from CM057157.1 coordinate 32,515,689, forward strand.
TTCGGTAAGTACAAACCGCAATCACGATTGGAGGTATTCTCATCACCCTGATAGCATACATGCTCACTCGGTATTACAATCCACCAAGATGATTGCAAGTATTCTCGTCACCCTGATAGCCTACATGCTCATTCGGTAGGTACAAACCGCCATTACGATTGGAGGTATTCTCATCAACCTGATAGCATACATGCTCGTTCGGTATTACAATCCACCAAGACGATTGCAAGTATTCTCATCACCCTGATATCCTAAATGCTCGTTCGGTATTACAATCCACCATCACGATTGGAGGTATTCTCATCACCCTGATATCCTAAATGCTCGTTCGGTATTACAATCCACCATTACCATTGGAGGTATTCTCATCACCCTGGTAGCATACTGCTGTCCTAGTCTTTTTTTTTTCAAAAGTTGTTTATGAAGTTTGGATTACTTTTAACATGTCAAAGGAAGTTGGTTTGATCCTTGGCTCCTGTGACATGAACTCACCATTTTTTTTTCTTTTAACATCATTTGTGTATACTCAAATTAATCTCTGTTTTCTGCATTTTGTGTAATGGCCATACTGAAGTGCGGAATCCACGTTCTTGTAATGACTTTCTCATATGAAATTCAATTTCTATAAGCCCCGAAGTGCATTTTAATCATGTCTATAAAATATAAAAATAATATTTGCTTTCAGTTTGGATTTTCAACAAGGAATAACTGCATTCATTAATGGTACCATAATATGTGTATGACAAGCATATATCACTGACAAGAAAATCACACCATGACTTTTTTCTTGTTCCTTTGCTGCATTCTGTAATGTTGCACAGTGACGGGAAATTTCTTACATTTCAGTGATGGTAAATTCTCGTTTTTTATGATAGTCTTGACCATTGTTTTATTTTCTTATTGCAAAGCAAAATCAGAAGAACGTTCCTAGGTAAGATTCTGATGGGAGAGTTCGTCTCTTTGGTATGTTTTCATATCATGTTCCTGTGTGTCCTATCGATTGGTCGTTGGACATCTGACTCGGAAGTAAAAGAGAAAGCATGCTTGACACTGTTGATTATATTTCACTACATTACTCTGACATCTGCCTGCCTGATAAGCATGTGCGGTATCGCCTTGAACCTCACCTTCCTCAACAACGCAAATATGGAATCCTCATCGTCCCGACTTGTGGTTGCTTTTGGGGTGTTAGGTAACTGTCTTTAACAGAAAGATTTTTTTTATCTAATACAGTAATGCAAAATACGAAGTAATTGCCGTTCCTGTGATACATATTCTTAATGATATTGGTTGCTATGAATTCTAAAAGATATGTGGAACCCTTAACGATCACCAGGAATCTGGTTTCATGAACCGAATACAATCCACCCTGACCCAGTAAACAGGAGAAGGGATAATACGCATAGGATTTCTATAGTGTCATTTTCCATTTTAGTTAAATGCTCAAGACGCTTAAAAACAAGTAACCACATCAAAAACAAAAAAAGTGTCTGTGAAACACGTTCCAACAATCCCATTGCCAGTCACTTTATCATGTTCCATCGAGTTAAAAAAAAAAGACTGACATTTGTAATTATAATGGAACAATGCATGGGAACGAAATTAATGTAGAGCCGGATTGATGCTCAAAACACCAAACATAACGATGACTTTGATTGTCTGTCTACTGAATAATTCAGGTGTCCCAGCGATTGTTGTGCTCTTAACAGCTTTAGTTTCAAGGAATAACAAGTGCCTTCTCACAGATGGGTAAGTTTCTCTATCACTTTAGTCCATCACCTCTTTCATAATGATTATTATCATTATAGTTATAATTATTACAGTGAGAGTTGTTATGACGATGGTGATGGTGATGATTATAAAGATTATGATAACTATAATTCAACTAAATTATAACTTAACAGTATAACTTGATCACAATGAACTTTGGTCTCTTCTCCCTGTATATCTGTGATGTGCAGGTGTATACCATTACACCCATGTTTCCCCTACTATTCTTCAAGTAGTGCAGTTTCTTAACAGGCAAAAGTGGTGACTCTCCTCCACACGATACCACCATTTAACGTCCTATCCGCAGGACAGGACTTTTTTTTTTACTGCAATAAATCCCGATCCCATGAAACAGATAAGGGGCATTGACCACAAAATTTAAAAGAAAGAAGGAATTATTTGTACTTTCATGTCTGATGATATTTGCGTAACATCAAGTCATATGTCGCCACGATTATTTACAAAGAAATGAAAAAATTTTCTTTGATAAAAGAATTCATCATTTTTCTTTTCAAAATATGTAACATCACATTGTAAATCGATTGATTCATGATCAGAAGTCTACCAAAATACATGTAATCATAATGAATATAAGAACACAATCATCGATTACCATCCAAATACCGTTACAATATGGGCAAAACTTATGCTAGTCGCCAAAATGGACACCAGTAATACAAGGCCTTGACATACGTTCATGTGGATTAAGATATAAGCCGTTTTGGTTTTTTTTTTAAATATCTGTACCCCTGTTTGAGCGCCTGACAAATAGGCTCATACTCTCTTCTAACATTAAAAACTCTTATTTTTGTTTCTCGTCCTTTTCTGTAAAAATACACAGGTGTTTTTTCGGCGCGTGGTTTACGTTTGGAAGTCTCATTACTCCCATTGCTATTCTTTTTTTCTTGAGCGTGATGATCCTAGTCCGGGTGTACTATCCGTCACATGGTCTGACACCTGATCCTCGTTATCGCATCATGGACAATGGGCCTGTGATTCTATTTGAGAACCGACTACATGCATGGATCATGATCTGTGATTTCATTCTTCTTTGCCTTTCGTTCACATTTGGATACATGTTCGTGTTGTCACCTTTAAACCAGACGAAAGAAACAGTGTTAGTGGTTTACTTAGTTCTGCAAGGAGTAGTGTTCATCGTGTTGCACTGTGTTGTTCCCATGGTTGTACGAAAGGGAATGTTTGATAGCCTTGTAACTCAATTTACTGATCTCCATCACGGATCCGACAAAAAATGTAGTTTGGTTCTTGCTCCTCTACCAGTGCTTAGCCCTAGCTGTGACATGCCCCGGTGGCTGTATGATCAGGATGATGATCAGTATGATGATCAGGATGATGATCGGGATGATGATCAGTATGATGATCAGGATCATGATCAGTATGATCAGGACTATGATCAGGATGATCGGGATGATGATCAATATGATGATCAGGATCAGGATCAGGATGATGATCAGGATCAGGATCAGGATGATGATCAGTATGATGATCAGGATACGGTCACTACACCTGACCTAGGATTTGAATCCCCTGGACCTGTCTTTGACCAGTCTGGTGAACTAACCTCGCCACCTATCCAAACTCCTGAAACCCTTTCTTGTGAAGTGTTGTTGAACTCTTCTCCTGACTATGACTGTACCAAGCATAACGGGTCATCAGCGTCAGACGAAGAGTCATCCGTTAGAACTACTATTGAAGGACATTGTCCAATGGTAACGAGAGACTGTGCATATTACATCACTAATGCTGACGTGGAACTAGCGCAGGTATAAACGATTTTGCTCCTCAGTATGTTCCTTAATTTTGCATGGAGAAAATCCTCCATTTGACGTATGAGAGATTTTCAGTATACATGAGCATGTGCTTGGCAGATGTATTTGGTTCATGTATACGGATATATGTACGCGGAATGGGCTCCCCTTCCTCAGGGTTTTGGTGCCCGATTCAAAAGTACTTTTCATGCACTTGGGAATCCAAATGTATCATTTTCAACCTTCCTGCCATCATATGTGTTCTTCTTTGTAATTTTACATTTATGTACTTTGGGTTGCCGAAAGAAATAATGATAAGAATAAACACGTATTATAGGAGAATGAAACCATTGGGGGGGGGGGGGGATCGATTTTAATGAAAAGAGAGAATAGAGAGAAGCATTTCTCCATCCAAAACAGTAACGAAATATGAAAGTTATGAAAGTTTGAAAAAGTCTTAATTTGCTTTCTGTGGCGATCCGTTTGGATGGAACTTTTTAATTGCCTCTCTATATCCTCTTTTTTCATTAAAAATTGATTTGTCCCGAGGGTTTCATTTTCCTTTAACCTTGAGTCAAAATGACCTTTTTTTTTTTTACTGCTATGTCCTTTTGTGCACCATAATGAGAAGTTCAGAGACTTTCTTTGCTCTGCTATGTACTTCTATGTACCATAGTGAGAAGTTCAGAGACTTTCTTTGCTCTGCTATGTACTTCTATGTACCATAGTGAGAAGTTCAGAGACTTTCTTTGCTCTGCTATGTACTTCTTTGCACCGCAACGAGAAGTTGAGAGACTTTCTTTGCTCTGCTATGTACTTCTGTGTACCATGGTGAGAAGTTCAGAGACTTTCTTTGCTCTGCTATGTACTTCTTTGCATCATAATGAGAAGTTCAGAGACTTTCTTTGCTCTGCTATGTACTTCTTTGCACCATAATGAGAAGTTCAGAGACTTTCTTTGCTCTGCTATGTACTTCTTTGCACCATAATGAGAAGTTCAGAGACTTTCTTTGCAATGCTTTGTCCTTCTGTGTATCGTAATGAGAAGTTCAGAGACCTTTTTTGCACTGCTATGTACTTCTATGCACCATAATGAGAAGTTCAGAGACTTTCTTTCTTCAAAAATATTCATATTCTTTTATCTGACACATATCAGTTTTAGAGTAAAAAGTTATTCAGAAGGTACGGTTCGTCTCTTTTCATAGCTCTTCTTCTTCTTCTTTTGGCCTGGGGATTTGCCTTTCTCTGATGAAGATAGATCATAGTTTGTAAAGTTTCTTTCACGTCTTTCGGATGTTAACGTTTAAGGCCGATCTCGGACGAAAATAAACATTTCCGATTGATACACGTTTGTAAAACCCAATTCAACAACAACAAGGTCGTGGGATGGATCCCCGATACGGCACTTACGTCATTGAGCTTTACATTTCATTTGCACTGCTCATCTCCTCTAAGTATAATAGTAATGATAATGATAATAATAATATGCCGTTCTTGTATAAAGCAGATGACATTAGGATATGACGTCTCTATGCGCTTCCAAAGGACTTGAAATTGTAATCCCAGCTTTAGCTCCGGAAGTTGTAGCGCTTAGTGCATTCTAGGAATAAATCCTAACAGGTATAAGTTGTTGAATGGGTACAAAATATAAAACTGGCTGTGGTTTGTTAAGAACTGTAAATGCAGCGTTATCAAGCGAGTCACTGTGTACAGGATCCGATGATCGGATAAGAATATATAAATCTAGATCTATCAAGAGTTTAAAGGCATCATACATGTATAAGAAGCAAAAGTTAAAAAAATACATTTCTTGATACTTTTTTTTCCACATAAAAACGTAGATCAAACTTAACATGCGAGGATATGAGACTATGTCACATCATCCAGGAGACAACGAGCGCAGTGGAGACAACAAACAGTCATTCACAAGATCTTGTGGGTGCCCAAAACACCATAAGTATTTAGCCAGGTCCAGGAAACAAGCGCGAAAGGTATTTATTGCATTTGAATAATCGATTTTTGCATAACGGCCTTAATGATTCATGAAAAATAGAATACATTTTAAAAACTGTTAGAGCCCTCAAATATAAGGGATGTGCATCTTCCATTGTTGTTGTTTTTTTCAACGCTCTCAATTTCAAATGATAGTTGTCAAAAGTAAACTTATGTAGGAGAATTTCATGACGTGTAACATTCAATGAAAAATTACAAGGGTATTTGATTTATTTTTATTTTCATTTCTTTATTCTCCACTCATGGGTTGGGTAGCCATTGTCAGCTAATAGCTGTATTTCAAATGGGTATTCAAATGAAAGTTACAGCTTATACTGTTACTGTATTTCTCTACCTTCTGACACACTCTTTGAGTTTCATCTCTCACCACATTATTCAAACATAGATTAGGCCCGCCGTTCGAAGCTCTACGACACTTTCCACCAATCGAAGATTGATGTCGAATCCATCTCTTGGAACTAATCTCTTCAAGCGAAGGAAAGACCGGCCCATTGATGACAAGAATTTATTCACAAGGTCATGTGGGTGTCCCCGACGTCATGGACCATCAGATGATACAAGGTTTATGCATGGTTCCAAGACCCCTAACCTAAAGGTATCGTTCAAATCGCATTCAGTGAACCATAGTCAAAATGTAAGCACGGCCATCCCCTACTACATCATCAAAGACGGATTTGGACTAGGAAGAGCATTTGGGCCGGGAATCTCCGGACGAGTCAATAATCCTTCACTGATCACCCAGCCTTATGACTTTATACCGGCAGGCCTTCAAACCCAATCACCTACCACGGCCCCTTATGGAAATATTCACATGGATAGTCCGCCCTTGACTGAGATAGACAAAGAGTTGACGCAGGTGTCAGTAATTTGATTATCATTTTTACGGAGATATATTCAATATTTCATTATTAGGTCTGTTGTCATTGATTCCTGGTTTCTCGACGGGATTCTTTCTTAAAATGCGGAGTAAAGGCATTCCATGTATATCACACTTTCCCGTACATGCAAATGCTGTTGGTGTTCTTTATGAAACATTCATTTGTGCATGCGCAGCAGCTGAAAATGAAATTATCACATAATTCTTTCTCATGGAATCGGTTCAAAGAGGAGAAAAGCAAACTTTGGGGCGTGAAACTTGGGATCAGTTTTACATTGTTGTAAAAAAAAATAGAAAAAAAAAGATGGAGACTATAAACGTATAATTTTTAACGAAAAGCCCCGTCCCGATGTACATTTATATCATTGTTACTGTACGCTAAGAGACATCAGAGAGATGAATTAGGGGCAAAAAATCCAGAATATTATTATTATCACTTTGGAAATAATGTTTTCTTTAAGACCATTGAAAACCAAATTTCTTTTGTCATATTCTTGATTTGTGGGCTGTTAGAAAATACTTTTTCATAATTATACATATTTATTATGTCCTAGAGCACCCTCGACCCAAGCTTTTGCTTTTAGATGTGTGTCCTCCAATGATGTAATTGTGATGATTGGATATTATGTCATATTTTGTTATCAATACCATGAATGTCAATTTGTTGTTTCATTATTTTGCTGTTTATTTGAATAATTGGAAATAAATTGTTTGAACTGAGCTGAACTGAATAATCAGATTCCTTTCTGCAATGAAAAAAGCATCAACGATTGGTTTGATTTGAAAATGACAAAAGACGAGTGTTTCAGTTTATTGCATTAGGTGCGGAAACTTTTAAAGTATTTTATTGTTTTCTATACTCTTGTCATTTCCTTCCATAACGTAACTTTTGTAGATAACAAGCGTAAGCATAAGCATAAATTTATATAGCGCAGTTACTATACAGATATATTCAGCTGCGTTGATTCAGAGTTCCTTTTTACTTGATTCTGCAAAATCATATTGTATATTTTGATTCAGTAGAACTTATAAATCAAATAAATGAACGAAAATTTCATGATTATAGTAGCTCTCAATAAGGTTCACCAGTATACCCAGACTCCGCAGGTCTTATTTCAGTCAGTCCGTAAGTCCACCAAAAGGGGGTCCGCCCACTTGACCGAAGGCCCGCGAGGCCGAAGGCCCGCGAGACCGACTTTTTTTTTTTTTGTATCTTATTTTCCTTCATCAGGTGCCGCGGTCGAGTGGTTTAAGGCGCCTTGTTGCAGCGGCGTAACAAGTGCCTGCTATCAGAGGGGGAGGGGGGGGGGGGGGGCAGAGCCAAATATTTCCCGGTAACTCCGTCTAGAATTAGTGGCGTAGCTAGGATTTCAGTTTAGGGGGCGGTAGTGACCACGGGAAGCGCGCTCCCAAGGGGGGTGCAGGGAGGGGGAGTGTCCCCCGCGAGAAGCGCGGAAGCTCCGACGTTCCTTTGAATCGTTCCTTTTCGGCTCCCGCTCATCTTAATACGTCCTCTGCCTGTTATCAGGGGGGGGGGGTGGGGGCAGAGCCAAAAATGTCCCCGTAACTTAGTCCAGAATCAGTGGCTTTGCTAGGATTTCATTTTAGGGGGCGGTAGTGAGCACGCAAAACACTTACGAAACACTTAATACTGAGCGCGCGAAAGGCGCTCCCTATAAGGGGAGTTTTCTCCCTCCCCGCGAAGCACGGAAGCTCCGATGTTTTCTTCGAATAGTTCCTTGTCTGCTTCTGCTCTTCTTACGTTTTCCCCCCCCCCCTTTTTTTTTTCTTTCTTTTTTTTTTTGTTGGCGTTTTTTGGGGGGCGCGACTGCCCCCGCCCCCTTTGCTACGAGGGTGTAATCAATTAATAAATATAGATGTTCATTTATTTATTCATCATTCATGCGTCCATTCATTCATTCATTCATTCATTCAGCTATTCATTAATATTGATTCCTTTTTTAATATCAATTTTCTGAGATAAAATTTCAGCTTCTGCCGGAGTATTAACTTATTAGAATTGGAATAGTTTGCAAAAATGCTTTTTATGATACTACGAAATCGGACACCCCATCCCGTCTCTCACTTCATCGTCTAACGAAATCATGCCAAAGTCTCTGAAGAAATCTACACAACCGTGGTGAAACCAAAAAATGTTACAACAATAATTAGAACATAATTCTTAATGAACTGATGAACCAAAATACTGTGGTGCCGCATCCGAGGGCTCAGTGTTGCAAATATCAAGCTTTTCTTCTTTTAAAGAAATATTCTAACCCTATTTTGCATATAAACGCACACACTCATCCCACCCACTGATAGACACAGGTTCTGCCCCCCCCCCCCCCGATAACAGGCAGAGAACGTAAGAAGAGCAGGAGCAGACAAGGAACAATTCGAAGAAAACGTCGGAGCTTCCGTGCTTCGTGGGGGAGGGGGAAAACTCCCCTTATAGGGAGCGCCTTTTGCGCGCTCAGTATTAAGTGTTTCGCCAGTGTTTCGCGTGCTCACTACCGCCCCCTAAAATGAAATCCTAGCAAAGCCATTGATTCTGGACCAAGTTACCTTGACATTTTTGGCTCTGCCCCCACCCACCCCCCCCCCCCCCCCGATAACAGGCAGAGGACGTATTAAGATGAGCGGGAGCAGACAAGGAACGATTCGAAGGAACGTCGGAGCTTCCGCGCTTCTCGCGGGGGACACTCCCCCCTCCCTGCACCCCCCTTGGGAGCGCGCCTCCCGTGCTCACTACCGCCCCTAAACTGAAATCCTAGCTACGCCACTAATTCTAGACGGAGTTACCGGGAAATATTTGGCTCTGCCCCCCTCCCCCTCTGATTACAGGCACCTGTTACGCCGCTGCAACAAGGCGCCTTAAACCACTCGCCCGCGGCACCTGATGAAGGAAAATAGGATACAAAAAAAAAAGTCGGTCTCGCGGGCCTTCGGTCTCGCGGGCCCTCGGTCTCGCGGGCCTTCGGTGTAGTGGGCTGTCACCACAAAAAGTGGCTTTTTTCACCATTTTCGTATGCATGATCAGAATAGGCTATGCCTATTTAATGAGTTAAAGCCTGTCAGAACACCACTTTCATTCGACCGTTGCTGCTCTCAAACCATATCAAATTTAATGTTTTTTGTATCTATGGGAAGGTGAAGAATGAATATTTTGTGTCGTGTGTTTGAATTTAAAGAAAAAAAAATTGTAGAAGGTGAAATTGTTTATTTCAGAAATACATTTTTTTTCACCAGCCAAAAGTTGTCATTTTGTAAGCCGTTGACCCCAAATGATATTTTAGATTACCATAAATCTGAAAATATATGCTTCATGTATAACCAATTTTAATAAATGGTGCAATTTAATCGGGTCAAGAGCACACTTTACACAGACCAAGAGCAATTAGCCGAAAACCATAAATACTACTCTGTGATTGGTACAAGATTTGTATGCAAGATGGTATTACGTTAGGTTCATATCACAAAGATTACCTTACCCACAGACTAACTCAACGTTACGTCTGCATGATAAAGATTCCATGTTTACGTTTTTGACTAACGTCATGTAGAAGCTGTAACATCGCATGCTGATCCAGCATGCAGATGATAAGGCAGTGTAGTGAAATACAACCACCAATGCAAAGCAGGCTCTCTCTTTTATTTCCGGGTCAAATGTCCAACTGCCGATTGACAGGGGACAAAGGAACACGATGCGGAAGAAAAGTAAAGAAACGAACTCTCCAATAAGAATCTTGCCGCGAGAGGTCTGCCTGATTTTCCTTTGGAAAAAAATACATACAATTTGTCAACATGTAATGTGAAACAAACAACACAAAGTTCATGAGGTACAAAGTGCAGAATTATATTACTCTATGTCTCTTACTGCACGTAAGCAATTGTAGAGATACTATACCTTCCGACCTGCGAAATCTTAGCATGATGGTATTCAACCAAGTCTATCTGGATTTAAATAGTGAAGCATTTATAGTTATCAAATTAAATATTCTAGGGATAGATCTTGTACATAGCATTTTTTGAATCAAATTTTTAAATCAATTTTTGATAATTAATCTTAATTCAACATAACTTTCTTCATTATGTGCAATATTCTATGTATGAAATTTTTTCATCATATATGTCTTGGGAGTAACAGGTGTGGGGGCACATGCCTCTGGGCAACAGTGTTGTACTTCACTTTTGTGCACCCTGACCCACTTGTTGCTTCCTGATCTTTTTTACAGGTTCTTTCATTCTTATTATTTATTTGTCTGCTGCTATTGATGTACTGTACTTGTGCTTTTTTTTATCTGGTCAAATAAATGAATAAATAGATAAATAAATAATAATAATGATGATGATGATAATGATAATGATAATAGTAATAATAATAATGATAATAATAATGATAATAATAATAATAATAATAATAATAATAATAATAATAATAATAATAATAATGATAATAACAATAATAAATGATAATAATAATAATAATAATAATAATAATAATAATAATAATAATAATAAATTATTCTTATGATCCTAATTTTTCAACACGATTCATATAAGTTTGACTCTATTCGGGAACAGTACTCGATACTATCCAAATTGCCAACATTTAACAAGCGCGACAGGGTTGCCTTCTGGCCAGTTCTCAATGCTGTAGACAGCAGACATGATATCCATTTGAAATTTTCTCCCGGAGGGCTTTTATTGGATATTTTGGATATTGATATCGAAGAATGTTCTGATCATATCAGGCTTCTTTTCTAGATAAAATGAACCACATGTAAATTTTAATCTACAGAGTACTTTGATGGGACAAAATGTCATTATGTATTGGGCAAACCAATTTATTATGATCCTCGTGTCTCTCCTCTAAGTGTAACTCGAACGTGTAGGTGTACCACTAACTCGGTACTCTTAAAGTGCGATGGTGGTAGTTGTCCTCTACACGGGGCATCCATTTTACGTCCTATCCAAAGGAAAGAGCGTTTCTCCACTGTAAAATAGCCTACCTCCATAAAATAGGGGTTTAAAGAGCATTTGCCATTTTGTATTTCATTTTTATCATGGAAACGATTGCGATATGGTAATTGTTTAATGATAACAGTGAAAATGATCTCGATGATATAACAATACTATAATTACTGATAAGGAATTATAATAAGGCTGACCAACATCTCTTTAAAAACTAAAAAAGGTCACCCCAAACTATTACATCAAACTCAAATGAAGAAAATGTAGGAAAAGCGTAGTAAATATGTAGCAGTTCAAAAAATTCCTTGAAATGCTAGAGCGCCTTAAAGCTAAAGCCCCGGTAATAATCATGGAGCGCCAGTCAAGTCTGACAGACACGAACGCCATACAAGAACCTACCCTTATTGTAATTATCATTACGTTACGTTTTGACATGTTTAAGTATTGATTCCATCAGAAGTATTTCGTCTTAAGCCTAGATTTAGGTTTTTAGAAATATTAGAAACTAAAATGCTTAATTTGATTTAGATATACCGTTTATTCTCTTCATTATTTCAAAACACATGACGGATACCAGTTTTGAAGAAGTGAAATATGTGATAATAATTACAGTTTCATATGTAGCAGGTAGTCCTTTTTACAATTTTTTGTCTAAATTTTGTCATGAATTTCATAAAGAAGATTTAAAGTCAAATTTCAATCAAACTTTTAATAACTTCAGGCGGTCTGTATTCATTAATACTACGACTATGCGCTTAGGGCTTTTACGCCTTCCTGCCGTCAAAACGGACCTACTTGTATACGCGGATTTTCTTCCCGACAAAAGGGCGCAAACAGCAGTCACGCACTTTTGCCGGGAAGAAAAAGCACTGATTTCGTCTAATTGGTACAAATCAGAACGTCGTGAACAGAAAAGGTGTTCATGTTATCTTTAAAAAGCCATGTTTTATGATATATACTTGAAATGCTATTTTATCATTGGATGTTCATAATAGTTTAGCACCAGGTTTTATAATAATTTAATAATTCTTGAAATAGTATTTTATTGTTAGATGAAATTCAGAAGATATTTGGAATATTACTTTTACAATGTGCTGCAACATGAAGAATAGTCTTAGTTGCGTTTTACTTGAAAGTGTTTTTTTTTTCATATTGAATTAATGATGAAAAATATTTATACAGCGCTTAATGGACAGTGTTTCTCTAAGAAATGAATTAAACAATAAACCTATAAAGAAGAATTGGGCTTTAAACAAACATAAAGAGTGATGAAATAATGACAACAATGATAATAAACCTATAAAGAAGAATTGGGCTTTAAACAAACATAAAGAGTGATGAAATAATGACAACAATGATAATAATAGTACTGGTGATGCTGATAATAATGATAATCGTAATAACGATATGAATGATAATGATATTGATAATAATAGCAATGAAAACACGTCACGTTCTACATTTCTCCTGTTAAGTTTATTATGATGTTTTGTATTGAAAATACTCTTGATGCAAGGTTATGTATGTCTTTGTTGTATTTGTTTATTTGTGATTGCCGTTTATTTTAGTAAGTAAGCTGTACGTGCTTTGATTGTATCTTATGTACAAATGTATTTGTTTGTTTTTAGTGTGAAACTACACCATTTATACAAAAAATCCATTTTATTGGGACAATGAACCTTACGAACCTCATGAAACTTATAAAAAAAGATCAGATTACATGATGATATTGTTTACTTTAATTTGGTATTGTAGTAATGTGACCTTTTATCCTGTAACCATGATAACTTTGATGAACATGAACTGACCATAGGTTGTTGTCAGAGTTCACTCAAGCCAATTACTAGTCACTAGGGGGGGGGGGGGCAGTTATTGGGGCAATCTTTATACCCCATATAAGATGATATTTGGTGTCTTTTGTTAAGGAATCTGGGGGGGGGGAGAGAGAAATTTAGAGGGAAAGAGCGAGTAGCTGTGGTGACAGGGGAAAGAAGCTGGTGTCTGTCCAATATACATTGTACATGATTGCTTATATGACTCTCTTTAAAGACCATACTTACCCCTGGTATACTGTGACCTTAGATGAGGTGGGCCATTTTCAGCCTGTTATTTTATGACTGAATAAACTTTAGCTTTTTAATCTATTAACTCAAGCGCCTCCTAGTAGTTTGTGGACCTCTTTCAATATTGTACACCGACCGAAGACCCTAGGCGGGTTGAAAATATTGTTACTAAAAATTGAAGTTGAAACTATAAAGGCGCTTTCAGATATGCGACTTTGTGCCGCCATTTTGTGTCGCCACTTATGCTAATGAACGCGCATTTAACTCGTCAACTCTCAAATATTTAGAGCATTTTGTCAAAACTTGCGCAAACAATCTCATGTCAACAATTTTTGCGCTAATTTGATTCTGATTGGTGTGCATTGTTTTGTAGCCAGGCAGCAAACAAAAATGTGTCTTGCCTCGGCAACATTTTAAATATATATCCACACACACACACCCTCACACACACACGCACGCACCCTCACACACACACACACACACACACACACACATATATATATATATATATATACATACATATACATATATATTTGCAACCAAAATCTCAGATCTCGCGCCTAGCTTTATCATTTTTTGTATCCACAATTCTGGAATTGTATTTTTATTTTGAATGTGTTCAGTCATTTACTTCGATAAAGGTCTGTGACCGAAACGTCATTAAATTTTACGTCTTGCGGCGTTTTTATTTCTACCTAATTGTTTGCTTTCTATTTCAACACACCGACGTATAACTTTTTTTAATATTTTGTTTACGACTTTATATATATATATATATATATATATGTATATAGTACAGAGGTTATACCAAGTTCAGCTATAGTGCTCGATGCTATACAGCAGAGCATATTAGACATACCTCAAAGGTTGGGTTGCCCGCTACCGGCGGTTTCACGCTTGGCGATCTTCAGGCGGGCTGGCTACTGGGTTTCCCTCGTTTGGGGCGATGGATTCACGGAACGGGTGGTTTCTTCTCCCTATTGTTGTGACGGCATTTTGTGATTAGGTCAGATCGGCGGTTGATCGCTTTCCCTTTGTTAGTGGCTAACAGTGGCTAACGGACAATCCTTTTCTGCAGTAAATATAACCTGTTTATGTATAGGCTATTGGAATTACACCAGGCAATATTGCAGTAGTTTAAGTAAGGAAGAATAATTGCATTATAGATGGTCATCAATATAAATTTTGGCAAGAATCGTAATCTGTTCATAATACCAACTCCTTTGGAAACTTTGTTGCAGATAATACCAATGTGTTCATGCCATGCTAATTTATTGTCTATTGTCACCCCTAAAAATTTTAATGAAGATACTAATGAAACAGCTTTGTTACCCATTTTTACGTCAAATTGTGAGTGCAAATGCTTATTAGTAAAAATCATGTAATTTGTTTTTATTAATATTCAATACTAATTTATTGACAGACAACCATTTATCTAATAATAGTAATTCACAATTAAACTTATCATTTAGTACCTGTGGGTTTGAATGTGACATGAAAACACTGGTATCATCTGCAAACTGAATAAAATTAAGATGACAAGATAAATTGCATATATCATTCATTTAAATGAGAAATAACAGGGGACCTAAAATAGAACCCTGGGGCACTCCACATCTATTGCTTTTTAAACTCGGATACAGTATTGTTTATGGTAACAAATTGTTTACGATCAAATAAATAACTTTTACACCAGTCTAGTAAAACACCTCTTATGCCGTAATTACTAAGTTTATTTAACAAAATAAAATGGTCAAGAGTCATTTTGTTAAGGTGAGCCTGTCAAAGGCTGTTGACAAATCAAGAAATAAACCCAACATGATTTCTTTCTTGTCAAAGCAAGTGCTAACTTTATGAATAAAATCCAGAAGTGCTGAAGTTGTGGAGTACCCTGGTCTAAAGCCATACTGATGTTCTGAAATAATGTTACATTTTTCAAGAAAATCGTACATCCTGGAGTAAAAACATTTTTCAAGAATTTCAGAAAAAACGGGAAGAACAGATATGGGCCTGTAATTACTGACATCATTTTCAGCACCACCTTTGAAAACTGGAATTACTTTGGAAATTTTCATTTTGTCAGGTAATATACCTTTATCTATGGACATATTAAAGATACTACAAAGAGGAACACAGATGATATGAATGACACGTTTAACAACAGATATATGTACATTGTCAAAGTCAGGACTTGAATTCTTTTTTCCATTTACAAACTATTTCAATTATTTCTTTACAAGTGACAGGTGAAAAAATGCAGATTTCACATTAGCCTTAAGGAATGATTTGTAATTTACATCAGAATATTGCACATTTCCCCTTAGATTGTAACCAGTGTTTACAAAATACTCATTAAATATGTCTGAGATTGCAGTTTCATTTTGAATTAGTTTGTTATCATGTGAAATTTCTACAATTTTCTTCCTGTCTTTCTTCTTTGCACCTAGTATTTCTTGTAATACATTACACGTTTTCCGCATGTCACCCACAGCATTATCAAATTTATGTTTGAAAAAATTATGTTTAGCTTTTTTCAATTCATTGTTCACCTTGCTTCGGAACTTCTTATATAATTCATGTCTATAATCTGTTTGATTCTGAAGATACTTTCTATACTGGTTGAATTTTTTATTGCACATAATACATAATTCCTTAGTGATCCATGGTTTGTTTTGTTCAAAACTTATTCACATACTAGTAGAAATAATCAAGCAGGCTAAAAGTGATAAGAACACAAGTTCATTCCACGCATAACATGAAATTCAAAGGTAAAAAACCAGCAGTGTGTACACATCATCTCTATGATCTCCAGGATTCTACGTTCCTTAAAATATAGCAACCAAAAATAAGAGATGCCAATAGAACTTTTCCTTAAAATACCAAAACTATTTAAAAGAAATATTAATGACATAAAAAGAATAAAGCTTGTTGGTGATAATAGTCAAGACTGACTGATCGCCATTCAACATGCATTCAACACGAATCAACAACAACAACAACAACGTAAGCTTGTGTGAGAACCACTGAATCATATAGACCAATTTCACAACGCAAGAGGGCAGCAGACTGTTCGACACAGTTCGACATACTGCGGTGGGCGCTCCAACTTTTATAGTACACAAGTCAATAGCGCGTTATGTACATTCGTTCGATTTTTTTTGTCTATTTTGACCAGTATATGCAGATTTATTTTAACATTTGCAATGAGAAATTATCAGGGAAGTTCAGGTCGCAGCTGTGCGGTGCTCAAATGCCACAAGAATTAGAGAAAGTTTAAAAATTGGAAGCTAACTGAGTGCGAAATTCTCTCACTTTTGACTCACGAAGCCTGTTTGTGTGAGAAGCCGTACTCCCTACACAGGTTTCCGTAAGCAATGTGAAGGAATTCGTCGCCAGTGGGTAAAAATATCAACAGAAAGGACTTTGAAGTCAAGAAACATTATCGTTATGTACTTTGGCGTAAAATTTAATGAGTGAAAACATGACTTTGTAAACAGGGTAAGATTTAGGGCTCCTGTTTACTACGGCTTCTATGCTGCAATCGAACTTTTACTGACAAAACTAAGTTGAAAAACCATCGAAAGTACAAAAATACATCATACCTTCATAGATATGACCATTGTCTTACCTCATCTACCCATGTATCCATGCTTTATTTTATTGATCTAGAATAAAGTAAATGGAACAATATCGGGGCTTATCTCATATCTTACATTCATTTTGTACACAGAACCAATCGCGGTCAGCGCGCTTGCCCACCGCAGCAATGGCGTCGCCGATAGAGGGCCAAATACATAAACCGGAGGTGAAATTCGTCTATACAGTGCTTGTGGATGGCGAAAAAATTGCGTACCTGGTACGTGCGCATAAATATTAGCTAGCTAGCTCGATATGTGGCCGGTCCGGTCGATCGATCAGTCATGCGCCGTACCGTGTAGTAGAACTAGAAGGGACCGGGAGTACTACGTTAGAAGTGTTTGCGTTAGAGTGCCATGACTTTTTTCCCCTGGCCTGTTTTGTACGTAATTTACGTGACTTGAAGTGACTTGAAGCCAAGTCACAAGTCATTTTTTTCCCGCAAGTCAAGTCAAGTCAAAATAGTGACTCGAGTCGCGAATCGAGTCCAAGTCGCCTAAACATTTTTTATCCGCCCTTACGAACCTAAACTCATTAATGTTTAGTGATAACAGGAGCTTCGTCCATATACCTGCCACTGTACCAAGTATGAAATGATGTGATAAAAGCAAGAGTAAAACCAACAGACTTGACGCATTGACAAGACTTCAATATTCTATATGTACACATTTTTAAGATCATTGAATTCACGATGTCATGGCATTTTTCTTTCTGATTACCATGGGTTTCCCCGCCCAATTTTGCAACTTTGTCAGTCTAATTCATATTAAGAGCATTCAGTTTAAGTTTTGGGTATGACGGTATGATCGTCATGACGGTAGTTCAAATTCATGATTTGTGCTTTCAAAATTATCCTAGAAGCACCCAAATTCATATTTTCTTATCCAAATTTAAAATCTACGCACGTAATTCATAAAATCCCGTCGTTCAATTTTACATTGCAGGTCACGTTTTCGTGCATTCGAATTCATTTTATAGCTTTCGGATGATTGTACATTCAATTTAACAACAGAGCAGTGGATGTTCTTGATAATAGTGTATTTGAAGATGCCACCGTTTGGTGACTAACATGACTGAAGGCCTGAAGGCCTGATCATTTTTTTTTCTTGCGTAAATATTCAGAAAAAAAAAAACATGAAGCAGAATTTATGCAGGTCGAGATGAAGGCCTTATTTCATTTATAAGGAAATGAAATAATTACTTGATATTCACATAATGAGACCTATACTAAATTGTAGAAATCCTTTCAGAAGAAAATTGAAAATTCTGATAGCGCTATTTTCATGCAGGAGATGTATTGCTGGGATGTAATGGTTTTCTAAGTACAATTTTTTAAAAATACCCCAAAGTTACATGATGAAACGCATACGTGACAAAAAAAAATACTGGTTGTCTTATGTTGTGGCCTTCACTCCTTCCTCGATGAGATTGTCACGTTAATTTCCCCAAGTCAAGCAAGCAGACGCGGTTCTATGGGGAAGGGGGGGGGGGCTTTGGGGGCTGAAGCCCCCCCCCCCCCAAAAAAAAAAAAAAAAAAATCGCTCAAGCCCTCCTAAAATGTTTTACGACATGAGTGCAAAATTTAATATCATACAGATTTTTACCGCATATCAAAAAAGTGAGGAAAAAATAAAGGATAACGAGGAAAAGAAGATAAAGGAAAAACCTAGGAGAGCTCGCTCGCTTCGCTCGCTTGCACTATAATGATCTTAACCAATACAGGTCAGATGAATTTTCAGGAGACCAAGGCCTGTGACCATTAACCTATTCGTAATATCGTCTGTGAGAACGGAAGATGCCAATAAATTACGTTACTAAATCACGAGAAAGGAGTAGTATAACCATGATAACCCGTCCCAGTATTTAAAAAAAAAAAACATTTTTGCTCGCTCATAAATTCTAGAAACGAAACAAGATGTTTTCGATCAGCAATCACTCTTATTCCAGCAACAGTATATGCCTGGATATCATAACATTTTTTGCAGCGACGTGTCTGACTATCCTCGAAATAATTCTACAGCGAGAGTACATGATAAGATCAGTACGTGAATTTTGCATATATTTTTTCTTCGCTCGCTACGCCTGCTCATATAAAGAACTATTTGGGAAATTGGGCATGCAAGGAAGAGGTGACCAAATATGGGCATATAATGTATTTTGATGTCGAAATGCTACTTTATCATTGTGTTTTTTGTTGCTTGCTTCGCTCTCTCATAATATTTAGAAACGTTTCTAAGTATGCTTTTGGACGGGAAACAATAAATTCACTGGACCAGTGAGGTTTATCATAATTTTGTTAGTGAAGTGACCAAAATAATATACTAGTTATAGGCCTAGAGTGTATTTTGATAACAATCTAAGACGTTTTTACAGCAAGATGTGGTTATTTTTGGCTAGCTCGCTTCCCTCATTCGCAAAATAAACAAACAGTAGGTATGGGGGACGGCAGGTTCGCAAGAGGGTGGAATGTGAGCAAGAAATTTCGGGAAATTTCGCTAGAAAAATCTAGCGAGATGGCCAAATAAACCATTCAAATATGTCAATCTAGGGTGTATTTTGATGACACTTACAGCAAGAAGTGGTTGTTTTTGGCTCGCTCGCAAATTAAAAAAAAGTAGATGTGTGTTTTCGAAAGTGCCTATCGTATGTGTGTGCGTATGTGTGTCTGTGCGGGTGCATAAGATTGCTTCTGCGTTCTTGAGTGTAAGAATACTCATGAACAAAATGCATATTCCCTTTTTTTTATTTGGCGGGGGGGGGGGGCGAGTGGGGCATCCATTTATCCCGTTTTATGCATCCCACCATAATATTCTAGCAGACAGAAAAGGGGAATTCTTTCCCTCATATATATTTAGGGGATCGTTAGACACCCCCCCCCCCCCCCCTCCCCCATCAGGTGATAGCCAACCGCCTGTTTCCTTTCCTACTTTTTTTTTTTTTACTTACATTAACAACACACAAAAAACGGCTGGTACATCAGACTACTCAACACAACCTTTCGAGACAAGCCCCCACCCCCCGGTTTCCACGAATGGGTGCGTTAATTTCACTCCCAACACGCAAACCACCCTTTCGAGAAACAGGGGGGGGGGGCTTCTCTCGAAAGGGTGCGGCCATCCCCGTTCCCTCCCCGCTCCCATCCGCTCCGCGCACGCACCCTTTCGACATCTGTGGGCTTTCCATTCTCCTCGCATATGGAGCGCTGCGCAGCATCATGCACAGTTTCTTACTATACTATACATGCATGAAGCAGCTGGAGGAGGAGGGTGTGAAACATGTAAAAATGAATGGTCGATAGAATTTCATAATCTTACTATTTGTGATAACCTCCAAAAATTTCTTGGTAAGCAAAAAACAAACACAAAACAAAACAGAGGAATGCTGATTTTGGGGGTTCCATTTCCTCCCTCCAAAATAACTGACAGCTGTAGAATTAAAATCTCTCTTTTTGTCCATCTTTATATCATTCCCTTTTCTTCTTCTCTCTCTTTATATCATTCTCTTTTCTTCTTCTCTCTGTCACTTCCTCTTTCTCTGTCTCTTGCTACTCCCCCTTCTATCATTCATTCATTTTTTTTTTCTAATTGGAATCTCACTCTTTCCATTGTAGCCCAATGACTCTCTCTCTCTCTCTTTCTCTCTTTCTCTCTCAACCCCTTATTCCATTCTTCTCTTTCTTTCTTTCTCCCTCGACCCCCTATTCCATTCTTAATTCTCTCTCTTTCTCTCCCACTCCCGATCTTTCTCAAACTCGCTCAATCTCTTCCTAAGTCTCTCACCTCCTCAGTATCAATAACCCTCTTCCTCTTTTTCTCTTTTACTCCTCTCCTCTTATCTCTCTATTTGTATCTGTCTGTTATAATATATATCTCTCTTCCATTCACCACACCCCCTCCTTATCTATTAAAAAATTACTTAAAGCATGAGCCTAAAAGGGTGATGAAAGCAATATTCTACTGAACATGAACGCAAAAATGAATTGGCCAATTTTGAGTTTAGAGAACATGTGAACATAAAATATTGATAGTGTGATTCTGCGTGAATTCGTTCAGTGAGAAGTTTTCCTCCATTTAAATGGTAGATTAACTGTTGTGTCACTACCAAAATAAGAAATATATCGAGAGCAGAAATACATGTAGGTGGCATATGAAAAGAAAATTCATGGATGAACTTTTAAACAATACATAACTGTAAACTCTATTAATCACATGAGAATTTAAATTATGATGGTGCGATTTTGTATATGGAACCTGTGATCACAAAAGTGAAATAACCACTTTCCTGATTTGTGTGAACGCTTCAACCAACTGGCCCAAAAAGGATAGATCGATAGAATCTCATAAGATTGCTATTTGTGATAACCTCCAAAAAATTCTTGACAAGCGAAAACAAAACACAAAACAAAACAAACAAAATAAAACAGAGGAATGCTTATTTGGGGGATTCCATTTCCTCCCTCCAAAATATTGTCTGACAGCTATAGAAAAAAGACTGAATTAAAAACTTTATCACTTCAACGGGAGGGGGCTCAATTTAAAAAGGTGGTAAAATGTATATTTTCCACCGAAAACGGAAGGGGCACGGACCGGAAATGCCCCCCCCCCCCCAATTCCACCATTAAACTTAACTATAATTCTTTTAACTATAAAAAAATATAATACTAAAAAGAACTTAACGTAAAATCAGGAACACATGACAACAATGTTTCATGAGTTGCCCGAGTATTTTACCGTTCATAGACCTAACAATAATAATAATGATAATAATAATAATAATAATAATAATAATAATAATAATAATAATAATAATAATAATAATGATAATAATGATAATAATAAAATAACAGCAACGCTATTTCAGGAAAAATTGTATAAGTATGGAAAGGTCATTAGAAAAAAGAACCATTAATTCAAATTATTCACCTTTAATTAAAACTTGTCAATAATATATCACAAATATCACAAAAATTTTATGTATTTCTTTACCCCATCCGGTGGATTTTCCAAGGGCCCGCTATTATTCAATAAAACAGCCTCCCCATTCCCCTTAAAATTCTGGTATTATTATGTTCAGTTTTATTCCTGTAAATTTTGATTTGTTAATGTTTTATTTGTGGACCCCTTGGAAATCAACTTCTGTTGAAAGGGCTATTCACCCCATTCGAGGAAATAAATTTTTGAAAAATTAAAAAGAGGGAAGAGGCACATTCATCCATCTTCTGTGTATTCAGCCTATCATAAGCCTAAGTTGTTCCAAAATTTTGTGCTGCCCCTCAATTACGTGGGACCTAAACAGGCTAGCTGTACCCGGCGCATACAGCTAGTTCAATTTGAATGCTCCTATGAGAATGTGAATATTAGGAATGAGGTAGCGACAAGGTGGAGACGAAGTTTAATAGTCATTGCTAAAAAATGCATGCGCATTCAATGAATTAGAATGCGAAATCGGTTGTCACATTAGTTAATTTAAATGAAAAAAGCAAACCGAATTTGAATGACGATATTTCAATGCATGAGTGTATTTGGCCAAAATGAATGCTTCTAGTATGAAATTGATTGACAAAACAATGACAGTGGCCTGGAATATCATACTATATCTACATAATTTTATTGATTGTATACTGTCTTGCTTTTCCCATTATTGCATTTTTTTCAGTTCGGAAATTAAAGGGGGGAATGATATTTTTCCCCCTCCAATTTGTCTTTTTTTTTGGGGGGGGGTGGGAACTGCCCCTGCACCCTTCCCCTCCCCCCCCCCCCCCCCCCCCCCCTGATTGACAAGTCTTTTCCTGACCAACCGTCAAATGCTCAAATACGGGTTGGGAAAAAAAATTACCCAACTCTGGGGTACTCCTTGACCAACCATCAATTGCCCAACTATACCATCATTCTGAGAGTGTACACTCGTTCAATCCAAAAGACATTTGAGTTGGCTTAGTTGAAAAACTGCAATCTGCAAAGTAAATGTGCAAGTTTCATGACTGCTACTAAAATTTGAACATTTTTTTTTTATTTGAGGGAAGAGACTTGATATTTTAGCAATGATTTTGTAACCTCGTTGTTTCGTTTGGCAGGTGGAAGAAAGACATGACAAACACAGGATGAAAATTACACGTTTGCATTGCGGATTGCATTTATTCGGTTGTGTCAACTAACTTGTCTGTGAGAGCGCATGCATGATTGGTTTGTTTGATTGATTGATTAATTGACCTATGGAGTGATTGATTGATTGACTGACTGATTGCTTAACATTGCTTGATCTGCATGACTGCGTGCTTATATTCTTTTTCGGATATCTAAAAGATGAGTGAAAGCTTTAACTGTAAAAACTTACCTAAAGTCAATCAATCAAGTATTCAAATTCTCACTCAAACATATCGCATGTTAATGAGATATCATATGTCAGGCATACACGAAACAAGAATTAATATAAATTGTTGCAAAGCCATCAGAATATGAACATTTCTAAATTTAAGCCTCCAGAGTTTACACTACTCTCAGCTTCGCCGCTACCGACCCAAATCAATTCTTGTCTCAGAAGGAAATAAAGGTGACTTTCAAATAGAGGATATTATAGGTCTACTGATCTTGAGCATAAATTTTGTTGCTGCCATGGGTGTCAATTTGTGTTCGCGGTCGGGGGATGACTGATGCCGAATATCTTCGACCGCGGAGCAAAGCGACCGATCAGGATAGGGTGTGTGTAGGTTCAAACGTGAAGGATAGACTTAATATGCAGGGGGGGGGGGGTAGGACTTGTTTTTGCTGCCCATATATCTGTATCATTAGTCTACTCTAACGTTCCTCCAATTAACCGCACAAAAAAGGTTGTTTTCAAACAATATCGCTGCGCAGAGGTACATCCTCATTACTTGAATGAGAAGTGTAGGGAACTTGAACCTTTACTTAGAGTATAAACCATTCCTCTTTTTTATTATTATTTGCGAGCGAGACGAAAATTCCACTTTCTAGCTATAAAAGAAATGTTATTTTCCTCAAAGTACACTCAAGCAAATAAAAAGTTTGACTAATTCAGCACCTCGCTGGCCTAATTGCTACTTTCCTAAACCAACCTATTTCAAGTATTACAAGCGAGGGAGGCGGGATAGGGGAAAACACACTATTTTAGTGATGAAGTGTTGTTTTGTTATAAAAATCCATATAGGTCTATACTTCACTGTGTAGCTTTTGTGTATTGTTCACGTCAACGAATCTGAATGCTTGTATCCAAGTGAAGCACAGTGCAGCCTTTTCATCTGGGACTATTCATCACTCTGTGCTGCTATGCCAGTGCTATTGATTTCATGGAATGTAGTGGACAGCTCACTGTCCATTCACTGGTATGTGATCACTTCACCAGAAAACTTTTCCTCAAAAGAAGGATTCCCTATAGCATTAACAGCAATGCTTCTTTCCAGTTAGAACTCCTCCATGCTGGTGATGTCCACCCCAATCCCAAGCCCAGACAAACAACATGATGACACCCTATCTCCTGCAAGACGTCTTGTTGATCATCCTGCTGCTGTCGTAAAGTACACTCCAGCTGAACTTCGTAAGTGGAAAGATTTCACTGCACCTCTCCCACTTCATGTTTATGAAACTGTTCGATCACATGGAATACAACAGACAGGCGAAAGAAAACCAGGCGGGGTACTCGAGGTGGAAGGAGAAAGAACAGTCTTTCACATGTAAGTCAGGCATCCATTAAGACTTCATCACAACCAGAATGTCTACAACTTTGTTCTATCAATGTATGCTCGGTTCGCAATAAAACACATGTGATTCATGGTTTCGTCTATGAAAGTAATGTTGACTTAGTTGCACTGACAGAAACTTGGTTAACTGATACCGACTCTGCAGTCCAGCAAGAATTTGTTCCTCCTGGGTATCGTTTTCTTCATCAACCTAGGACTGGTCGCCGTGGTGATGGAACTGGTCTTATTTTTAAGGAATCCATCGATGCTCGTCAGATCGCCGCTGGTCAAAAGGAATCATTTGAGTTTGCTGAATATCATATTGTATGTAAATCGTTCCATCTTCGATTGATCAATCTGTATAGACCACCATATTCAGAATCTCATCCTGTGGCTGTTTCATTATTTCTCTCTTAATTTAATGATTACATTTCATGATCACCTTTTGTGCAATGTTCCATTATTGATTACTTGTGATTTTAATATCAAAGTTGATGAAAGCTCTTCAGAATCAAGATCATTTAAAGACCTTCTTGATTCACTGTGTTGTACGCAGTTTGTTAATTTTGCTACTCATTCAAATAGTCACACCCTTGACCTACTAATCTTTCGTGAGTCTAATGATGTAATTTTTGGCCAACCATGGCCATGCGAATATCTTATATCAGATCACACTCCTGTGCCATCTCAATACGTGTCAACCAGTATTGACAGATAAAATCTTGTCTTATCGCAAATACCCCCGTATTAGCACTCAGATGTTTAGTAGAGATCTTGCTGAAAGTATACTTTGCCAAAATGTACCATGTGATATCTCCGAACTGGCTTTCCTGTATGATATTACACTCAGAAATATCTTAGATAAACATGCTCCTATGGTTTCAAAACCATGTGGCATGGTACACGGACGAGGTTCGAGCAGCAAAAAGGCAAGGAAGAAAAGCAGAGAAACAATGGCTGAGAACAAGATCTGACCATGATCTGGATAATTACAAGAAAGCTCGCAATACAGCTTTGCATGTTTTGAATGTGGCTCACAGAAATTATCATAAAGATTTAGTCACACGTAACAAAGATGACTTGGAAGGCTTGTTCAATGTCTCTGCTTAATGTGTCAACAACCATGTGACACTGGTATAAATATAGGAAGAAGATATTTGTGAACGACTTGGGAAAATTCTTTTATGACAAAGTTTTAGACATTTACAGTGATATTCAAATCAGTATAGATTTGATGGATGGAATTGATGATGATTCATAAAGTCTGTATCTAGTACCTGATGGTATTAAGTTAGACTTTTGTCTGAACACGATGTGAGAAAACTTGTCATGAATCTCAGCAAGAAGTCCTGCTCTGCTGATCCATTTCCAACAAAGATTCTCCTGCAACATATTGATGTAATACTACCTGTGCTCACATCTATCATCAATGCTTCCTTGTCTACGGGCCATTTCCCTAAAGAATGGAAAGTCGCCCTTGTTTCACCATTGTTGAAAAGGCCAGGTCTTGATGATGAATTTAGAAATCTCAGACCTGTGAGTAATTTACAATACTTTTCAAAATTGGTAGAAGGTGAGTCATTCAACAAATTCTCCAGTTTCTTAATATCAATTCACTCCTTCCATCCAATCAGTCTGCGTATAGACAATTTCATAGTACAGAAACGGCACTTCTCAGGATCAAGAGTGATATTCTGATGGCAATGGACAAACAGAAAATCACCTTACTATTACTACTTGACTTGAGTAGTGCATTTGAACACTCAAGATTACTTGAAATATTGCAGGTATGATTTGGTATAGATGATACTGCTCTCTGCTGGATCAAATCCTACTTGTCGGATAGACATAAAAAAATTACAGTCGATGGTATTGTTTCTGAATCTTTCCCAGTGCCTTTCAGTGTGCCCCAGGGCTCTCGACTCGGCCCGCTGTTATTTACATTGTACACAAGTAGTTTAATCAGGAGCACTCAGGACAATTTTCCCGAAGTCGCCTGTCACTGCTATACAGACGACACACAAGTATATTTATCCTTTAGACCAGCCTAGCTCTAGTACTCAAAATGCAAGTGTTTCGTTACTGGAAAAATGCATTAATTTTCATTCGTAGCTGGATGCTTAGAAATTAAATTGAATGATAGTAAGAGTGATTTTTTTATTCTTGGTACTTCACAACAGATTTCAAAAATTACCATTGATGGTGTACGGGTAGGATTATCCTATGTTAAACCCTCGGATTTTGCGAGAAATTTCGGAGTATACTTTGACACAAACTTGAACATGGAAATACAAGTAACAAATGTATGCAAATCAACATATTATCTTCTATAAAATCTCAGACGTATCCGCAATTATTTTGATCAGGAAAGCATGAAAGTGGGGCTCATGCCCTTATTACAAGTAAGCTCGATTATTGTAAAGGATTGTTGTTCGGAATGCCCGATTCTCTGATATCTAGATTACAAAGAGTCCAGAATGTATGTGCAAATACTTGTCTTCTGTCAATCAAAATCCACTTCAAGTGCACCTCTCCTGAGAGAGCTCCACTGGTTGCCAGTTCGTCAAAGAATTTCATTTAAAATTTTGTTAATTGTGTATAAATCCTTGAGTGGACAAGCTCCTAGTTACATAATAGAATTACATATACCGCTTTCACACCAAGGTACGGTCGCAGAGACCGTACCCAGCGAAACCATGGTGTGAAAGCATTTCATCGTACTCGGCACCGATCGTTTCCGGCCAAAACGATCGGTCGCTGAGTCCGACCAAAGAGGTACTTCAGCGACCGATCGCGACCGATGCAAACTTGATGTGAAAGCACATCGTGCTCTGCGACTGATCGAAATGCAATGACCCCCATACATGCCCACCACAGAAACAGAAGACGTCTTCTATTTCTGTGATGCCCACGCGCTATCTCTACTTCCGCTTCCGGCTAGGTCAGCTATACTGCGACCGATCGCTCAGGGCCTGACCAAATTTTGACGGCGGTGTGAAAGCACGTCCGATCGGTCGCTGGGTACGGTCTCTGCGACCGTTCCCAGCGACCGTAACTTTGCGTGAAAGCGGTATCAAACTCAAAGTCCAGTCACACAGTCATAGCTTGCGCAGTTCCAGAGATACATTGTTGCTTCAAATTCCCCATAGTAAAACTAAAATCAAATCACTCTCGGTGACCGTGCATTTGCCATTGCTGCTCCAAAACTATGGAATAGCTTGCCAATTGCAGTACGAAGCTCTCCATCCCTACATGTCTTCAAATCTAAGTTGAAATTATATGTTTTCAGTTAACTTATTACATTTTGCAAAATCAAGTAAAAAGGAGCTCTGAATCAGTGCAGCTGAATATGTAAATTATATATGAATTTATGCTTATTATTTATGCTTATTATTATTGTTATTATTATTATTATTAATATTATAATTATTATTATTATTATCATCATCATTATTATAAAATATCTACATTACATATTCGAATGAGCGCATTCTTTGATAGTCTCAAAGCTGTCTAAATAGTTTTGATCACCTAATTGCTAAATATGATGCTTTTTCTTTTGTGCCTCGCTTGCCATCTAAAACCAATTTGTTTCTATGAGTGAGCGAAGGGAGCTACCGACAAAAGCTCTGTTTCTTTCAAGTAAAACGTAAAATTTCCACCAAAATTAATGAGATGAATTTTATGATGCACCATTTATCTGTATTCGAGAAAAGCTTTACATCTCGCTTTTAAAATATTGCAATATTCGGACATGTTGCTGAGGGAATAAGAGCGCTTGCCTCCTGATCTTGTTTCTATGAGCGAGCACAGCGAGAGAGCGAGAAAGGGCCATTTTTTGATACTGGAAACAGCTAGGTTCTAGTGTACTGTTACTCCAGTTCTTTGACTTTAATAATGTACATTTTATTAGCATCCGATCATTTCCCATATTTGGTAAGATAGGCTACCGGTCACAGGCCATTATTCCATGAAAATTATTCTGTTATGGATCTTCTTCCCGTTCGACTCCTTGCACTTATATTATAACAAATAACATTGGACAGAACGACAATATGCAAATCAGTTTCATTCAATGATAAACCGTGATAAAAATATTTATTGGCATTGGTTAAGAAAACAAAAGATATTAAATGCGAGTAGAACAATAATAGCATACTATTGATAGAAAGACAATATGCAAACCGATTTGCTTTCATAAAGATAGTATTACAACCTCATTGGCTGAAAAACTGAAAATGCGAGCGAGCGAAGCGAGCGAGCGCTGAAAGCCTTTTCCTTTCCTTTAAAAAAAAAAATGCTTTTTTGCTCTCTATTCTCTTTGTCTTTGTCTTTACTTTTTTTTCGAGGATTATAGGAGGCTATGTAATTTTTCATTTTTTCATGGTGAATTATTGGGGGGAGGGGGGTGATTGTACAGGCCATCCCCCTGACCAAAATATTGGGGGGGGGGGGGGATATATCCCCCCAT
The DNA here is from genome assembly GCA_029962745.1 of Echinometra lucunter. Lineage (NCBI taxonomy): Eukaryota > Metazoa > Echinodermata > Echinoidea > Camarodonta > Echinometridae > Echinometra > Echinometra lucunter. Next base: position 32,544,954 of record CM057157.1, read on the forward strand.
CCGCCGAGATCGACACCCATGATTACTGCACTAAGCGTATCTCATAGCCCCCCCCCCCCCACAATGTCTATGCTTCATCAGATTCTCTAAATACAGAAAAAGAAAAAGCAGTGTGCATAACTTAAAGTGTATTAAAAACCGAACATAATGTGAAAATTGTGTACAAAACGTCGAGTATTTTTTGTTTTAGGAATGGGCTTATTTCTTCTTTTTTTTCTGAAAAGGGCTTTTCTTTATTGTGACTCGATGAATAAATATAATGTAAATCGTACGGTTTTTATAGTGATTGCATCAACAAGAATTCGATGTTTTCATAATGATTTTGCGTTTAACACAATTTCTGTAAATTATGAATATGTTAGATCACTGTGGGTCTGCATGTAAAGAATAGTTTGTCCTCACTCGGCTACAAAGGTCGATACCAGGGTGGAAAATTGAATGCGTAAATATAACCAGGAGCTCGCCATTTTTTATGCTAGATCTGTCGCCATTACGGAACATAATCATCAAAACATTTATTGCGTTATACACACTGGAAAAATGGCGTTATCAAAATCGGTTACAGAGAGCTTCCAGGAAGATTTATCTTGTGGGATTTGTGAGGGAAAGCTACGAGATGGACAGTTTTTGAAGTGCTTTCATTCATTCTGCAAGAAATGTTTGCAGGGGAAGAAAGATGCCGATTCGGGATCCCAGCGAGGAATGCTCGCTAATGTCGCATCTGGCGTATTCCGAGTAGCTACTCATATGTTTACAGCGAGTGAAATGAGCTCAGATCAGGAGAGTCAGATCGCATGTCCTGTGTGTTTGAAAGAAGGCAAGCCAGGCGACTCCCATTCGCGCCAGTATATATTTCCGAATATCCTAGCAGATATGAAGATTGACAGCATGGATTTCACTGAGAAGGTAAAAGGCAAGGCGGAATCAGAGAAGTTGCTATCATGCGAATCGTGCCAGGAGAATGATTCTAAAGTGACCTCCTACTGCGTTGACTGTGGACAGTTCATCTGTGAGCCATGTGTAGCAGCGCACAAGAAGTTATCTCTCACTCGAAGTCACACTCTGATGGAGATCGAGGATATCCAGAATGGCAGAGCTTTGATCGATGTCAAGAGAGAGAAAGCCAACCCTAAGTGCCCTGTCCATCCAAGCTGTACTATTTCTCAGCTATGTACAATCTGCCAAGTCGCTATTTGCTCCGGGTGTCGAGACAGTACTGATCACCATCACCTTCACCCGAGCCTTGAGCTGACCGAAGGGCTCAAGCCTTTCCTGGAAGAAGCCCGCGTACTTGTTGAGAAGGTGGGACCGGAAAGATTCGACAAGATCATCTCTGACTTCCTACAGCACAAGAAGGAGATCGCCGAGACTGCAGATCAGCTGAAGAAGCAGGTCAACGAGGACGCTCAAGCTGCATCAGCCGAGATCTTGAAGCAGGTGGAAGATCGACGTTTAGCGGTCATGGCGAAGATCTCACGGGTTGAGGGCGAGTCCATCAAAGCAACCAATAACCTCATCAAAGAGATGGAGCTGCTTCGTGTCAGAGCCAACAAAACCCTTTCCTACGTAGATATTCTTCAAAACAGTGGGACCAACGCCGATATTCTTGCTGCACGTTCGGGAGGATTCCTAGACTATCTGAGAGACCTTGGGACGGAGGTTAACACCAAAGGATCCTGTAAGACCAACGATACTCTTAAGTTACACACCAGATCATTCCCATTCCCTCGTTATCAAGTGAAGTGGTATACACCACTATACACTGAGTGATGCTGTGGTGTAATGGGCAAATTCATGTCCCCTACGTTACCAAGAATTGTGGAACTGTAGTATGAAAAAGTAAATATGTATTGGCATGAAAATCTAATTTTAGTCTGAGGGGAGATCTGTTTCTGCTCTCAGCCTAATGCAGGAATCAGATACTACAATTTTAGTTATTGTTATTCATAACGTATGGGACATAGAATAGCTTATACCGTTACTGTTATCGCCTGATATGAGCTAACGAAAGTAGGGAAATTCCACACAGGAAGAACAAGCAGCTCACTTCAGATTTATAGTAAAAATAATCACGTTCAGTGGCGGCGCTACAGGGGGCAGGAGGGGGTGAATGCCCTCCCCCATGATTTTTCAAGTGATAAAAAAGAAAAAAGAGGAGAAAAAAGGAAAAAAAAGAAGAAAAAAGAGGAGGAAAAAGAAAAAGAAAGTGGGAAAAGAGAGGCACCTGGCTTGCAACTATATATTACCCCTATTTCTTTATCTAAAACGTCAATAAATTCCCCACCTTTCAAAATACCCTGGTGCCGCCCCTGATCACATTGATAGTCCTGAATAGCCAAATCCTTGAATTAAAAGAAGCTTAAACAAAAAGGAATTCCACTATCATAGTCAGTATTGGTATAATGCACGTTTGATTTTACAAGACATTTTTTTTTTCTTTGAAAATGATCTGCATTTTGCCGACAAGAATTTTGAATGGGGGAGGGGGGTGTCACAACCCCACCCCCACCCCCTACCCCCTCTAGCGATGCCCCTGACTGAGATCCATCCAAATCGCTTTTGGTTGACAGCAGGTGCTGAATTTAGTCCTCTCCCCCACGGATACTGTTGTTGGGTTGACAACAGCCAGACTGAAATCCTTTTTGTGAATGAGTTAGAGGGTCTACACTCTAAATCTTTTTCAGGGGTCAGATCGGGGGGGGGGGGTTCGGGAAAGGCTCTTGGCGCGACAGTATTGATGCTCCTTACTGAATATGAATGATGAATATTTACACTAAAACATTTATATTTTTGAGAAGGTGGTTGTACATTACTTTTATTTTTAGTATTCTTCACGTATTTTCCTCTTACTATAGTTATTATACAGCAGAATTAAATACCTTAATACATGTATGTTCATTGCCTTCTGCTCAGAAAACTAAAGAGTGATTTTTATTTTACTACTGTTAACATTTCTTACAAAGGCTAAATTTTGTTTTGTATTTTCGTATGAAATGATTAAAACGGTTTCATCTGATATCTCAGCAAATAGCCCTTTGCCTGTGGGACAGTATACAAAATATAAAATGACACTCCAGGATCTTGCTCAAATTAACTATTCGCATCGAAGGAACATCAAGCATCAAACGGTGCTAGCATAGCACCGTGATGTTCCTGAGTGCGAATAGTTTGAGCTTGATCCGAGAATGATTCATTGTATATTTGTTTTATTTCCCTAATCGTTCCTCGGACACTCATGTAATTAAATGTACTCACATCCACATCACATTCAAGAAAATAATTGGCGAAAAGTGAAGAAAACCCCTCTGAAGACGTATCCGTAGCTCGATGATTCTGCGAGTTGCATCGCATTCATGATTGCCGCGGCGCAGCTGTGAGCGCTAGCGCTAGCTAGCCGTATAGGTTGCCCGTGCCGCCCCGTGAGGTACGGTGCAGGCTGGCTTAGCACTGATGAGCTCAACCGCTATATTCGCGTTGCGAGTCGAGGGAAGGGGGGGGGGGCAGAAAAAAAGTATAGTTCATTTTTTCCCTAGGGAAAACGTGAACTATGCGTGATGCCATCAACGAAAATTGAACTATGCGGAGGAAACGTCTGTTCTGGTTAAAGCTATTCATTTTCTTGTTGTGTACACTCCTATACTTCATATTCTTTAATTCTTTAATTATATACCTGTTCTTCATATTCTTTAATTTGTTTTAATATTTGTATGTTTATTTTCCCTTGATGTTATGTTATCATTATTACATTACAACTCTATGTTATGTTTGCATTTCATTTTCTTTTGTCAATTATGTTTCCATTTACATTCTATATTGACGCTGTATTTGTTGTATTTGTTCTGTAGCAGGGCTTCCTTGTAAAGCAGGCCATCTGCGGCTCTGATTTGGACCACCCTGCTTTTTTATAACGAAAACTAACAAATAAATAAAAAAAATATATAATGCGACAATGTTACGATGAGGGATGTAAAGGGTTTTATGCCGCTTTAAGGTTTCCTTCATCAGTTCAATTTGCACTATTAAGCAAACATAATAAGTACACAGAAGTTTGATATATTGACAATATGCCTAACGTCATCTAATATAGGCCTTCAAGGGAAGAAAGGAAGCGCTCACAAGTAGAGGGACCTAAAAAGAATCGCTTGTAAACATGAGCCACACTTGTAGAAAAGAAACATTGTGCTATCATGCATTTTTAAACAGAGCCTTATTTACTTCGTGTCTATACATAATGTTGTTCATAACACATTGCATATAATAATATGAAACCTTATAGACTGGGAGCCAGAGGGGGTCAACCTAGCGAAAAGAGTAACTCTGTTCATGCACATAGCAACGATCTATGGACAAACTATGCAACGACAAAAAAAAAGCAACAAACACACAAACAAACAAAAACATCTGCCTTGCATGGAGAAAGTGGTAGAGTCTGCCTAGCCTATTTCTGGACGTGCCTGTATTTAATCATTTTGTTTTTACCGTGGTGAACATACGTGGTGAACATACATACCCAACCCCTTTGCGAATCCACTTTGGTGGCTCGACGTCCACTGTTTCACTCGGAGGAATTCATGAGAAGAGCGAATCGGCGGATTTCTATGGTGGCCCTGAAGTACGCTCGACAACAGGTCATGTGCGACGTGAATTTCGCATCCCAGGTCCTGAACATTGCATCCCAAGTCGTGAAATTCACGACCCGCGATGCGAAATTCATGACCCGTGGCGCGAACTTTGCATCCCAGTCCTGAATTTCGCACCTCGTGTCGTGAAGTTCAGGACCTGGGATGCGAAATTCACGTCGCACATGACCTGTTGTCGAGCGTACTTCAGGGCCACCATAGATTTCTCACTGTACGCACAGAGGGTATTAATGTAACAGCGAGGTGGATCGGGGAGAGATAAAATTAAATACACGTACGTCCAGAACTATACTAGGGCCATGACTACAGTGGCGTAACAGCCGGGGGGGGGGGCAGGGGGGCAGAGTGCCCCCCTGAAGGATTTCAGCGGGAAAATCCACCAAACCACCAGGAAAAAATGAAAAGGAGGGAAAGGAAGAAAAATGAAGGGAGAAAGAGAAAGGAAGAAGAAGAAAGAAAAAGAAAGAAGAAGAAAGGAAAAGAAAGGAGAAAGGGAGAGAAAGGAGAAAGGGAAAGGAAGAAGGAGAACGGGAAAGAGAAAAGGAGAAATGGGAGAAAGAAGAAGAGAGAGAGGGGGAAAAGAGGGGAAAGGGGGGGGGGGAGAAGAAAGCAAAGGGAAACAAAAGAATTGAGGGAAAATTTAGTACCAAAACCCCGGAGCTTCCGGGTGCTCCACTCCCTGGATCCCCGCAGTGGCTTTCCCTGTAGACCCCCATCAAGGGCCCTAAGCCAGAACCCTGGGCCCAACCCGCTAAGGGCTTCGCAACAAACAACTCGCGGTGCGGGCTCACCTCCGCATATTCTATTTCTAGACTTAGATACCGGGAAATTTTCGGCCCTGCCCCCCCCCCCCCCCCCCGATAACAGACAGAGAATTTAAGAGACCGGGAACATGTTTGCAGTCAACGAACAATTCAAAGAAACGTCAGAGCTTCCGCACTTTGCGCGGGAGAGGAAATCACCATCCCTGCACCCTCCCCCTAGCATGCCTAGGGAGCGCGCGTTGCATTATCGTCCTCCTAGAAAGAAATCCTAGCTACACCACTGATTCTAGACTTAATTACCGGGAAATTTTTGGCTATGCGTATGCCCCCTCCCCCCCCCCCCCCTCCCCCCCCCCCCCCCCCCCCCATAACAGGCAGAGCAGAAAGCGTAAGAAGAGCGGGAACTGACAGCGAAAAAACGTCGGAGCTTCCGCGCTTTGCGCGGGAGGGGGGAAACTCCCCCTTCCTGCACCCTCCCCCCTAGGGAGCTCCGTCCTCCTTAAATGAAATCCTAGTTACACCGCAGAAGATAGACTTAATTACCGAGAACTAACCGTTCAAAGGAACGTCGGAGCTTCCGCGCCCCTCCCTGCACCCTCCCCTCTAGGGAGCACTACATTGGCGTAAATTCCGGGGGATGGGGAATCTATCAACCCCACTTAGGGGGGGGGGAGGGGGATGGTGTGTACAAATTACCCCCTATGCAGACACACTTTTTAAGAAAATTTATTTTAGTTAATCAGTTAGTAAAAATTCTGAGTAACAAGCATCATATTTTAGAATTTCTATGAGAAAATGCTATTGAAAACAAAAAAGTGGTTATTTTTGGCTTGCTCCCTTCGCTCTTCCGTCAAAATCTTAGGATTTCCATCCGAAAATGCGATTAAAATCGAGAAAAATGGTTATTTTTGGCTCGCTCGCTTCGCTCGCTTGCAAAATAGATATCAAAATGTGTGTGAGAGGGAAAAAAATCATTAAAATTTTTTTTCATCCCCTACTCCTCAAATTGGATTTACGCCGGTGGAGCACTACCGTCCTCCTAAAATGCAGTCCTAGCTACGCCACAGATTCTAGACATAGACTAGTTACCGGGAAATTTTGGGCTCTGCCCCCCCCCCCCCCCCCTGATAACAGGTACGCCCCTGCATGACTAGGGTCGGCCGGCCAGGAGCGCTCTCCATAAGGAGCCAAAAATGACGGCTTCTCATACACTCGGCTTTTGTTCACAAACGCATGACCACTCTTGCTTTGAAAACGAGGACAAAAGTGACGAAAGTGATGGTATGACCCCGGGGGGGGGGGGGCACTCTATGTACAACACTGTAACCATGCTCGTGCACACCCTTTCAAAAAGTACCCTTAACTAGGATTCGCGGAGCTCAAAAAAGCTACCCTTAACTAGGATTTTTTCTCTCCAGCATACCCTTAACTAGGATTTTTCTCTCCACGTCTACCCTTAACTAGGATTTTTCTCTCCACGCATACCCTTAACAAGGATTTTTCTCTCCACGCATACCCTTAACTAGGATTTTTCTCTCAACGCATACCCTTAACCCATTTGTGACAGGAATTATTTAAAGCCTAATTTGATCAGCCTTTATTCTTCAAATTGGCAACACCAACATTTTTATTTTATTGCTACATTTTTCTTATAAAACGTCATGTGTCTGAAATGAATATAAATTGACAGAAATTATGATGAGAAGTCAAAAAGTTGCCAATTTGCAGGGGAAAACAGTGATTTTAAACTTTCTATCACATTGCCAATTTAAGGATTTTAATGCTTATTTTCCTTTAAAAAAATTTCAGCATCAAACAACGAATATTGACGAGACCAAAATGGGCACAGTTTGTGTAGAATTTTTTGCTCCTTCTGCTCATGCATTTGGTATGATTTTTAGGGCTTTGCATCAAAAGATATTTGGCCAAACCACAAAATGTGGACCTCTGTCACGAATGGGATAAACTAGGATTTTTCTCTCTCCGTATACTTTTAACAATGATTGAGAGCACTGGACGTAAAAAGCACCCTTAACAAGGACTAGGTCAAATATAACTCTTATCATTAGAGCAAGACTGTACCGTAAACCGTACCATACTCGCATCGCTATATATCTCGTTTTGCTAATGATTGCGCCTATTGCATATATTGCGATACAGTATGCATGACGCACGCGTTTGGCGTATATACCAAAGCTATATACACCCATTTTGTTTACACCTCGCTCCGGGGGTACAATGTCACAAAAATATGAATGATGCGACTGTAAATAAATTGAAAAATCAGTGAAAATTGGGGGAAATTGATGGAAAGGGGGAGAATCACTGTGAATTAGGTACATTTTTATTTCACTTCAGAGTATGCAAAAAATGACCCTTAGCGCGGATTTAGCGCTGAAAAGACCCCCTTTTTCTCTCAAATCGGCGATTTTGATACCCTTATCGCGGATCCGCGCGGATCCGTGCTCTGCCTGAAAAAACACCCCTTATTCCGCGTTTTTGTACACGCGCATGGTTACAGTGTTGTACATAGAGTGGCCCCCTCGGGGGTATGACAAGCTGTTAACCCGCTGTTAAGCGTTTACATTTATTGCTGTGCTTTATCATGACTACGATTGCAGAAATACGTCTGCTGTGAAAAATGCTTGCAGTGAAGGAGCGAGGAATGATGGTTTGTCATACCATCACTTTTAATTGTCTTCTTTTTCAAAGCAAGAGCATAAATGCGTTTGCGAACAAAAGCCAAGTTTATGAGAAGGCTTCATTGTTTTGCCCTCTTTGGAGGATCCTCCTGGCCACCCCTACCACTTTGTGCACGGCAGACGATTTTTCCCCTAGCATAGTTTTGTCCATAAGCCTTTACTATGTACAGGTGTACATGAAAAACAGTTACGATCAAGTACCTTTTTTTTTTCTCGCTAGGTTGACCCCCTCTGGATCCTGGTCTATCACTGCTTGTACCATGCACTGGATCCTGGTCTATCATTGCTTATACCATGCACTGGATCCTGGTCTATCATTGCTTATACCATGCACTGGATCCTGGTCTATCATTGCTTATAGACCAATTTCACAACGCAAGAGGGCAGCAGACTGTTCGACACAGTTCGACATACTGCGGTGGGCGCTCCAACTTTTATAGTACACAAGTCAATAGCGCGTTATGTACATTCGTTCGATTTTTTTGTCTATTTTGACCAGTATATGCAGATTTATTTCAATATTTGCCATGAGAAATTATCAGGGAAGTTCAGGTCGCAGCTTTGCGGTGCTCAAATGCCACAAGTATATAGTATAGGAATGTACAGCCATTCCCCTTTTATGTTATTTCTAAGTTGATAACGGTTGAGCTCCGCTCAGTTAAGCTCGTCCTTTGTGGGTCATGACGGGTGTTATCCATTCACAGATAACTCCGTATATTGCTTTTCATACTCGCACATGCACCTGCACGCAACTGCACAAGCACCTACACATGTTTTCTTATCTATATTTCTCTTCTGGGGTTTCAATAATTTATCATGGCGATGAATAACAATCCTTTTATTTTTGACAACGCTATAAATGAATATCCTTTTGAGAGCAAATATTATACTCCTACTGAATTCAGTGAAACATTTCAAGATGATATTGAGGATGTTAAATTATTGCATATCAATGCTAGAAGCTTAAACAGGAATTTTGATGATCTTCAAAATCTTCTCGATTCATTAAAACATTTTAGATTCACTGCAATTGGAATAAGTGAAACTTGGTTACACCAATCTTCCCCACCACTGTTTAATTTACCCAACTATAATTTGGTCAGAGCTGATCGTGTAGGTAAGAGAGGCGGTGGCGTCGCATTTTATGTAGCTAATCATTTAAATTTCAAAATTCGAAATGATATTAAATTTGATCAAACAGAAGTTCTCTTTATTGAAATTGACAATCTTCAAAGCAAAAATTTAATTTTAGGTGTAATATATAGAGCTCCCGATACTCATTTTGATCTATTTTATGATAATTTCGAGCAATGCGTTAGCAAATTAGCAGACGAAAATAAGCAGATATATTTTCTCGGTGATTTTAATGTTAACTTTCTTCCATTGCATCACAACAATCTTTCCAAAAGGTTTCTGCAACTGATGAATTCATATGGATTTTATTCTTTCATTAATAGGCCAACTAGAATTAACATCCACTCCTCAACCTTAATTGATAACATATTTTCTAATATACACGACAAAAAGATAACTGGAGGATTGCTGTATTCCGAAGTATCTGATCACTTACCTATATTTACTGTGTGTGGAAAATCATTAACTCGTTTTAAACCACCACAACATTTTATGTATCGGAAAGAAACCCCTCGTAATATTGAAATGTTAAAACAAGATTTATTATTCGAAGAATGGAATGATATCCTGAATACAAATGATGTGAATACTGCGTATGAAAATTTTAATTCAAAGCTACAATTCTATTACAATAAAAACATTCCCCTTGTAAGAAATAAACGTAAACGTAATACACCTATAAACCCATGGATAACGAAAGGTATACTTAAATCTATAAAAACAAGAAACCGACTTTATAAACAACATTTGAGGAACCCTACGGATGCAAGTCTAGTTGTTTACAAAACGTATCGTAACAAATTAACAAAGTTAATTCGTTTTTCTCGAAAGTTACACTTCTCAAACAAATTACAAAAGGTAAAATCCAACTCAGGAGCCACATGGAAAGTTATAAAAGAAATTATGGGAACAAAAAATGAGACTATACCTAAAGATAACCTTACTTTCAATGGTAACAAAATCACAGATTCTAACGACTATGCCGATTGCTTTAATTCTTTCTTTACTAATATTGGTCCTCAACTTGCCACTCATATTACTACTCCGAATAATGCTCATTTTACTGAATTCTTTTCAGAACCGATTCAAGACTCTTTATTTTTAAGACCGACAAACCCAAATGAAATCATTAATATTGCTAAATCATTAAATTCTTCGAAATCCAAAGGTCATGATAAAATTAGTACCTCACTTTTAAAGGAAATAATCCATTTCATTGCTGATCCACTAACACACATATTTAACCAGTCTTTACAATCCGGTATTTTCCCAGACTTGTTAAAAATAGCCAATGTAACCCCAATTTTCAAAAAGGATGACCAACATGAAATCACTAATTACCGTCCTATTTCCATTCTCCCTGGTATATCAAAAATCTTAGAAAAAATTGTTTATAATAGATTACATAATTTTCTAAACTTCCATAAAATATTAAATCCAAACCAGTATGGTTTTAGAAAAAATCATTCCACGGATCTTGCTCTGGTTCAGATACATGATAAAATTACAGAAGCCATGGCCAAAAAAGAACACATTATTGGTATTTTCTTAGACCTCAGTAAAGCGTTCGACACTCTTAATCATGATATATTGTTTTCCAAATTGTATTCCTGTGGTGTTCGGGGCTCAGCGCTCTTATGGTTTAAAAGTTATTTAAACAACCGAAAACAGTATGTTACTTTTAATGGTATTAATTCACGGTCTCTTCTAATCAAATGTGGTGTCCCCCAGGGATCTATCCTGGGTCCACTTCTGTTTTTATTATACGTCAATGACATAATCAATACATCATCATTGTTATCTTTTGTCCTATTTGCAGATGACACTAACATATTTTATTCTCATAAGAGCCTCAAGTCTCTAGAAAATATCTTGAATGCCGAATTAATAAAAGTTTCGAAATGGTTCAAATGCAATAAACTTTCTCTCAATATTCAGAAAACCCATTTTATACATTTCAAGCACAACAATATCCATGTGAATAATAATCCAATTTATATTAACATTGACAACAATACAATTGAAGAAAAGAAGAGTTCGAAATTCCTGGGTGTCATTATTGACGAGAATTTAATTTGGAATGATCACATAAATCATGTTACACTATGTATTTCTCGAGGCGTGGGAATTATTCATAAGTTAAAGTTTATGTTACCACGAATAACTCTGTTTTTACTATACAATACACTAATACTTCCTTACATAACATACTGTAATATTGTTTGGGCCAATTGTGGAACTACCAAACTCAACCCTATTCTCACCTTACAAAAGCGGGCTCTTCGTATCTGTACAGGATCGTCTTATTTTTCTCATTCTGATCCACTATTCTTTAAGCTCAAAACATTGAAGGTTTCTGATTTGAATGTCATGCAAGTTGCAGTTTTTATGTTCAAATACAAAAACAACCAACTTCCCTCCTCATTTCAAAATTTATTTAATCTAAACAGTACAATTCACACATACCCTACCCGTATTTCTGGAAATTTTCACCTAACAAACCCAAAGTTATTAATAACTCATAAATCAATTAGACACCATGGCCCTGACCTATGGAACAATTTACCCGCAACTACAAAAATGTGTTCCTCACTTTATTCCTTTAAAGCCACTATGAAGCGCAACCTGATATCATTGTATTCAAATCCGCCACATTGACTATACTTGTGTACCTATTTTTATATTATTCATCTATTTTAATCTTAGATGAATTTTGACCCCTCCTCCTCTAATGCACTTGCACTGCACTTGCACTTGCACTGCACCCTCATGACCTCTTGTTAAAAATGTGTAAGTTTTACATGTCGCTTTTTTTACCTTGAGGCCGTCGTCAACATCAAGCAGGTCGCTCATGACGACGGTCTCCTGCGTTCTGAAATTAAGTTAAATAATATTTTTCATATACTTTTTTATATTCAGAAAGAGATTGTAAATGATACGTGTGTCTAAAATGTATATGTATATAAATCTATGTAATAATTGATTATGTTGTATTGTGTTGAACATGTTGAACGCAGAAATAAATTTCAAGCAAACAAGCAAACAAACAAGAATTAGAGAAAGTTTAAAAATTGGAAGCTAACTGAGTGCGAAATTCACTCGCTTTTGACTCATGAAGCCTGTTTGTGTGAGAAGCCGTACTCCCTACACAGGTTTCCGTAAGCAATGTGAAGGAATTCATCTTCACTGGGTAAAAACATCAACAGAAAGGACTTTGAAGTCAAGAAACATTATCATTATGTACTTTGGCGTAAAATTTAATGAGTGAAAACATGAATTTGTAAACAGGGTAAGATTTAGAGCTCCCGTTTACTACGGCTTCTATGCTGCAATCGAACTTTTACTGACAAAACTAAGTTGAAAAACCATCGAAAGTACAAAAATACATCATACCTTCATCCGTCAGATATAAACATTGTCTTACCTCATCTACCCATATTTCCATGCTTTATTTTATTGATCTAGAATAAAGTAAATGGAACAATATAAGGACATATCTCATATCTTACATTCATTTTGTACACACAGCCAATCACGGTCAGCGCGCTTGCCCACCGCAGCAATGGCGTCGCCGATAGAGGGCCAAATACATAAACCGGAGGTGAAATTGGTCTATACCATGCACACTGTTTAATGACTAAATTTAGAATTCTGCGTGCTAGCCTAACTCACGATTGTATCATTATGATCAGTATATGAATACGTATTTGAAGGAAAAATTATATTAATGAATGGGGTGAAGGGTGAGAGCTTTTTTCTCTCGGTATACATTTTTCCCTCTGCCACCGAATTTGGTAGTTAAGTGTGAGAAAAAAAGAAGCACTCAACTAGCTTTTTCATGCATTTTGTTTGATAAAAGGATAAGGTTGATATGGTGGGTAACTAGTGAATTCCATCAAAGTTGTTTCAAGAATTGCATTCATTCTTACTTGGTCAGTTTTAACTTTTACTCTTAACATAACGTATACATCAATACGTTAAGCTGCTTCATCATAATAGAGGTTTTCCACCTTTTTTTTCGTATGATTTAATGAAAAACGTGTTTTCACTTCCGTCTTTGTCATGTTTGTTCCGCTAATTTTGAAACATTGAAATTCAATTTCGTTCTTTGTCTCCCGTTTTCATCTTTTGCAATTCAAATTTGGCGGTGACAGTAGCTAGGAACTAAAATCAGTTTCGTCGTCTATCAGCATTCATTTTCGTCAAAGTTTTGCTCAAAAATCGTCTGCCAGATTTTACGGTTTCCTGGCTGGCAACGAATCTGCCACAATCACTCAGAGCGTGTGGGTGGATGTGTTTTTTTAACATACGAAATTGCTTTTGATGATAGCTGCGTTCCACATTACATGTTATGAAAACATTTCTGGGTGGGTTTTGTTTCTTCAAAGAAAAGAAGCAACAACAAAAAAGAATAAATAAACAAATGAATGATTAATGTATATCTAGAGAAATAAAATGGTTAAAGACCTGGGGGTGTTTTATAAAGCTGTTCGTAAGTTATGCACGACTTTATGCACGACTGGAACATGTTCTTGGGTGCTAATGAGATTCTCAATCATTTACATGTAGCATAAGAACATATCACCAGTCGTGTGTAAAGTCGTGCGTAACTTACGAACAGCTTTATGAAACACCTCCTGGTTTACCAAAGCCCATATAGCACCTCCCAAATTTGAATTAAAAAATAATGAATTTGTTTTAAAAGTTCACTAATTTATTTTAGCATTCCTGACTAGGAACAGCCGGAGATATTTTCATTGACAATCAAGGAATGTGTTTGAATGCTTAACTTTTAAATTTGATGATCAAATAACGAATATGAATGACAAATTGACGAAACTGAACTTAGCATTTGAAAGCAGTATGCTTCTGCGGACGAAATTGAATTAAAAATTCATGAAATTGACCATAAGGAGGTGAAGAATTTTGCGGGAAAACCTAAACTTTTGCCAAGGTTCTGATCATCTTCAAAGACAATCATGTAAATATGTTTTATTTTTCTTTCTGTTTATGACGTCAACAATCACTGACAGGAGGTTTTTGTGCTATCATGGTGGATTCATAGTTTTGAACGGAGAATAAAATATGTGGTAACTTGTCACTTTCTGTGTTGATAGAAGCCAATATATCAACAAATCTGAGGTGGTGAAAAGTGGTGAAAAGTCTGAGTCAAATCTGCCATTTGACTCAGACTTACCTTCATAGTATCCTCAAATCAAGTAACAACTGCATGAAAATAATTAAGATTAATTGACTCCGTTACAATTGTATCAACTCGGATTTTACTCATGGTCCACTTCGCATGCCCTTGTCAATTTCACCGTGGTGAAAATTCTGTAACTTTGTCCTTAATAAAGTTTTGAATCCATTAATCTGTTATGTTTGGTGATATGAAATTCAATATGTTTCCGATATTTCCATTCATATTATGTATATTGACAATTGCACGTCGCAACTCAGAATTATTTGTGGAGTTCCACAGTGCTTTGTGCTAGGCCCTTTAATTTTTATTCTGCATGTTAAAAATCATCAAATTTGCAGGCATCTGATATATGCAGATGAAACGAACCTCTTTTTACTCATAAATTCTGAAATAGATTCGGTTGCAAAATACTGAATGGATCCTAGCTTACAAATTATCATCTACCACTGTGCCATACTTCAAATACCATTCACCATTTACACTTCACTTTTTTGTACCCATCACCACTCAAATGGTATAAATTCAAATAACATTAGGATACTAATAATATACCATTAAGGTAATAATATACATGTACCACAGAAATAGGCATTCAAATACCATTCATAATTCGGATTGCCCTCCATTTACCCTTCACTTTTTGTACCTTTCATCACTCAAATGGTATAATTTCGATACTAGCAATCAAGATACCCTCAGAGTTATAATCTACAACTGAAATGCACTTCAAATAACATTCAGATTATCCTTCATTTACCCTTTCTTTTTTGTACCCTTCACCACTCTAATGGTATAGTTCAAATACCATTAGGATACCTTTTGAGTTATGTACTTTACCACTGAATTATCCTCAGATTACCCTTCATTTACCATTCATTTTTCTTCCTTTTTTGTAAGGGATGCTTTATGCTTTGTAGGGCCATTACCTTAAAAAGCATATACATGTACATGCATTAGCAAATGTTCAAAGGAGGGCGACTAGATTAGTCCCAGAGTTAAGAGAGCTGCCTCAAGCACAAAGATTAGTCTTTCAGGAGAGTCTTACCAGCTGGATCTAATGTCTTCTCCTCAGATTACCCTTCATTTGTGAGCTGTTTGGAGCCGCTTCTTCCAGTCTTCACAGATGTCATCAATAGTCGGTTTGACAGTCCTATTTAGCTAACAGTGTAACCTAGAAAAGTTCTTTCCGTTAAAGTTTTTTGGCTGATGTATGATCCTATGTGGTCTATGATCATTTTCAGTTTGGTTGCCCAAACCGCAACTTCGAGCAATTTGCATAATTTTCATAAATCTGTATGCATACAGGCTATACAGCGTAAAGACAACTTACACAGATTGTTAAAACTGAACTACGTGCTAATTGTGTATGGCGCTGATACGGAACTCTAATAGTGTTACCCATCTCGTGAATGCAACCTGTGAAAAAACGAAACGGCCTTAATACACGCAATCAATGAGATATGTTTGCACATCCATTTAGGGGTTCGTTGGACATAGGAGTCATTTCCAGGGGCGTAGACAGCGGGGGGATGAGGGGTATGCATCCCCCCACCTCACAAGGTGGGGGGGGGATGACATGTACAATCATCCCCCCCCCCCGGTTTTAGGGAAGGATGTTTTCTTACATTATCATTATAACAACAACAACAATAAACATAATAATAATGATAATAATAATAATAATAACAATAATACATTACTAAATATTATTATTATTATTATTATTTCCTTTATCCACAACTTGATGTTCTGTTGGTATATTAAACAGCAACTGGACTTCTTCCAGAAATCTAGGGTTATCTGTTCTCTATTTTATCAAACAAGTCCTCTTTTCATTGTTCATTTCTCTTTCTAGTTCAAGAACTTTCGTAGGATGTGAGCTGTCTCAAGCAAGCTTGCCTTCTGTATTGTTTCAAAGGACACCTCGACTCCTAGATCAGCCAGGAAGCTTCTGTGTCTGGTTGTTACAGTTCCTAAGGCTCCGATGACTATTGGTACTACCTTCGCCTTCACCTTCCATATCCTTTTCAGCTCCAATGCCAGGTCGTTATACTTCTGTATCTTTTCCTCCTCTTTACGCCAAGCTCTGCAGTCTCCTGGAATCGCAATATCTATGATGAGACATTCCTTCTCCTTCTTTTTTAAGAGAACGACGTCTGGCCGTCTAGCTTGAATAACCTTGTCTGTCTGGATATTAAAATCCCATAAGAGTTTAACATCATCGTTCTCTGCGACAGGCTCTGCCCGATGTTCGTACCATTTTTCGGCATGGGGTAAACCGTACTTCTTTGCCAGACCCCAGTGAACTGCAGCTGCTACTCTATCATGCCTTCCTTTGTACTCAGTCTGTGCCATTTTGCTGCATTCACTCACCAGATGAGTAACCGTTTCGTCTTTGTCATGACACATTCGGCATGAGGGAGATGTGTGCTCCTTCTCAGTTCTGTAGAGGTGTCGTGGTCTAGTGGATATGTCACCGGACTGTAGATCTCGTGGTCCGAGTTCAAATCCCGGCGCGGCACTAATGTCCTTTGGCAAGATATGAATCTACATTTGCCACTCTCCACCCAGGTGTTAAGTGGGTACCCGGTAGGATGCGAAAGTCATTGTGATTTGTTTAGCATTGTGCGCGCCTGCAAAAGGCGACTGGCTGGAATGCTCCCTAGGGAGTGGAGAAGGTGCATACATTGTATGCGGGCAAGCCTGAATCCGATGACCGGGGTAATAATATTTCTGTAAAGCGCTTAGAGACTCTCTTGGAGATGTATTAGGCGCTATATAAATCCAGAATATTATTATTATTATTATTATTCTGGCTTTCCGGTAATTTGTTCTAAGTGCCTGGTCCTGTGCAGCATTATTATTATTATTATTATTATTATTATTAATTATTATTATTATTATTATTATTATTATTATTATTATTATTATTATTATTATTATTAATAATAATAATAATTATCATTATTATGATAACAATAATAGTTATCATCATCATCATTATCATCATCATCATCGTTAATGTGACTGAAATGGCGATTGCTATCATAACATATCGATCATTATTCTGATTTATGTATTTATTTATATTACTTTTGGGTAATTTCGGCGCCGTCTCAGTTTTTCTGAAGTGGTGTAATAACAAATTTTTTTTAAAAAAAGATAAATAGCGTGATGTAAATATGCAATAATGTGTAAGTCAGTCCATATTCTATATACGTTTGTCACGGTGCGTAGATCTTCAATTTACAGAGGCGACGCTCCCCGGGGGCAGGGTGCACAGTGTCTCCCCCCCCCCCCCCCCCACTTTTCGAAGCATCCAAAAAGTGCCCCTTTTTACCCAACAAAAATGCCGCCTTTCAAACCTGTTCAGTGCCCTTCTTTTATCTTAGAAGGGCCCATTTTCTTTGTTGATCAACTGCCCTTTCGCTTTCTAATAAGTGCCCCTTTTCGTTTCAGATAAGTTACCCTTCTTAAAATCTACAGAAATGCGCTCTTTTATGCCTTTCCCTTTTAATAGCGCTCTGTTCCCTTCTGCGAAGTGCGCCTCTTACATTTCAAATTAATGTCCCTTTTAAAATGTGATTATTATCCCCTTTCACTACCTCTTTTCGTTTTTCACAGTGCAATTTCTCTTCTGCAGATTGCCCCTTTTCACCCCTGAAAGTGCCCCATTTGAAATCTGATACATGCCCTCATTTACTTCTGATAAGTGCCCATTTTCCTTTCTAGTATGTCCAGTTTCTGCATCTGTTCATGTAAGATAAGGGCAATTAGTGCCATTTTTGTTTTCTGATACGGTAGTGTCCCTTTTCCATTTGGGCAAGTGCTTCCCACAACTGTAATTAGAAGGAACGGTGCCCCTTTATTGGGGGGTATTTTTCTACTTTTTCTTTCTAAAGCTCGCTCGCTACGCTCGCTCGTACTTATGATATCTCACTCAAGGCAGTTCAAGTGTGTTGTAACCATAAAGTCTTATATGTTCTCCTAAGTCCTGATGGCATTGTGCTCAAAACCCCATTCAATTTGAATATTTTCTCTGATAAAAAATGATCGGTAGCTATGAGACCTCACTAATGCATTTAAACATTATAGCTTGGTCACTATAAGGAAAATTATATACAAAGTAAATGGAAGAAATTTAAAATGATAATGGAACACGAATAAAATGAATTTCTGGGAGGCTTTATCATTATAGGCCACTCGAAATATACTGCAAATACCATGCCCTTCAGCAAAAATACCTAGCATTTTTTGCTCGCTCGCTTCGCTCGCTCACAATGCAGTATACAATAGTAGTGCAAAGTAGTTATTGTCATGACTTGTAAAAGTATGTCAAAATGCACTTTAAAAGTGTGTTAAACAGAATGTAAGGGTATATTTTCCTTCTCGTGTTCAGCTTTTGTAAGGGCCCCCTTCCCCCCCCCCCCCCCCAAGTGCCCCTTTTCGCTAGTGCCCCCCCCCCCCACTTTGAAAGACGCTCCGCCGCCCTGCTTATTTATGTCTGTGCATTCGGATGTGGGTGTGTATGTGTGCGTGCGTATGTGAGTGTGTGTGTGTGTGTGATTGAGTGAGTTGTGGGGGTGCGGGTGTGTGTGTGTATACCCTCGATTTCTCGTGAATGGCAAATCATCCCCCCCCCCCCCAGGTGTAAGAACCTGTCTACGCCACTGTTTGTCAGGACTGTGTCTGAGAACCGGCAGGATTCGGTAACCTGGCATGATACTACTTTATCTTTAAAAAATAATAATAAATAAATAAAAAAATTAATAATTCATAGTAAAATATATATAGAAAATAAAGAAGAGATGCCAATAGAACTTATCCTTAAAATACCAAAGCTATTTAAAAGAAATAATAACAACAAAAATAAAGCTAACTTAGTTGGTGATAATAGTCAAGACTGACTGATCGCCATTCAACACGAATCAACAACAACAACAACATCGAAGTTGCGATAGATTTGAATCATTCGCAACTCTTTGATTTTTTTGTTTGTTTGTTGTTTTGTTTTTTTCCCCTTTTATTGTGGGTTATTTTGAAGATACCGTATTTGGTCGCAGAAGAAGCAGTAAAAAAAAAAAAAAAAAAAAAAAAGATAGGTTTCAATCTGCCACAGGTCGGAGCTGCGAAGCAACGTGACAGCATTTTACAGCATTTTCGAGTTTCGTACTTCGTATTTCGAGTTTTATATTTCGGATTTTGGTTCTTGATAGTAGGAAGCATCAACTGCAGACCAAGCTGGAACATTTTCTGAGTAAGAAGACATTTTGTGGGCTTTTCAAGCACTCAGCACTTAACCCTTAGTTTGCACGGTCCCTTAACTAACACACGTGTATTCAATTTTCCCGCCTATCCCCTTGCAGCCAATCATGGCTTCGGGTTCTATTTCAGAACCCGAGCAGATGGTAAGTGACGAGGAGGAACATCAATGGGTAGTAAAACAAAAAACTGTCCGCAAAAAAAGCACCCACCATCAGCCTGAAAAAAGAAAAAGACAGGAAAGCGTAGAATTTCACATAGAAAATCTCAGTCAAAATGATTCGGCTTCAGACTCTGATAACACTACTATATATCGTACTCCTAGACAAGCAATGGATAGATCTACTGATTACAAACGATATATAGCACCCATAGACAGGCAGAAGAATCTCAAAAACCTCAACCCACTGAAAATTTCGAAGGTTATAAGAGAGGCATCCAATAACCAACCAGTAGAATTCATCAAACCTATTAGTTCAGGACTATTGGTAAAATGTAAGAACATCAAACAAATGAGGGCGATATTACAGATCCAATCGATAGACAACATACCTGTTAAAGTCTCTGAAAGTAGGAAAGGGATCAAAGGAGTCATATACGGAGTCCCCCTGGAAATTACAAAAGAAGAGTTACTACAAGAACTCAGAAGTCAGAATGTAACAGCAGTTAAGAGAATCGTTAAAAGAGATAAGAGGAATATTGATAACCAAGCAGAGGCCAGTGAAGGCCAGTCGACTTATATCCCTATGAGAAGTGTTATATACTGACTTTCCAAAAGAAAGACCTCCCTGACAATGTGAATCTATGTTTTCAGATCTTCCCGGTTAAGTTGTATGTCCCCCAAATCAAGAGATGCTTTAAGTGTCAACGATACGGTCATACGGCCGACATATGCAAATCCAAAATGAGGTGCGTTAGATGTGGTGAGCACCACACTTTCCAAGAATGTCCAAACAAAGAATCACCTAAATGTCCTAATTGTGGTGGGAACCACTCTGGTGCATATCATGGTTGCGAACAAGCAGTCAAGGCAAAACAAGTTCAAGAGATCAAAATCACCCAAAAACTGACATACGCAGAAGCGTCTCAAATTTGGATGACACAACAAAGTAAACAACCGGACTTAGAAGATCCCAGAGCAAAACATCAATCCAACCCTAAATCTAAGATCCAAATCACTAGCCAAACACCTGGGGAGCGTTTCATCAACATTTGTTGTCTGACAAGTTGTCAGATCTGACATCTTTCCTTGATTTTGATTGGCTGAGAAGCATCGTTACTATGGCAACTGTCGGATAAAACAGACTTTGTCGGATAAAACATCCGACAAGTCCTTTCATGAAACGCTCCCCTGATGTTCAAAGTACTGAAGGAAATCATGTCGATATGTCCTCTGACCTCGAATCTCGTCAACCTACCACCTCTAGTTCAGTTAGGGATCCCCCAATTATTTCTCAGGCTACAGTAACTAACATTCCAACTAAACAACAGACAGAAACCAACAGCAGACCGAAACTTAGGGTCAATTCCCTCTCATTTGCTAAAGACGAACAAATTCTGGAATTTATAATTGAACTAGCCCAGTCAATTACAGGGAAAACCCCGGAAGTAATCAGAGCCCTCGTTCTGCCAGCTTTCGGGCGATTTCGACAAAAAAATCAAGGATTACGAGAAAATGGCTGCTAGCCTTACCATAACTGCGGCCCTTTTTTCCATACTTCAATGGAATGCCCAGGGGCTATTAGGGCACGGCCATAGACTAATAACACCGTATAGACAGAAATGTAGCACCCGCGGATTTTCCTCATTTGCATATATAACACTGCGTCACCATTCAGGCTAAGCGTATTTAAGCGTATTAAAATCTGACTTCCGGGGGGACATTTGAACGTTCCCGAAGCCCCCGATACCATTCCGATAGCCATAAAAATGGGAAATATCGATTGTTCCTCATGCATTATTCATTTTTGTATTTGCGCACTGCGATATTCTCAAATTTTGATTGGACCCTGCCTTATGAATATGGTAAATATTCAAATGAATAGATCGAGACGAAATATGACCTTTTTTCGTCACTTCCGCTACTTAGTTGGCTGTGATGACGTCACCCGCACAGAATGATCATTTTAGGGGGAGAAGTTTGTCGGTGAGTACACCTGTAATTATGCTTGAATTTCTTAAATTGACTTATATTGAAAAGAAATCCGAACATTGTGAGTGATCTACTGGTATTTATTTACATTTTGAGAAGTTGCAAAGGTGTTTTGATGAATAAATTTTTGGGCAATCTGCTCTCAAACTTTCAATACATTTTTCATCGTCGTGAGCTTTAATTTCGGCTTGATTGCCACTAGAACCCTCTTGGTCTTGACTGCTTGCCCGGAGTGTCGGGCGGGACGTCATCAGAAAATTCGTGCAGTACTCATGGATCTTCCGAGTTCTTTTGTTGAATTATCCCCCCCCCCCCCCCTCCCCCCTTCAGACAGCATAACGATATTTCCTATTCACTGCTATTAGATGAAGAAATTTGGCTATTGTCTTGAAAATACTTAGACCTGGTTGAAGAGTAACAGTTATGCCTAATCATTAGAGTTAGAATAACGACTTAGAACCGAAGATGTTGGCAATCAATCCACGTCAAGTGAAGTGAGGAAAATGTCTATCGTTAGACCGAAGTGCTCTGTCTCTAACAGTCGTCGTTAGCCTCTTATTCTGGTGGGGTCAGCACTCCTCCATGCCGACCCTACCAGAATACGAGGCTAAGTGTTAGAGACAGAACACTTTGGTCTAGTCTAACGTTAGCTGGCCTGGGCCTGGCTAACTGTTACTTGTTAGTGTTACTGGGAGTTAACTTGTTGCATTTCAAATTCAAGTTTAACATTAGTTGACATCTGAAGACTAGCAGTTAAATCTGATCCCCCTTTTTATTTTGGCAAATCTGTTATTGTTGTTAGACCTGGTCCACTATCTAATTCAGATGTAGACATAGTCCAGACCTAAAACATTTAGGCTAGATCTAGATTTCCTACTAACTGTATATGTTAGTGAGTATTAACATTACACAGACTGTATCTCGATGTAGCGTTAGTTGAGCAAATCTGCGTCAAATTTTCACAAAATAATCACTACAGTTGTATCTCATTTCTTACTAATTTTCAATCACATCAGACAGTGAAAATCTCAATTACGACTTTGATGTTCAGTGACAGCGGCTACCTTGTGTTCTTCATGCTTGACTCATACTCATAGAGTCATAAATTTTGTCCTTTTTCTTATTGCTAGCTTGATTACTTTTTTCTCTTTTTTTTCCCACTGTAACTGTTACGTTGAGCACGTAACATACAGCACATAGTGACTGTACAAAAGTCTGTAGTGAGCGACAACAGCTTGTATAGATTTATTTCTAGCTAGACATGTAACTTGAACTTATGTTTTTTTTTTTTTCTTTATTTCTTTTCAGGATGGTGCTTTTCTTCTCCAATAAAATAGATTCTGTGGAGACATGTACAAATCCAGAGAGGAAAAAAGAACTTGTTGAAGTTTGGAGAGGTAGGCTGTATGAAAATTAAATTGGCTGTTTATAGGTCTGGATCTATGCCAATATTAATAAATAATAACAATGACGATGATCTTGGACAGTAAAATAAAGGGCCAATATTAGTATAATAGTTGCCCTTGATTGAACTTTGTGCTTTTGTCAAAGCAAAGTCTTTCAGGTATACAGACTGGATCCTGTTTTTTTTTAATAATAATAAAAATAGTAATGATAATGATAATAATGAACAGCCTATAAAGCAATCTAGCAACAAAAAAAAAAAAAAAAAACTTTTTTATTTCCCAGGCACAAATATAGAAGAGATAATGAATGCCCTGTGTCAAGTTCAATGTATTATCAGATACAATTTAACTTGGATTTGAAGGTTTTCAAGGATGTAATTCTCAACATCATTGAAAGATTATGCTGTGGAGGAGCTACTGCAGTTGAGAAGGCCCTTCCAGAAGACAAGTTTGTGGACAGATATATTCATTGAGTTCAATCGTGTACATAGCTTGATTTTGCTATAATAAATACATGTTTATGAATCTGTCTCTTACATACCTCACATGTCTTACATATTTGTTAAATTTCGTTCTTTTTCATTTTTTTTCATGCAACAGATATTCAGGAGTTCACACCTCTTCATCTTCATTGTGGATGGCAGATGGACAAGATCAAACTCTGCACATATCCCGAAGTTATTTTAATAGGTACATTTAGCAAAAAAGAGGGACAGTATCAAAAGCTCTTTACTTTAATTAGCCTGCCACATCCCTAGTTAGTACCCACAGATCTATCATAAGGTTTAGTTCATAATTGAGAATAGAGATTTTTCTCTCAGATAAATTGGGACATTGCAGTGCCCCTAATGTTATCACTGAAGTGCTCGCCAAGCTGATAGGTCTTTGATCCTTTTTAAATCTCCACCAAACTTTTGTTGTTTTGTGTATTTTGTTTGTGTGTTTGTGTTGATTTTTTTCTCCCCCCCCCCCTTTTTTTTTAAGCTTTAACGGGAAGGTTCTATTTTTCGACATGGCTGTAAGTTCGCTCAATTGTAACAAATCACCTGTAGGGTAAGAATTTGTAAAGCGGTTATTGATTTCGGTGCATGAAATGGGCCTTATGTGTATATAAAGAAAATTAAGATAATCTTTGTTCTTGTTTTCACACCCAATATGCAAAACATTCTTTGCAACTGTGAATTCTTAGATGATCATTGTTCCATCCGTCAATTGGTTCAGAATAGTGGATAAATGTGTTGAGTAAAACCCTGATTTTATCAAGAAATGTATGATGCAGCATAGGTCATAATCTTTTAAACTCCTTAGAGTACAACAGGATATCTGTTCATCAGTATAAAAAAATATATTTGCAAAAAAATTTCATGCATTAAAGATAATAGCCCACTTTTGCAAGTGGCACTCAATCTTGCTGTAAGCAACAGAAAAACAATCCTAAATAAAGTTTTAGATCCCAGTACATTCCGTTTAGGATCGAATAGGACATATTCAACACAAATTTTCTTTTATTTTATTTGCTTTGTAAACGCTTCTTCCTGACGCTTTAAGAGTACAACCATTCATTTTCACTTATTCTTTGGAGTATTGTAAATTTAGTAACATTCAGGGAAAATTTTTTTTTTTTTTCCAGGGCTACTTTTTGAGCCCACCCGCCCGAATTTTCTACATTGTATTACAGTTTACATTGGACCTTATGAGAATTTCAGGGGCTCTTTTTTAGTTTTCCACGGCTCTTTTTGGCATTTCGGGGCGAATTCGCCCCTAGCCCCCGTGTATTTTTTTCCCTTGTAACATAACAGTTTTACACAAATATTTGCGATTTGAAATTGAAATTGGCTAGTTTCTCTTCCAATTCTGAAAGTGTTGTGGAAATGTGGGATACTTCTAAAAGTATAAGATTAGAAACTGTAATACTTTCATGTTAATGAATTAGTCATAAAATGTATTTTTTTTAATGCAAGAATGACATATAAACATGAAGGTAAAAGCAATCATAAGTTTGTGAGAATTAGTTATAACATTACCAAAAAGCTGATGTAATTAGGCCTACACTAGATTGCAGACTTGATCAGTTAACATGTAAACATGATAAATTCATCATTGACATAATGATGTTAATAAACTTAACTTAATCTTTTTTAAGCCCAGTAATCCACTTATTTTGTTGTTTTCTGTAAGTAAAAGGATTAAATAGTTTAGAAATTGTTGTGAAACAGAATAGAGAGTGACAGAGAAATATACATCTCAAAAGAAGATATAACAAGAGAGATGACGTGAGATCATGGAGATGGTAATAAAAATTTTGATATAAAAAGAAATGAACGAGATAAAGATGTGACTTTGGGGAAAGAGGAAAGGAGAGAAGGAGGGAGGGAGGGAAAGAGAGGGAGAGAGAGAGAGAGAGGGAGAGAGAATAGGAGAGAGAGAGAGAGAGAGAGGGTGAAGAAGCAGCCACCTGGGAAAACATTTGCCAATTATACCTTGTACACATTTGTTTTCTTTTTCTTTTTGTTTTTTTGTTTTGTTTTGTTTTGTTTTGTTTTTGTTTTTTGTTTTTTTTTTGGGGGGGGGCTTCATTCTTTTACCCGCTTTGTAAGGATTTAAGAGTAAAGACAGATAATTAAGCACAACAACTCCTACTGATCAGCAGGTAAAACGACTAATGACTCGGGGGGGGGGGGCTCTAACATTCTTTTTTTTTTTTTTTTCTTTAGAAAGCAGAATAATATTAATGATGCAGAAGAGGCATCATCTTGGTTGAGAGCTCTGGTTGTTAACTGATCTGATCTCACATGATATTACATTTAATCAGGGCAAAGCTAAGGGAGGCATTAGGGGGCCGCCCCCCTCCCCCCCCCCCCCTTGATCGGCGAGCAAAAAAAATAAATTAAATTAGCAATGTGCCTCATCTCATGTAAGTTACCACCTAATACTAAAATTTAGTGTGCAAAAAATGCAATTTTCATGCACGAATTTTTAAAAAATCCTCCTAGTCTCCCGTCCTCGCCTTGCCCCCCCCCCCCCCCGCTGATTCCTGCTACGTCAGTACCATACGTTTGCTGAATTGTGCAGCATCTGATCCAGTTTACTACCTTTTGATTACTGATACTTAAATATAATGTTGCTGTCCTAATTCTCCCTTTTCACTTTATTTTCACACCATCAAGAATTCTGAAGAGTCTGTCAAATGCACAAATAAGTCAAATAATTTAAGCCAGGAATGACTGAGAGATCATTTTTCCTCCACGATATCGTTTCTCCCTAGCTAGTATATTTCTTCATGTCTTTCGTTCTCTAATTTTTCTTTCTTTCTCAATCTCCCTCTAGCTCACCACACACACATCTTCTCTCTCTTTTTAAGTCCAGGGAAACCCTGATTATATCTAACATAATATGGAATGGTCAGTTCTTCCAAGGAGTTACCAGCAGCTCCTTACTTATTCTGAATATTACTTATAAAATTTCTAAGTTTGGTATGCGATTGTACCAGTGAAACGTCAGGAATGAAACGCTGTGATGAAAGTACCATCAACAACGTCACACTGCTTCTTCATTAATATTTGGCATATGAGTTGCATTATAATTAGATAATTGGAGGACTCTGATTCGCCGATTCTGCTGCGTCGGAATAAATTTATACATGAATACATTAACATATATGAATAGATAATGCATGTTGACCTCTACCTAATGCGCATGCTCAGCGCTGTACTGTGTTTGCGTTTCTTTTGCGTGGAAATCATATGCGGCCTCTGGGAGCATCTTACAAAATGAATTATTCATGGAGGCTTCGGGAAGCGTTCAAATCGTGTTCAAATGTCCCCGACAAAATGGCGGAGATTACGGGGCCTGGGCGCGTGTTTTTTTACCGTACCGCTAACGCGTCATATTCTCTAATTTAATGCCAAAGAGCGACTTGAGCGGAGGCCGTTATCTGTCTACGAATGCCTCGGCTATCTCGATCTCGCTCGCGCGCGCGCTATACAAATCACACATGCAGCATAGCAGCCTATACTCTTACCGTAGCGTAGACTTCGAGTTCGACAACGTCTACCTCTTCAGTCTTCGATCAGTAGATCTATCTAAGGGCTTGTTGCCATAAACTACCATTACAATATACCCCAATTTATCCTCATTATCAGGTCCTTCGGAGAGGACCTTAAGCCGTCGGTCCCCGGCCTGGTTGCTTGCTCACAGGCACTTGTGGTTTCTTAGCAGTCGGGTAAAAACCTCGATGTATATGTGTGTACTCATGTCTATATAGTGACTGCAATCACTAACGAGGCAAAGTCCACGCGCATGCGTATTGCAATTATTATTGCACAACTTTCGTGGTATTGCACTTTTTTTGCGTACCTACCGAAAGCGATAATGGCCTCTGCTCAAGACGCTCTGCGGCATTAAATGAGAGAATCTGACGCGTTAGCGGTACGGTAAAAAAACACGCGGCCTGGGCGCGTCTTTTTTTTCCCTACCGTTACTGCGTAAAATTGCAGAACTTCACTCAGGAAGCGACTTGTGCGAGAGGCTACACAGAACACTTATTAGGGTTAATAACTGCTTTTCGCCCGAAGCTTCGGGCGTCCATCAACCAACTATCGCGGTGTCAGCTGCACTTCAATACATGAACAATTCCATCCAAAACTATATAAACCTCTCATAATTCTCTACCACAAAGTATGAGTGACTTTTGATATAGTTATTTTTCTTCAAATCTAGCTTACATTATGTGTACGCAGCTAGCCCATATCACATGCATTGCAAGCCGACGCGATCGACGAACTAAGTCCACGCGCATGCGTAGTGCGGGTGTACTGCGTAAATCATATTCTCTATATTGATAATAGCCTCTCGCACTAGTCGCTTCCTGAGTGAAGTTCTGCAATTTTACGCAGTAACGGTAGGGAAAAAAAAGACGCTACCTACCGTTACTGCGTAAAATTGCAGAACTTCACTCAGGAAGCGACTAGTGCGAGAGGCTATTATCAATATAGAGAATATGATTTACGCAGTACACCCGCACTACGCATGCGCGTGGACTTAGTTCGTCGATCGCGTCGGCTTGCAATGCATGTGATATGGGCTAGCTGCGTACACATAATGTAAGCTAGATTTGAAGAAAAATAACTATATCAAAAGTCACTCATACTTTGTGGTAGAGAATTATGAGAGGTTTATATAGTTTTGGATGGAATTGTTCATGTATTGAAGTGCAGCTGACACCGCGATAGTTGGTTGATGGACGCCCGAAGCTTCGGGCGAAAAGCAGTTATTAACCCTAATAAGTGTTCTGTGTAGCCTCTCGCACAAGTCGCTTCCTGAGTGAAGTTCTGCAATTTTACGCAGTAACGGTAGGGAAAAAAAAGACGCGGCCTGGGCACGGCCAAGAGCTTTGTTATCACCTGAATAAGAATGAAAAATATGATATTTTGCATCCAGGAAACTTGGTTCCATGACCATAGTACTTTCATTATTCCAGAATATACTTGTGTCTCCAGAAATAGAGACGGTCAACGTAGGGGGGGATGTGCCATTTATGTACATCACAGGGTGAATTACGAAGGTCCTTTTAACAATCCAAGTTTGGAATTACAACAAGTCAATGTTTATACAGGCAACGAACAAATTTCAATAATTAATTTTTATAATCCATGTAAGAAATTAAATGAATCTATTTTGAATGAACTATTGAAGTTTGTGAACAAAAAGGATAAGATGATAATCACAGGGTCTTTAATGCACATAGTCCAATGTGGGGAAGCGAGAAAGTGGACAGTAATGGCCATGCAGTTGAACACTTCTTAAATGAAAATAATTTGGTCGTCCTAAATGACAAAACAGGCACCAGGATCAGGGCCGTCACCAGCTTTTTTCTAGGGGGGGTGCTTTTTATGAAAAAAAAACACAAAAACACAAAAAACAACGTATTAACTCAATTTCATGCAGTTATATAGCCCGCCGGCCAGAATGGATATAGAAAGTACATACTGTGACCCTACCCCCCCCCCCCCCCCTCCGGTTTTGTTTTGTTTTGTTTTGTTTTTTGTTTTTTTTTTAATTTTTTTTGTTTTTTTTTAATTTTTTTTTTTTTTTTAATTTTTTTTTTTTTTTGGTTCTGAAGGGGGGTGCGTTCGCACCCTCCGCACCCCCCCCTGGCGACGGCCCTGAGGATGGACCCTTGTTCCGGTAAACTCTCACATTTAGATTTAAGTATCTCCTCACCTATCTTGGCCAGTAAGATTTCATGGAATGTCTTAGACAATTCCTTCGGTAGTGACCATTTTCCCATACATATTGAAATTTCACTAGGAAAAAAACACACGCAATGTAAGAATATTAATGTGAAAAGTATAGATGAGGAACGTTTCTCATTTAAGAACTTTGATTGGGTTAAATTCGCCAAAAAGTGTAATGATATGCTGGATGAGCATTCAATCCTTACAGAGGCGGATGTTAAAAAATCTTATGAATTATTTATGGACTACTTAAAAGTATGTATTAGGGAAGTGATTCCAAAGAAAAGAAAGATGGATAGGAATCCAGTTCCTTGGTGGAACAAAAAATGTTCTGAAAAAATTAAAGAGAGGAATAAACTCAGTAATAAACTGAAAAAAGAAATCACTTTTGAAGCAATAGATGATTTTAAGAAGAAGAAAGCGGAAGCCCAGCGAGTTCTCCGTCAAGCAGAAAGGGAATACTGGCAGGCTTTTTGTAGAAGACTAGACAGGTATATACCCGAGTCGAAGATTTGGGCATGTATAAAACGGTTAAATGGAGTATCAACAAGGAAATCTCAAAAATTGCCTATACTGGTTGATGATGGGCAGGATATTATATCAACTCCAGAGAAAACGGAGGCCCTAGGGAAATTTTTCCAATCTTTGGGACTGAAAAATAAAGAAATCGCCCCCCAAACAATCCTGACAACAGCGGAAAATTGCCCCTTCTTGAGAGATCACGTTATCAACGAAAACTTTTCGATGTATGAACTTGAAAAGGCTGTTAAAACCACCAAACGGACTGTGCCAGGACAGGACAATATCCCATACATTGTCTATGAAAATATGCCCGAGAGAGCTAAAAACACTATGTTATGTATCATTAATAAAATTTGGGAAACAGGCGATATTCCACGTCCTTTAAAACACTCCATATTAGTTCCAATTCTAAAAGCAGGCAAGGATTCTAAAAATGTATCTTCTTATAGACCCATATCGCTCACGTCATGTTTTGCAAAAACTATTGAACGTAACTATGATTAACGACAGATTACAATGGTACATAGAAAAGAATAATATATTACCAAATTTCTTGAGTGGTTTTAGAAAAGGGCGTAGTTCAATTGACAACATTGTTCTTCTGGAAAATGACATACAAAAGAGCATTAATAATTGTGGTGAGCATACGTTAGTAGTCTTTTTGGATGTGGAAAAGGCCTACGATAGTCTATGGGTAGAAGGATTGTTATTTAAACTCTCTCAATGTGGCATACAAGGAAGGACGCTCAATTTTTTGCGTCAGTATTTAACAGAACGTACCTTTCAAGTAAGGATTTCTGATACAGAATCAAGTATATACGAAATGCATAATGGTTTGCCCCAGGGTAGCGTCCTGAGCCCCCTCCTATATAATGTGATGATGAGGGACATTCCAACAGATCCAGACGTGACCATATCCATGTATGCAGACGACTGCGCAGTATGGACGTCTAGTAAACATTTGGATATAAGTCGATTGAAAATCCAAGCTTATTTGGATAGACTATCCACTTGGTTTAAAGAATGGGGCTTTAAACTATCTAATGAGAAAACTGTACCTGTATTATTTACGAAAAGTTCTAATATTCCCCAACCTGCTTTAAACTTGGATGGGAATATTCTAACATATAAACAGTCTCACTATTTTTTAGGAATGTTATTCGATAGTAAATTGACCTGGCATCCCCATATAGATCATGTAGTTACAAGATGTAAACGAAAACTTAACATACTACGTAGCTTGACAGGAACAAAATGGGGAAGCTCGTCAAAATCCCTTCTAATTGTTTATCGAGCACTCATCAGATCCCTTCTCGATTACGGGTGCCAAGCATACGATAGTGCAGCTCAAACTACTAAAAAGAGCCTAGACTCTGTGCAATATCAAGCACTAAGGATATGCGCGGGGGGTCTCCCGTTAACGTCTTTATGTTCTCTACAGGTGGAAATGGGGGAGCTACCTCTAGACCTAAGAAGGCAATTGTTATCTAGTAAGTACAGACAAAGCATCGAAAGACACTTTGATCACCCACTAATAAGCCATATAGAACCATGCTGGCAATTTGAATACCTTAAAGGTAAAAAGGTTTGCAAACCGTTTGGATATAGGTTACAGAGTAAGATGGGAAAAGAAATTATCGAAAAACTATGTCCCTCTATTTTTCAACCATGGTTATTTTGTCCACCAATTATATCTACTGAACTAAGCTTACAAATAAAGAAAACTGCACCCTATGCAATTACAGCAACAGAGCCTTGAATTGATAAACACCAAATGGTTAAATCAACTCCATATCTATACCGACGGTTCTAAATTACCTGATAAAGGAGTTAGTTCATCTGCCTTTTATGTACCACACTTTTTGATATATCGAGGGAAAAGATTATCTAACTTCACTTCGTCTTACAGGGCGGAATTGATTGCCATTCTTCTCTCTCTTGAATGGGTAGAAAATATGGACATTTACACAGGTGTTGTAATATTTAGTGATTCACTCAGTGCTCTTTTATCCTTACAAAACCGAAACAATGAACCCATTATTAACGAAATATTAACGATTACTACGAGGCTTAAATACTCAGGAATAGATATATATCTGGAATGGATCCCAGGACATTGCGGAATTATGGGCAATGAAATAGCAGACTCATGTGCAAAAACAGCTCTATTTAACAACATTGAAATACATAATAAAATAACACTTTCAGAAATAAAGCAAATTATAGTTCAGAGTTCTAAACTACTCTGGCAAGACAGGTGGAATCAAACAAATTCCAGTTTAAAAGAGCTGCAGCCATCTGTTACATCTACTTTCACATGTAATTTAGGTAGGCAACAAGAAAATATACTCCATCGTCTTCGACTTGGAGTGGTTGGTCTCAATCATGATCTTTTAAGACTGGGTATTCATTCAACTGGTTTCTGTGATAATCTATGCCAACAGGTTGAAACTGTCCGTCATTACCTTGTAGATTGCCCAAAATTCCTTATCGAGAGAGCGATGCTCCTATCTGAATTGAATGAAACCAATGCAAGACAAATAATTGAGTACTTAGTATTTGAAAAGTAGTGATCCACAAATTCAAAGGGCTATCATACGTTTCGTTCACAGAACGAAACGGCTCTCTGGGAAGGTGAGGGTTTAACCCTCCCTTTTCTCAGTAAAGACTACCTAAAATGTAGATGCTAAAACTACTTGTATTTATTTTTCTTGTGTATATAAGTCATGTAATAATGTATGAGTGATACTCATATGTGCATTTCATACTATCCTACATGTACATTACTAACACAGCCCACAAGTGTTTTCATCTCATTGCTGGATATAATATTATCCAAATTAAATGTCTGACCCATCAGTAAGCACAGGTACAACAGTGCCCCCACGTCTATGCATGAGTTACCTAGGTATGCCCGAAAAAGCGGTATGTACTGCTATTGGTAAGATTGCATCTATGAAAGGGCTGGGCAAGCGCTAGCTTGGAACTGAGCTGAAGCATGTGGTTATTTTTTTTTTTTCTTCCTTTTACTCATCTTCCTTTCTAAGTTTCGACTACAGATATGTATATAAATAGCTCAAAATATACTTGAAATTATATGTAAATTGAAAGAGATAAAGAAAGAGAGAGAAAGAAATACTGAAGTTAATCCTTTAATTACAATGTCATTGGCAACAATAGTCAAATATGACTGATTGCCGATACCATACAACGAAAGAAGAAGAAGTACTGTAGTATAGTAGCCACGACCAACGTCTGTTTAGACTTTTAATTCTGTGGACACGACATGGCCACCTCCGCAATGTTAGAAGGCGAGCTCGAAACTATGGAACCTTCTATTCGAAATATAATTGACCAGAAGTCCTTGAAATGGGTCTTTGTTGGAGGTAAAGGTGGCGTTGGTAAAACAACATGCAGGTATTATATTTTTCAATCTTTATGAAAGTTCATCTCGTCTGACTGCAAAAATATTGGCGGTATTGGCGTTGCACACATAGGGTTACGTTACTCGTTAGAGTACCTGCATGCATGCCATAGACATGTATCAGAGGGTAGTTGGAAAAATTCACCGCTTGTTTACGTTTACCCGGCGTCCATTGAAATGCAGATAGAAAATGGCAACTAACTTGCGCATGTGCATCGATGCACGACTAGATGCGAGCGATCTTGCAGACATTTTCAAAAAATTTATGGCGAAAATTGCCATGAAATTTTTGAAAACGATAGGCCTAGACCACTCAGGGAGCCATTGGTATGGTGAGCTGTGCAAATTTATGTCAGAGTGGATTTATAGAGAGAGTGGCGACACGCGTATGTACAAGCTATGGGGCGCAGGGTCAAAGGTCAAACATGGGGCTCAAAATAGTTCCCTCCCAGTCTGTTGCGTCGTCTGCTACCTACATGAACAGAACGAAGGTGCCTTGCTGCCAGCTGGCAAGACGATATTTGATTGTATCCACTTTTTACTGACAATATGTACAAAGCTTCCCGAATGAAGGAAATGCAGCATAAAATCTCAATGTTTGATTCCGGTGAAAAAAAGTCTTCTGTTTTGAGCCAGAATGGCATTTACGAATCATTCCCCTGCAGCTGTTTGGTACCATTATTGTTTTAAACTTCTTTTATTCAAACATAATTCCGAATTTTGTAAGCATACACTATACTGCTGTGCTCAATCCATTTCCTTATGTGTGTGATCATCCCCCCCCCCCCCCTCTCTCTCTCTCTCTCTCTCTCTCTTTCAGTTTTCTTTTGGATAAGGATTAAAATAAACTCATGTGAGCAAACTCTATTCTTGCAGACGGCAGTTCATCCCGGGGCTCCAATTTGGTGCCGACGGGGGTGTGTCGCTAAAGCCTTCATAATCGTACCAATGTTTAATGGTCATTTTGGCAGAGGAGGGCACCCATTATTAGGGATTATGCACCTCGGATGTATAGGCCTACTCTAAAGAAAAAAATTACTCATTTTTAACAAGTAAGGGGCGTGTTAAAGGATTTCCCGACTCTCGGATGTGTACTCTAAACAATATAGAATTGCTGATTTTAAAAAAGTGAGGAGCATGTTTAGGGATTTTCCGACTCGAAACTATACCACATGTTTAGGGATTTCTTCCAAAAAAGCGACTCATCTCAGCGACACACCCCCGTAGACCATATTAGGCCCGTGCCCCCCCCCCCCCCCCCCCCCCCCCCCCCCCCCCCGCCAGTCCATTTCCTCAATACTGGGTGTCAATTGGTTAAATTTTATATCATGAAGTAATGCTAAAATCAGTTCACTCACTCAACAATCTTTATTTCTTCTCTATAGCATATCTTCTATAACCACTCTCCTCTTTTGTTGTCCATTCGTTGATTATAAGAAATTCATTTTAAAAGATTTAGCTTTGTTCCTCTCTCTCACTCTCTGTCATTCAACTCAATAAAACTCTCCACGTTTTTGCCTTTGCTCTCTTTCTTTATATCTATCACTACGTCTACACTGTCTTCAGATCATCCCTTTTCTCTCTCTCGCATTCTGTCAATTTCCGATTTTCTGGCCATAAATGTCCCCCTCCCCAATCCTGCATATGCGTTGAAAGACACACCCCTCTCCACAAAGCATTCTTGAAGTATAACAGACTTTTAAACTGGCAGAGTTTTTCGTACATAATATGAAAGAATTATTTATTCTAGTGAAATTATTAAAATGCTAAATCTGATTCAATATCTCTAATCAAATGCATGTTAATTTTATTAACACCCCCTCCCAAATAATAGTAAAGGGGGAAGGCAAACTCTTCAACCTTTGCATTAGGACGGAAATTCCAAGGGGGGCATGTCCTCACAATCGTGTACCCACAATTTGGAAGGTGGAGGCATTTTATCAAACGTAGCTTCCTCCCCGCCCATTTTTTTTTTGGGGGGGGGGATTTTTGATATTTTCTTTTTTAGTGAAGTTTCAGATACAAGGAGACACCTATTGGAATTTCTTATGGTTCCCCTCACCTTTCAAGACAGATTTCCATCCATGAGTGCAGTACGTAGTTTTGGCAACGTTTATGAAAATCAGCTTGAATACTGCTCACATACATGACCAGTAGCAACTAATTCTCAGTATAGACTGCTACTTTCTAAGTCAATTACTTAGCATAAACAATCCAATTGTATTGATGTTCATTGCGCTTACAACATATTGGCTTCCACCTCAAAAGGGAAGTTCATCTTCAAATATTTTATTATAATAAAAGTTGAATGTGAGTAACATGACAGTGAAAATTTGACCATCACTCTATTATAGCAAGAAAGTCATAATTCATTTTCGAGTATACTGCTTGGATTCAATACTGAAAACACTTGATTTTTCTGTACATGCCATCAAAGCAAGAATTTTTCATTTGGCCAAGGGCAAAAAATGAGATGAGTACATGGCCGTACGAAGAAATTTTTTCAGGGGGGGGGGCAAGTATTTTTCTTTTTTTAAACTTGAAAACGAGGGAGTGAAGTGACCGAGCTGGTCACAAGGATACTTTTGTATCTTTAAAAGTGAAATTGAGGGATTTGGTGGATTTTAAGAAAATTTTCAGTAAAATTATGTCAGTTTTTAAAATTTCGGAGGGGGGGGGGCAACTGACCCCCTTCCCCCTGCCGCGTATGGCCATGGACGAGTATGAAATAAATTCTTATACTTCAAAAATAACATGCAACAAAAAATATTGCATTTTGTAACATAATTTCTGTACCTATGAATTCTGTAGTTACGTCATATGGAAAATCAAGACTTTCATAGTGAAAAAAAAAATGCATTTGTTCTACACATGCTAAAAAAAAAAAAATCATTTGTTATAATAAAAGTTGAATGTGAGTAACATGCCATCAAAGCAAAAAATTTCACTCGGCTGAGGACAAAAATGAGATGAATACATGGCCATATGCAGAAATTTTTTTCGGGTGGGGGGGGCAAGACACGTAAATTTTTTTTGGAAAAAACTAATGTTGTAACCCGCACCCGTTGCGGTACGGGTTAACCTGCCGGTATGCCCCCGATCACGGGCTGCGGGCCGGGCCGAGTTCATTCTCAAACCCGCAGACCGTCATACGAAAAAAGGGAGAAGTAACGACACATAATAAAAACATTAAAAATGAATATAAAATAAATTACAAACCTTCCCAAACAATAAGTAAAATATGGCAGAAAAGGTGTACGGCAAAAACACAAGAGATAGAATAGATCAGAAATTAGCGAGCTGGGATGACCGGAATCTAACAACAAATAAAAATAGATATCGATAGCAGCTATCGATGCGGCCAAAGTGCGCGCGCGAAATTAAAACTTACGGTACATACGTCGTATTATCGTGTGCGCACGGATTTACTTGTGATATCGAAATGAAGCATTTCTTACGTGAGACGGGATCTTGTTTAGATGGGCGTAATGCTTTCAATTTCGAGATCACAGCGGACCCATTTCGTGGTACAAAGTCACCCCAAAAAAACATTCTCTCCGGAATAAAAGGCGAATTTGCAAATTGTAAGTAAATTCAGTTCACTCTAGGCTAGGTTAGTAGTTGGCATATATTTTCCTGATTTGAGCCTGTATAGTGTGGGGATTGCAAAAATAATTTTCATTTTTCAAAGATAAATTGACTTGCGGGTTAAAACCCGACGGGTCAGCGGGTCCCGCTTGCAAATTATTGGATTATACGGGACGGTACGGTTCGGGTTTTCACTTGCGGGTTACAACATTAGAAAAAACTTGGTCACAAGAATGCTTCCCCTCTGCACCCCTTTCCCCTGCTGTGTACGGCCATGGATGAGTATGAAATAAATTCTTATACTTTAAAACTAACATGCAACAAAAATTATTGCATATGGTAACACAATTTCTGTACCTTTGAATTACATAGTTACATCATATGGAAAATAAAGACTTTCAAAGCAAAAAAAAAAAAAAAAATGTGTGTGTTCTACACATTCTAAAAAAATCATTTCAGGTTATTTCTTAGTTTCACAAGAGACTCTAATTTCTCTTCATAGGTAGTAGCCCACATTTGCAAGCATCAACCAATCTGCACAAAAGCTTTACTTTATATTGCTATAAGCCACAGAAAGACACTTGTAAAGTTTTAGATCTCAGTACATTCCTGTTTAGGATTGAGAAGGAAAAAAATTAACACAAAACTTTTCTTTTATTTTCTTTGTTTTGTAAAGGGGCCTTCCTGATGCTTTAAGAGCAAAATCATTCATTTTTTACTTATTCTTTGGAATATTGTTGTAAATTTGATAACATGATAGTTTTACTTTATCTGTCATCTAAAATTGCAATTAGCTAATCTCTCTTCAAATTCTGAAACGATGTAGTGCAAATGCTTAAACATAACAATAAGTTTTGAACATTAAATTAGAATACTCAGCTAAATGCCCCTACCTTTCTTTGAAATATTTTATGGCTTGATGCCGAAAGTTTGAAGATGTAATTGACTAACCTAATGGCAAATTTTAAAACTATACTGAATCCAAATCAGATTCACAATTTGGAGAGGGCATCTCCTATTTGCTCTTGACAATACCTGTTTTGGTGAAAAATGAACATTTAATGGGGAGAATAGACTACTCATTCAAAACAAAGTGCTAGGACCACACAAATAATATATAAAAAAAAGAACGTCTTTTTAAATTTTCTGAAATTTTTGAAGAACTTTAGCCCAATAATGATTTGTTCCCATCAGATGCAAGGGTTTCAGTAGCTTATGGCAGTTGTCAGTGAAAATGAGACTCTTTTACAGGCTGCCCCGACTTCTTCACCATATGGCATATTCACAAAGAAATGTGTAATTAGAAAGGGGGAAAAATCGAAGAAAAAAGAATGCAATGAAATCAGATAAGAGTCCTTTAACTCCACAATTCTTTGTTAACCAGGAGAAGAAAAACAAGGTGGGATATGGGAATATTTCCCCTTCCCCTTTCTAAATTTCTGTCTATGCCAAAGTTAAATTTTAGGCTACTGCCATGGACACTGGCTGCCTGAAATTCCACCACTTATTTGGGCAGGCAGTAACATTGTATCTCTACTCAGTCTGTGCTTCGTCTATTTTCTTGCCCTCAGCAGATGTAAATCTCTGCCCGTTTCTCTCTGTCTTTGCCAAAGATTGCGGTGTGATGATTCTTCGTAGCATGCATCATTTGATTTTGCTCTGCAAAAGAAAATAAAATAAAGAGGAGAAAGTAAAGGAAGACAGAAGGGGGGGGGGGGGAGAGAGAGAGAGAGAGAGAGAGAGAGAGAGAGAGAGAGATAGAAAGATAAAGGGAGGGCAGAGGAAATGAAAGAAAGACAAACAGAAATAGTTTATATTATCAGATTATTCATGCTTTCAGCTCCTTTCATTACTGAAAAACTGACATGTAAACTAACCTACATTTAAAGTGTCTTTACACTAGCAATTTTTAAAAACAAATGATAATGACTAAGCAGATTAATTCAGTCAGTTCATAATTACTGGAAAGAAATTATTTGAACCATTCCAATATTAAAAGAAATTTAGCCAAGGCTACATAAGGTTTATGTATGAATTGATCTTATGATGCTGGTCACATATTCATCAGATAGAGACTATTATACTCATGATATGATCTGTGCTTTAACAAAGAAGTTTAATAATGCAATATCAGTATGCAAAATTACCTCTAAATGCTGAAGTCAAACAAAAAAGCTAACATGACATCTGCCAACATTGCTTTCATGGCATATCCTGCCTCTCATGAAGTGAAGTTCTGTATTGAAGTTCTGTATCTTCAGTCTGTGTCGACTCCATCAAATCATTAATTATGGTCCAGCATCCTGTAATAAATATCAAATAGTAAATAATTATCATTGGATAAAAACAGTCCGTGGAGGAATCATGGAATGTTATCAAATCTATGTTTACTTCATCATGAATTCATGTGTACAAAACGATGAAACTTGCATTCCAATACAGGCAATTTAACGGTAAATTTAAGCGCAGCCAACACACCCCCCCCCCCCCCTCCCCCAAAAAAACTATTTAAAAAAAAAAAAGTAATGATGAACAATGAGGTTATCATTTCATATTTTCTTGAGATTGCTAGTTGCTAATAAAGGAAAAGTCTAAATTATCCATATGCACTATGTGAGGTTTTTAGTCTTATAATTAGTAGATACAAGTGGATTTGTGGTCCAGTGCAGTCGTCCTAAATGATTACATAATCCTGCCAAAGGATTTCTCATACAGGCATTAACAAGTCTGCACAAGAAATAAGCACAACAATAATACTGGGGTAGGCCCTATACAGATTCTGCATGCAAAATTGTAACAATTTCTGATTTTCATTCAGTTTTTTCAACCAATTTATTGAATTAACACTGGAATTCAGTTGATCTTCAGTAGATCTGGAACTAATTGAACTGAACCTAGATATATAGTCTTCTAGATCTAGAGACTAGAGCTCTAGATCCAGGTCTAACACTGACTGGACTAGACCCTAAATCTAAATCTTTTCTTGGCCTTGGGCTTGGGCCTGGTCTTACTCTTAGTTTGGAGGGGGAACTTTGGTTTGGGACTAACTTAGACCGAAGTGTTCTGTCTCTAACAGTCGTCGTTAGCCTTGTATTTTGGTAGGGTCCGAGTGCCGACCCTACCAAAATACGAGGCTAACGACGACGGTTAGAGACAGAACACTTCAGTCTAGGACTAACTTAGCTAGGCCTAGATCTAGAGTAGCCTAGAGTCTAGCTAGGGCAAGGCTTGGGTCGGGATTTTTAATTCAAATATTTACTAATTTAGGCCTTTAGTCTTTACTTTACTTAAGGCAAACTGAAATTATTATCATTAAAAGAGCAGGCTCAAAAAATCTGAATACAATTTGAAACGTGTGCACGAAGCCCCAAAATTTCAGCATGGGCCGCGGCTCTTGCTCCAGCCGAGGCCAGCCCTAGGCTCCTAGGCCGCCCGCCTCGGCTTTGCCCGAGTTGGCCGTGCCGTGGACGGCGCTAGCCACAAAATCAAAATAGTTCCCTTAACATTCCAGTGGTCCCTCATGCAGTATTTCTATGTCTGGTTTTTGTCTAAATTTACGCTATTTTCGTTAAAAATAACGAAATTCAAAAAATGGCAACCTTGAAAATAACATGCAAATATTTTTTCCAACACATCATAACCTTCAGTACTGACAGAAAATGCGAAAATAATCTTTAATCGTCATTTTTCTCCCTAAAAGAACATGAAAATTTGATTTGTTAAACCGGCGTTTATTTACATTGAAAAGACATTACGCAAACTCCACAGGATCAGACTTAATTGATATAAAAGTGATACAACTGTCCTAGAAAAATATTTTTTCAGAGAAAATGCGGTATCAGAACCAGAAAACGCGGTATCAGAACCAGAAAACGAAAAGAGAAAATTCGACTTACTGAAATTTCAGTGCATGTATCATTTCACCACAGACGCTGCTGAAGCAGAAAATCAGCCGAGGGAACTATTTTTGAGCTCCATGAAATAACTGACCAATCAGAAACGACTTCCGTTTTCGTCACTCTCTCTATAAATCCACTCTGATTTATGTGAAATGCTGCCCTCTATAGTTGGAGATAGAAATCACTAAGATAATCAACAAATTCTTGGAAAATGTTTGCTTTTTACACCCAGTATGATAACATATCCTATTTTCATTCCATTCCTTCAATTGGATCTAAATTATCTTCATCAAATGAATTTTGAGAAATCTTTTTCTGATCACTGCTCTTGTTCCTCTGTCCCAGAAATGTGACAGAGAACACTACTTTCCTATTGTCAGCAATTTCCACTGTACAGGTCTAAATCAGTGCAAGGTTACATGTATCTGATGATAACCTGGCATTCGTGCAAGTGGGCCTAGACTAGATCTAGACCGAAGTGTTCTGTCTCCAACAGTCGTCGTTAGCCTCGTATTCTGGTAGGGTTGGCACTACTCTATAAAGACAGAAGCGCCCCGGTCCATTGTGCATGCAATCTCATTGTGCTGGGCAGCACAATGAAAAACTACCTCAAATCACAGGGCTGCCAACATTGGATAATAGTTGAGAGTGAGATTATACGAGAAGCGAAGTGCGAGGGAGCGAAGCGACCAATCCCGACCGTGCGAAGCAAGGAGGGGGGGAGGGGGGGCGACCCCCCTCCTACGGTGTGGAGCTTTTTTATTTTTCAAGATCTGGTGCATACTTTATAGAGTATTTTATCATATACCTGAAGGCATTATGAAGAGAAAAAAATATATACAATTTTACATGCAAAGAAAGTGATGAACATGGAATACCCACTTGTTGAAATGCCAACCATGTCTTTATTTGGTTCCCTTCTCTGTTTGACCCAGGTTTTGGATGTAGGTACTCTTGGGTGCAGATGATGGGAAGATGCAACAAGCAAGCATCCAAACAGAGAATTTCTTGAATCAAGCCTCCTCTGTTGCCATCTTCATTGTCATTATGTGCACGGGGCGGTCATGTTAGGGTCAGGGTGACCAGATTTTCGATACTCAAATATGGGACTTTGTTGGGCCTCGACTCCGGAGTACAAGGCACAATATTTAGGGTAATTGCGAGCGAGCGCAGCGAGCGAGCAAAAATTATGAGAATCATCTTCATTGGCATCCGTCTAAAAGTTGACGCCAAACAAAACTAGTGTATTCAGCGGAATCCCATTATGAAAAGGGTAATTGAATTAGAAGGAGGAGATTGTCATATTGATTCTAATTTCTGCACCTCTTCCCACGGATGAGGTGTTTTATGTAGATCCACAGTGACACAGTCCTGTATTCTTTTTCAAACGAATGAGGAGGCTGTTTTTGTTGATAGATTTATGGTTAAGTAAATTTGTAGATAATGAAAACAACACTGGACTCGTATTGCAATTTACGCCAGTATTTGGTAAGGTTATAAATGATAAAATGCTATTTTCAGTATACTTCTCTGTAGGTTGGTTGACAAAAAATGCATCCTGGGCACTTAAAGTTCCAAGGTGCAGATCAGAATTTTCACGGAAGTAGGCCAACATCGACAGAAGAGGGAAAGGGTGCAAAATTTCTAGCTTATTACCTCGCTTTTTGCTTTGCCATTAAGCGGTTAACTTCTTCTTGAGAAAATAGATACTAAAGTTGGTACATTGATGTTACACTTCAGTGGTTTTCAGATTTTCGTCCCCACCTTTTCTAATAAAAGAATAAAGGATCGCTTCAAAATTGTTAAATTGTTCTCATAATTGGCGCTGAAGATGCCAAGCCATTCATATGGATCTTGATTGAAGTTAATACCCAGCTCGTGAGTCTTTGTTTAGTGAAATATTGTACTTTGTGCATTTTCTTCTAGTAAAGTACAAAAGCGGGGAGGGGTAAATTATGTTTGTGCAGGTAATGAATAATCAAATCTAAACGAGCGAGCCAAGCGAGCGAGCAAAATAATATTGAAATTATATACTTCTGCAGGATCATTTTATGAATATAGTTTTTATATCTAATTTATCTACTTTTGGCTAAATATTCCACTATTTCAACAGTAAGTTTGAAATACGGCACAAAACGGCGTCCCGGGGAGGGTCGTACGGGACGCGGGACAAATGGATCAAATACGGGACTGTCCCTTAAAATCCGGGACGTCTGGTCACCCTGGTCAGGGTATCGATGCATATAATGTAGCCTAGCCCTGCTAGATCAGATCTTGCAATAGACATGATAGAGATCCTATAATCTCTATGGATCTTACATACGCACGCGCTCGAAATGAGATCGAGGGCTTTCGACAAAAGACTGGAA
Source organism: Echinometra lucunter (assembly GCA_029962745.1). Taxonomy (NCBI): domain Eukaryota; kingdom Metazoa; phylum Echinodermata; class Echinoidea; order Camarodonta; family Echinometridae; genus Echinometra; species Echinometra lucunter. The sequence continues at coordinate 32,588,255 of CM057157.1, forward strand.
AACTTTCACAGCTTTCGACAAATGGCGGGAAAACTTTCACAAGTTTTTCAGTGCTTCTTAAATTCTTGAATTGGTCGCCATTTTATTGAAATCTATCATTTTTTATTATTATATTTAGTTATTTCAGATTCGTGCGTGAGAAATTTCATGATTAGCGTGAGAGCATGAGAAATGGGTGAAATGAGTGAGTCTCACGCTCAATGCGTGAGTGTTGGCAGCCCTGAATCATCGATTTTCCCCTTTTTTCATGGATATAAAACATATCATAATACGCTATAGAGTATAGATCTAGAGCTTACAAATTTCTTGATTTATTTCTTCTCACTCTTCATTTTCAGGTGAATCCAGGGTCCTAACATTAGGTCCTCTCGGTTGAAAATCTTGCAACAGCCAGCTCTATCTCTGATCGCCTCTGTGCTTTTTGCAGTAGATCAGCGAATTTCCAACTCTTGCACGCATTTCAACATATATTTGAATGATCGACCAATATGAATCAACAACAAAAACATCGTTCCTACGTATATGCCCAAACGTACGTACGTGGTCGATCTTTTGAATACGGCCGGATGAAATGCGAGGAGTCGCGAATTCGCTGATCTACTGCGAAAAGCGTAAAAAAATTATTCTTTTAGACTTTTGCTAGTACTTAAATTTACTGTAACAACTTAAAACTTACCAAACAACAATAATTTGTGCACTTGGAAATTCTGTTCTTTCTGCTGAGGTCAACCATCCAGAAGGTAATCGTACTCATCATGCGTAACGTATGTGTAAGCACGGAGGCGATCAGAGATAGAGCTGGCTGTTGCAAGATTTTCAACTGAGAGGACCTAATGTTAGGACCCTGGATTCACCTGAAAATGAAGAGTGAGAAGAAATAAATCAAGAAATTTGTAAGCTCTAGATCTATACTCTATAGCGTATTATGATATGTTTTATATCCATGAAAAAAGGGGAAAATCGATAAGTGTGGTGCAGCAAGCGATTAACCTTGTTCCCAGTTACTGAATGGGGTTGTCAAGAGTTTGTGTTTGTCCTTGTCAGATGCCGTGTGGAGCATGGTGTCTAGTCGGTTATGATAACACTAACTGTTACACAGTCAGATATAAGGATGATAGGTATGCCTACGTCTACGGTAGATCATGTTAATTTATCGTTTAATTGATGGCAAATCCAAATTATCGCCAGTGAAAAGAGAGAAGGGAGAAGAAATCATGCAAAGTGTGATTTTTAAAGAAAATCTGTAAATACTGAGAGTAACAATCCAGATTCAAGGGCTGTGAGTATAACGTCACAAGCTCCAAATGGTGTAAGTTAGACAGAAATAACCCTCTACTCTGGGGAATCATTTATTAATTCTGACATTCTCCACCTTCCCCATACACAGTATGACCGTATAGGCGCAGCGGGGAAGATAGCCTGGAGGCTCCTGAAAAGTTAAAAAAGAAACAAAACACACACAAAAAATGCTAATGCTACTTACTCTCCACGGAGCCTGGCATTTTTTCCCTATCTCGCTAACATAGTAGCCATTTCGCCACTTCAAGGCAACCCCTGGCAAATCACTTTCCCATGGGCCAATGACACTATCAGCCTTGTAACTATCGGCTGTGACCATTACGAACCCGATTGACACTTGTGTCCAAAAGTCTGCTATCTCTAAAAGAAAATTTAGACAAAAATTTTTATCTTTAGGAAGCTCGTAAAAACTTACCACTGTTTACATTTCCCTGCCGTCCATTGCAATGCAGATTGAAAATGGCGACTATTTTGTACATGCGCATCGATTGCGCATATAGGTGCGAGTGATCTTGCTTATGTTTTCACAAATTTTACGCCAAGATTTGCCTTAAATTTCATGAAAACATAGCATTGTGCTAATAGTAAGGTGATGAAAAGTTTTGTATTTTATCATGAAATGGAGTTATAGACCGGGGGCCAGAAGATTTATTCAGCTGAAGAGAGACAGAAGGTTTGATGGTCCCATTATGTTAGTATGTGGCCAAGGGTCAATGAAATGAATTGCCAGCAAGGCACATCCTGTACCGTAAGCCTAGGGGCCACAAAAAAGGGCCCCCAAAAATGCATTTATTCAGCTGAACAGAGACAAGGACAGAAGTTGGTGGAAGTTGTTCATTAGGGGGTACCTATTATGAAAACAGCAAAGCCAGTAATTTTATCCTGTATGGGGCCCCAGACAGTAGCCCAAAAGTGCCCCACCCACATATGGTTTTATTTAGCTGAAAAGAGACGTGGCTAATTTCTTTTGCAATGGAAGTAGTACACAACAGAGATAACCAAAACACCAATGACAGCAATTTAATCCTGTACAAGGGCCCAGACAGTAGCCCTGAAGGCCCCCCCCCCCCCCCAAATCCCATAGCTCACATATCCAGCCAAAGAGAGACATAAATAAATCTTTTTGTATTTGACAAGTATTCATTAGGAGTTACAAATATATCAATGTTCTGTTGTGAGTGGTATGAGTGGTATGAGTGGTGTAGTGATGATGGTTACTCCCTGCCATTTCTCCTCCTCCTTTAGTTGTACATACATTACCTTTCTGTTTGTTACAAGGATGCAAAACATCCTATTTAGCCATGTTATTTATAATCCTCTGTCTTTTTTCAGTTGTAGCCTAGCTGTCCAGCTGTCCAAACATCGGGAATCTGTCCTGATCATCTCAACTGACCCTGCTCACAACATCTCAGATGCCTTTGACCAGAAGTTCTCCAAGGTTCCTACCAAAGTCACTGGCTTTCAGAATCTCTTTGCCATGGAGATTGATCCTAACCTTGGTATAGGTGATCTTCCAGATGACTACTTTGAAGATGACAGTAAGTCTCATATTTTCCTTAATTCTCCCACCACCAAAATATTTAGCAAACCCTATTTTAATTTCAAATTAATCAACTCTGTTTCATTTCAGGTTAACTAACGCTATTTCATTTTCGAAATTAAACCTTCAATAAAGCACATGTTCGGAAAAACGAACCCTTTGTCATTTTGCAGATTTTGTGTGTTTGGAATAAGAGCAGCACCCACCTTTAATTACATGTATTTTGCTCTTTTTGAAATGGATTCATGCATGATTCAAATATTACATGAATGATCATTATTCACATTTTTATGCCTCCGCCCACCGTAGGTGTTGCCGGAGGCATTTTGTTTTCGGGTCGTCCATCTGTCCATCCATCCGTCCCGTTTTCGTTCTCGCGATAACTTAAGAATCGTTTGGTGGATCAACTTCACACGTGGCTCGTGTATGCATATGGGAAGGACAATGATCTGATTAGATTTTGGAGTCTCAAGGTCAAAGGTCAAGGCCATAGAGGTAATAATACACATAAAAATGGCTCGTTCTCGCGATAACTTAAGAACCATTTGATAGATTGGCTTCAAACTTGGCTCATGTTTGCACATGGAAGGGACAATGATCTGATTAGATTTTGGGGTCACAAGGTCAAAGGTCATAGAGGTCATTATGTACATAGAAATGGTTCATTTTCACAATAACTCAACAGCCATTTGACCTATCAACCTCAAACTTTAACACATGTATGCATATGGGAGGGACAATGATATGATTAGATTTTGAGGTCTCAAGGTCAAAGGTCATAGAGGTCATGTACATAGAAATGGTTCGTTCTCGCGATAACTCAACCATTTGACAGAGCAGCTTCATACTTGGTATATCTATGCATATGGGAGGGACAGTGATGTGATTAGATTTTCGGGTCTCAAGGTTACAGGCCAAAGGTCAAAGAGGTCATTATATACATGAAAATTGCATGTTCTTGGGATAACTTAACAACTCTGTGACGGTTCATCTCCAAACTTGGCTCCTGTATGCATATGGAAGTCTCATAATTGTCTCATTAGATTTGGGGGTCACAAGGTCAAAGATGTCATTTTATACATGAAAATGAAAAAATCAGCATAAATGTGCCATATATTTCCAATCTGGCAATCGCGGAGGCATAAATTTCGACAGCGCGTGGTTGAGGATTCATCTAGTTTTAATGTTGATTTCATTATTATGGAGGTATTTGAAGAGTGGATGTTTTGTGTGTATTTTGCAGATCCTTTGTCAGTAGGAAAGCATGTGATGCAGGAATTACTAGGTGCATTCCCAGGTATTGATGAAGCCGTCAGCTTTGCAGAAGTTATGAAGTAAGCTCCAATTCTGTATACATGTATATCTAAACCCCATCTCACACATACATGCAAATTGTGCATTTAGTATATACATGTACTGTAGCTAAATTGTTCTGCTGGACTAGCTGTTGCATTGGTACCATTGACCATGTAATTTATTGCCAGGAAACTGACATTTCCTGCCCATACATGTATGATTATTGATAATGCTGTTGAAAGTTTCATGTGATCTTGTGCTACCAAGAATCAAAATTTACAGTGTAAGAAATGGTGTAGGGGTTTCTCACCTGGCAATCCAAGAGCCATTGCAAATTTCCAAATGATAAAGCCTTCAATATATTGGGCTTACAAATGATGTGAGGAACTGAGAAATGAACTGTGAATACTGCTATTAAAGATAGGTTAGATTGGCTCATTGGTGTCAGATTAATAGGGATGATATGTTCTGAAGATAATGTTGAGTCCTGGTAACAATAAGATTTTGATTCTCTGTATTTCTAAAATAATGTCATATTACATGTAGTGCAAAGTATGAAATCAGTACAGCACTTCTTGAAATGCTCCAAAAATTAATAACAGCCTGTAGTTTCAGACTTGGGCCAAAAGTTGGCCATCTGAGAGCACTGCTTTATATGTACATTCAAGTTCCAGCAAAGACAATTTGTTGTCAGTTTGATGATTCCACACCCTTACAATACACAGTGTAGTATTTAATGTAGTACTTTACCAAAGCTTTCCCTTACACTATCTTACAGGCAGTTTCTTTCACAGTAGATTTACATGAAACAGGACATAGTTTATTAGGTATCTTGCTGCTAGTAGGAAAGAACAGATTCATAACATGCTGCTATCGCTTTACTTTCATAGACATGGAATTTTGCATGTACCTGTAGTTGATTATTCATCTTAAATGACTATTTAATCTCTTTTTTTTCCACGATCGATAGATGCTGTTTACTTGTCCTTATTTTTTATTTCATTCTTGAGAAATGCAAGGAATTAACCCAATAGATGTGATGTGTTCAGTATCTTTCTTGTTTTCTAATCAATGAATGAATGACTGTTTTCTTTGGATAGATTGGTGAAGAACATGAACTTCTCTGTGGTAGTATTTGATACAGCACCGACTGGTCATACACTGAGACTGCTTTCCTTCCCATCACTAGCTGAGAAAGGACTTACTAAACTTCTTAAACTCAAAGCACAGTTCAACCCTTTCATACAACAGGTTGGTTATTTCATTCTACTTGATTTGATTGCCTTTAAATGATCTCTCTTAAAAGGGATTCACTATCATGTTCTTCCTACAATGTTTAAGTTACAGGTAAGGCTTTTGGTGATAATAAGGTTTTATCTAAGTGTTATGCTTATGGCTATAGGAATAGAGTTGGTCTGGCATTGAAATTAAGGATTGAGTTAGTGTCAGAAATTGTACACATTGAATAATACTTGGATTTAATGTTTCATGCTGAAGAGAACTAAGCTGTCACCAATCTGATTGATATGTTATTGTAATGATAGGAAAATGACTCTGAGGAGGCAAATGGTTTTCCTCTAATTGTTGGAGAACCTACCTTGTCAATCTAGAGGTTTATTTCTATGTAATTCCCCTCCTCTTTTAAATGACACTATACGCAATATACTTGTTTCCTGTCTAATTAATTCATAAGATCAAAAATATTCTGTGCAAGCTTGTTACATTACTTTGTCGCTGATTTCGTGATCCAAGTTTATTGTATTAGTGCATTGTATGTTTCTACTTTTTTTCCAAACCAGCATTCACATGTTGACATTATGAACTTGACATGATGGTAATAAATTTCACTCTCAGATTGGTGGTATGTTAGGTATGGCAGACTTCAGTGCTAATGACATGATGGTAATGAATTTCACTCTCAGATTGGTGGTATGTTAGGTATGGCAGACTTCAGTGCTAATGACATGATGGTAATGAATTTCACTCTCAGATTGGTGGTATGTTAGGTATGGCAGACTTCAGTGCTAATGACATGCTATCTAAACTAGAGGATACTGTCCCTGTTATAAGGAGTGTCAATGAGGCTTTCAAAAATCCGGTAAGTTACCCTGAAACGTCATTTTTGGTCATTTTGTCCCAATGGGCAATTTGAAGTTACTTTCATGTTTGTAGTATTAAGAATGTGCAGAAAATGTAAAAATTTAGGAACTCTGAGGGAAGTGAGCAAGCTATTTATAATGACCTAGGAGATTTGATATGAAAACATGTACATGTAGTACTGTAGTAGTTCACATGAATGCTCATTTTATCTGGATACTGACAGTTGATCTGTATCGTGCAATATTTTAGAAGTACATGTATATGTGTGTTAGTAATGGTTCCATGACATTTGCTCTGACGACAATTGCTCCCATGGAAAATATGAATGTTAAGTAAAACATAAAACCTAACCCCAAACCTATAAACACAAACCTTGATCTTATCCTCACATCATTCTGAACCAAAACCCCTATCAAAACCCTAACCCTAACCCTATGTCTTCAGAGATATTAAGACAGGAGCAATTATCACAGGAGCAAATGTCGCATCACTGTTAGTAATACAGTAGTCTTGTGTAGCCAATTTTCTCTAAATGGCTTATGAAATTTGGTATATAAAGAGGTGTAAGACTTGAAACCAGAAAAGTCACAAGATCTCCAAACAGACTTTAGTAGTCTGTTTGGAGGGAATAAATAACATTCGTTCTTGCAAGGTTTACAAGGGAACATGGAATGACAACACTTTTAATGCCTCCACCCACCAGAGATGGTGCCTGGTTGTTCGTCCGTCTGTCCCACTATATTGTTAATGTGATAGCTCAAGCACTGTGTATGAACTTCAAACTTGGTGCTAGTATGGATCACGATAAAAAGATGATCTGATAAGATTTTGGTTGCCTCTGTCAACTTAAGGTCACAGAGGTCATTTCCAAAGTTCATGTTTTAACCTTAATTAAAAATGCAATAAGAACCATTTGAAGCATGATCTTCAAACTTAGTGCTAGTATGCATGATCGAATTACATTTGTGGGTATGTAGGTCAAAGGTCAAAGGTCATAGTGGTCACTATGCATGAAATGAAAGATTTGTTCATGTTATCAATACTGTACATTGTATTTCAACTATTGGCATGCATAATTTTGAGGAGACAAAGCTATCACACTTTTGGGTTGTTTGGTCAAACTTCAAAGGTCAAAGAAGTCAATTAACATGTAACCAAAGATTGTTATTCTGGTTTTCACAGTCATCCAAGAAAAGTTTCAGCCATAAAGTTATCTGAATGTAGATGGAAGTATTTATGGGACACAGTTACATTAATCTTTTTTAATTGTTATTTATTCCTTTCTTTGCCACCATGCAGGATCAAACAACATTTGTTTGTGTATGTATAGCAGAGTTTCTATCACTCTACGAGACTGAGAGATTGGTACAGGAGTTAACTAAGTTTGGTATTGATAGTCATAATATCATTGTCAATCAGCTTCTATTTCCTGATGATGTAAGGAGTGCATCCCAGTGTAAGATGTGCCAATCAAGATACAAGCTGCAACATAAATATCTTGAACAGGTAATGTACTCCTATCCTTGTCAAAATCTCTTTTAAAGAGAAGTTTGAATTTTGGGAAAGGTGAAAACTAATTTTGTGGGCTTTCTATCTATTTTTATATCAGTTTGGAAGACTATCAAACTAGAAATATTACCTTGAATGAGCAAGAGAAATGAGTGGAAGAAACTGCATCTTTTTTTTTTTCCTCCTTAAATTTCACATATTCCCCATATACTTATATGTTATCAAAATGAATGAACAAATATGAAAGTGTGGCATTTACTTTTTTTAACTGTCTAATAACCAAGGGCTTCCTTGATGATAAAGTGGTTAAATTCTTGTAGAAAGAAAGTCTCATGATTAATGAGATTTGATAGGATGTATCCATGAGAGGATTTAGCATACAGGTCGGTTGGTCGGTTGGTCAGTCGGTCGGTCCGTCCCAGATATGTATAATCATATTTGATTGATACACGTCTGACAAAACCTAATTCGAGAGAAAGAGAGCATACAGACCTGCAAATTGACTGCGCAGCTCTCTTGTGTTTCAGATTGTGAAAAAGACTTTACCGGTATCCTTCCCTGAAGTGCAGATATGATTGAATGACATTGATAATTGAAATACAGTTAGTAAATTGTATGTTTGGAGTTTGGCATTACAATATGTCAAAGTGAAATTTAGTTTGGAAATAGTTAAAATGAAAAATGCATACCCCATATGATGGACTAGGACCAGTTGGGTATGCTGGGTAAGCGTCTTGACTCGGGCCTAAGACACACACATTGTTCTTAAAAGCTATTCAAGTTTGTTTATTCTCTTACCTCCTAAATGGCTTGTTATTTTCTTCTTTCCGTTGTTTCATGATTAGATTGAAGATCTTTATGAGGATTTTCACATCACCAAGCTACCATTGTTAGAACATGAAGTGAGAGGGACAAGTAAAGTTTTGGACTTTTCATCTAATCTGGTAGTCCCAAGGCCAGCATCAATGTTTGCTAAGAGTGCTTCTACCACCTAGCAAGTTCATATTTCATTTGCTTTGCTTGTCTTATATTACTGTGTTTAAAACAAGGTACTCTGAGTTATTGTATGTACATCACTATGTCAAAACTTAACCCTAAAAAGACTGGGGGGGCATTATGCCCTCCTCGACAATTTTCGCCGCAAAAATTTGAACCGCCTCATTTCACATCATGCAACTTCCCAACTTTTTTCTTCAAAGTCTTGCGCATCTTTTGACATCAAATTTACGAAAATGGGTCATACCGAGTCACGTGACCTTTTGTGACCTCATGTCAGACCGAAAACGGAGAATTTCTTGGTTTTGTGTACAAAACAAATGGGAAAATGCATTTCCTCATATTCTTCCATTATCTTCTATAATTTCTTCTTTGAGCTGTTATTATCATCTATTCTTACTGAATAATGGTCCAGATAACACCCTGAAACAGCAAACTTGAAAAAGCAATTAAAAAAGTTAAAGATGAAAAACAAAGAAATACATAAGAATTTTGCAAAACAATAGAATACATAAGAATTGAAATCACTTCAAGATTTTTATGCCTCCGCACACCGTAGGTGGTTGCCGGAGGCATTATGTTTTCGGGTCGTCCGTCCGTCCGTCCGTCCCGTTTTCGTTCTCGCGATAAATTAAGAACCGTTTGACAGATCAACTTCAAACTTGGCTCGTGTATGCATATGGGAGGGACAATGATCTGATTAGATTTTGGAGTCTCAAGGTCAAAGGTCAAGGTCATAGAGGTAATAAAACTCATAAAAATGGACCGTTCTCGCGATAACTTAAGAACCATTTGACAGATCAACCTCAAACTTGGCACAGGTATGCATATGGGAGGGACAATGATCTGAGTAGATTTTGGGGTCACAAGGTCAAAGGTCAAGGTCATAGAGTTAATAAAACACATAAAAATGGCTTGTTCTCGCGATAACTTAAGAACCATTTGACCGATCAACCTCAAACTTGGCACAGGTATGCATATGGGAGGGACAATGATCTGATTAGATTTTGGGGTCTCAAGGTCAAAGGTCAAAGGTCATAGAGGTCATTGTGTTCATAGAAATGGTTCATTCTTGTGATAACTCAGTAATCATTTGACGGTTCAACAAACTTGGCTCATGTATGCATATGGAAAGGGCAATGCTCTCATTAGATTTGGGGGTCACAAGGTCAAAGGTCAAGGTCAAAGATGTCATTGTATAAATGAAAATAAATCAACATGAAGTGCCATTTATTTCTGATTTGGTAATGGCGGAGGCATAAAGTTCGACCACGCGTGGTCGAAGATTCATCTGGTTTTCTTTCCTTATAATATTTGTAGTATTTGTAAAGAACTTCTTGCATAGAAATTTTATCTCCAGAGCCTTTCATTACCTAATTATCACTCAAAATGTGATTTATGCCTGTAATTAGCATAAATTATAATGTAAGTTGAAAAAATCAAGATTAACGTAAAAAATAACGATGGATTTGTGTTCTTTACATGATTCTCAATGTCCGTGCAAACTTTTGCGTGGATGGGTCATGTTGCAGCCCCCCCCAAAAAAAAAAATAGCCCAGTCTTTCTAGGGTTAAAGTGGCTACCTCAAGTTAACCTTTTCAGCACTGAAAAAATTGCTGTGTTAAATGACTCAACCAGCTTGTTTTGGAGTCCTATTTTGTGGCACTGTTTATGAGATCTGGGGCCTGTACCACAAAGATTTGCAATCAATCACAAAGTTGTAACAGCCAATCAAGACCATTGTTTCATGCGCATCTTGCTCAAAAAGGTGACCCTGGACCAATCAGAAGGGCTGTTTTAAATTTGCAATCGATCGCAAACCTTTGTGTTACGGGCCACAGGACCCAGTTACATGATAACAGAGCATGATAAATTGACTTTCAACCAGTTTTGAAATATTGATTCCATCTTACAGTGAATTCAATCTTGCTATACTTCAATAAATTGCTTAAAGGAGATTCAGAAATTTATGGTATCATTTTGTATGTTAAAGGGACCAGGCATGTTGCTATGACAACCAAACTTATCTTCATGTGAGAATAAGTGACATTTCATAATATGGCTTAATATTTTTCATTTCATTTTTCTCATATTATTAATTTAAAACTTCTATGAATACATGTATGGCTTTGTATCTAGAATTCTTTCTCCTTTGTTGGAAGGAGGTCAAGCCCTGTGTAGTGAATATTTTGATTTCTTTTCTGGATCCTTTGTCAGGTCATATGTAAAATGAAATGTATGTTCTGACCTTTCTTGTAATAAGCACCAACATACGTACAGCTCATTTGGGTCAAATTTCTCTCTTAATTTTAAGTTGTAACTGAGGCAATTTCTACAGGGTTCTTTTGGGTCGGAATTTCTGCAAAGTCAGAAAATTTAAAAATACTTTTTCGAAAAGCAGAAAGTCAGTGAAAATCATGGAATTCATGAGGTATGTAGGCCAAAGGTCAAATGAGATCAAATGATAAAATTTACCTGCAAGTTTCTGCTGGGGTCAATAACTTTGCAACCATTAGTCCCTTTGCAACCAGTTCTTGGTGTTTCACTTATAATCAGAATTAATTGCCTAGATTGATTGCATGCAAACTGCATGCTGTACTGAAATCATATCATGCTTAGAAGGGGTAATATTTGTCCACATGCATAAGCAATGCTTTGCTTAGATCAAATCCTGTGAAAACATTTCCATTTACCTTACTTTACCTGCACCCTTTACACACATCCTGAACCAGACACATTTCCTAGTGTGTTATTTGTTACGGTCTTTGAATTGAATATCACATATTAGGGCTTATGATGTTTTTTTGACTGAAAGATGACATTGATTGTAAATAATGTACATGCTTATTTCCACAGTTGTTCTGATGCTTTTCCACAAAACGATGCACGCTGAGTGTTTATTTGACATTGAATCATAAATCATTGGTTTGTTATTGGTGTGTAATTGTAGTCATTTACCTTTTCATGGGTATTGGATGGTATAGGTGTAAGTGACTGTATGATACCTTACCTTACAACTCTATCCCATTGAGTTATCTTGTGGATGATAAGGGGCTGTATAACATTCAGATACTGGTAATCATTTTAAATTTTTTATCTCTTTTTTGCACTTAATCTAGACAACAAGTTTCAGTTCAAAGGCTCTTTACGTCATTTTTCAACAGTTATCTATATATTTTTTCTATTTTTGTAATAAAAAGTAGAAAAAGGTGGGGGAAAAACACTTTGATCCTAATGTACTGCTTCTACAGAGCACAAACAGTCTGTATTTCCCATTGACACTGAGTGCAATGACCATCATGATAAATATCTCCAATTTCTTCATAGTGATACAAGGTGAGCGCACTCAGTAATATAATATTGATGAGATGTTTACTGTAAAAAGGTTGAAACTGGGAAAGCATGCTATGAAAACATGCAGTAATGTCAGATTAAATGCTTGATATAAACACTATGAAACTAGATGGACTTGCAGGAAAAACAGCGTTATTTGTAAAGGGTTGAAAATACATGTATTCACATACCTGATGTCAGTGATAATGATATTTGATTGATGGATGGTATATTGCAGATATTTCCCTTCACAGGATCATATTGCCCTTGTCCTTGACTAGGGGTAGTATTATTTTTATATCCCTCTCAAGCCATTCAATATTATGTAAAATTTCCTTTTCATCTTTATTGATGCATTTTATATTGTAGGAGTATCTCTTATTATTGTGTATAATATCAAGTGCAATTGAAATGAGAACTCTTGTATTGGTATATGATAAATCAGTGATGTACATGTACATATTAGATTTGAAAAGAAATTTTCAGTTTTCTTTTCTTGCGTCTTGTTTCTATGGGAATTTGTTTGGTGTATGTACAAAGATGTATTAAAGGATTGCATTCTATGTATTTGCATTGTCATAGGATTTGTTTCAGATTTGAGGATCAACAATGAAAATGATGACCTAGACATCCTTGTGTGTCTTTCTGATCTGTTGATGTGAATTGAAAGCCTATATGTTTGTACATAATGTTTCCTTACCCAGTTAGCAATCCAGTGTGGCTATGGCTCTCTACCTAGATATGAGATTGGAGAAAGAGAGAGAGAGAAACGCACATACACACACACACACACCCTCACCTGCACCACACACACACCCTCACCCGCACCCACCCACACACACACACACACACACCCATACGCACATGCAATACTGATGGTTTATTGGAACATGCTGCAAGTGCATTAGTGCAGTGCGGTGTGAACTATAGTGTGACTGCTCGCGATGAAATTTGGCTCAAGTCGCAATTAGTGTTTGCCTATAAAAAAGGGTGTTTTCGAAAATGTAATTTTTCATCTAATTTTCTTTTGTTGCATATTTTGATGCTTTGATGATTTATTTGCCTCTTCTCAAGATTTGAAGTTAAAATGGTGAAAGTAAGTACTTGAAAATTTAGTTAGCTTAAATTATGTCTTCCAAAACGGTTCATCAGGTTTGTGGTTTTCAAAGACACAAAGAGAATGAAACCCTGGGGAAATATCTTATTTAATGAAAAGAGAGGATAGAGAGAAGCAAATTGGCATTGTTGCTTCAAAATGGCAGGTTTAGAAGGACAACTCTCAATTCATTTTCCCCATTATCTCTCAAGGTGCAACTTGTCTCCTTAGCTCAAGATATATCATAGGAATACGTGTTTGATATTTATTTTAGTGATTTGATGATAAAGAAGCCGCAAATTCATTTTAGAGCTTTTCCCAATCATTGTTAGTTTCATTCATTAACCTGGTCATTTTCCTTATTGACCAATTAAGCTTTACTTTTCAATGCATTTTTTTTTATTAGAGAGTAAAGGTGAAACTGAAAGGGGGTTTAAGTTTGAGCACAGTCTCCTAATGGTTATAACACACTTGATATGCCATACCTGATACTAATAAGTAAGTGGGAGCAAGTGTAGCAAGCAAGCTTTAAAACAAGGAAAATATCCCCGTTCCTTCAATTTAGGGGCACCGTTTTTCTTATCAAAGTTTTGGGCATTGTGCCTCTAGTTCTTGCCTCCTGCCTGTCTCACACTTTAATTTATCATTAACAAGGGTATCTTTCATTATGATAATAATATTCTGGATTTATGTAGCGCTGAATATATGAAGCTTCTCTGATCTTTTTTTTTTTTTTTTTTTTTTTTTTTTTGAGTGAGGTATGTTGTATTATATGGCTATTTTGGAGACTTTTTTATAGTCACCATATGTGGACTGTTCCCAGGAACAGTCCAATATGTATGGATTGCAATCAATAAACTTTGAAACTTGGAACTTGTATCACTCAGATCAGGGCCCCGTTTCATAAACTTTGTTATTAATAACAAGTTACAATAACTGATATAAAAGCTACTGAAATCCTTGCATCTGATTGGTTGAGAGCAAGTGAAAAGTGACACTCATCAGATTCAAGGAGGAAACTTATTGTAAGAAGGGATGGCACCTATTAGAAAGCAAAAGGCAATTATTAAATGAGTGTGTATCAGTTAAAAAAAAAAAAAAACAATGCAGGGTACATGCCAAAAATTGAAAAGGGACACTTAGCAAAAAAGAAAAAAAAAGGGGGGGCATATAGGGCACTTATAGCATGTTACCAGAAGGGTAAATTGAACATGAATAGAAAGGAAATGGGCATTTATCACAAGGAAGTAGAGCACATATCAGCCTCAGGGCTCTTGCCTGAATGGAAAATGGGACCTATCAGAGGTGAAAGGAGGCACTTGGGAGAATTGTAGCACTATAGAATGGAAAATGGGCAGTCAACAAGGGCACTTATCACATCTGAATGAAACATTCATTAGAGAATAAAAAAGCATGCTATGGAAAAAAGGAAATGGTCATTAATCTGGTGTAAAAGGGGGATACTTGTAGGATTTAAGAAATGTGACTTATCCAAAACGAAAAAGGGCACTTACTAGAAAGTGAAAGGGCACTTATCACAAAAGAAAAAAAGGGCAATGAGTGGGTTTGAAAATGGAAATTTTTATGGGTAAAAAGGGGCACATTTTGGATGTTTAGAAAAGGGGAGGGGGCACTGTGCCCCCTGCCCCACTCTGGCTCTATTGCCCTGCCTTACATCATATACATCTCTTTTTCTAGTCTTTCTTTACCTCATACCGAATTTGTCAGAGGCAGGGGTATAGCTATGGTTATCATTTCGTTTTAGGTTGTTGTTTTTTTTATTTGATCAGGCAAGGAATATTGTTTTTAGCATAACCCCTTGGTCTAGGTTGAAGTCGAGAATTAAGAGTGATCATTGCCAGAGCATGATATACAAACTACCCCCCCCCCACCCCGCCATTCTCTTTCTCTCCTTTTAAAATGACTTCTGCTAACATTCAGACAAAATATGGAAATAACATTTTCATTACGAGGAAATAAGTCAACCATGTAAGACTGCAAATAATGAAACTCTCCTCGAAAAAACTAGATGAATCTTCGACCACGCGTGGTCGTACTTTATGCCTCCGCATTAACAGATCAGAAATAAATGGCACTTCATGTTGCTTTATTTTCATTTATACAATGCATTTTTGACCTTGAGACTCCAAAATCTAATCAGATCATTGTCCCTTCCATGTGCATACATGAGCCAAGTTTGAAGCCAATTTGTCAAATGGTTCTTAAGTTATCGCGAGAACGAGCCATTTTTATGTGTATTATTACCTCTATGACCTTGACCTTTGACCTTGAGACTCCAAAATCTAATCAGATCATTGTCCCTCCCATATACATACATGAGCCGAGTTTGAAGTTGATCTGTCAAACGGTTCTTAAGTTATCGCGAGAACGAAAACGGGACGGACGGACGGACGGACGGACGACCCGAAAACATAATGCCTCCGGCAACCACCTACGGTGGGCGGAGGCATAAAAAAGTGAATGACAAGCAGGCAGATCATAGAAGAAGATTCAGAATAAAATAAAATGTTCAGTAGAGATTACTATTATAGTTAGCAGGCTAGATAGGATCCCCAATTAGCAATTTGGTTATGTGTATTTATGATGTCATAAAGGACAACTGTTTGTACAAAACATATTCCCCCCCCCCCCCCCCCTCCCCTTTTTTTCCAAAATAACTTGCATGCTCTGAAGAATACAATTAGAAATTTTATGGATGTTTTTTCCGTATTTGTCAGCACACTTGTCAACTCAAATAAAACAACACGATACAGAGATGCAGGAAGAAAGAAACAAAGAGAGAGAAAAGAGAGAGAGAGAGAGAGAGAGAGAAGATGAGTAGGATTAGAACAATTGGACACACACTGTGGGCAATAAAATAATGTTCTCGACTTCCAATAAGAGGGGAAAAGAAATTTCCAAAAGACCTCACAAGGGGAAAAAAAACAAGATGCTCATTATACTGTTAACTTTGACACATGATTTATTTTTTTATATTTACAGTCATGTACAAAAGGACAATGGGTGCTTTATCACTTGCACTAAATACAGACTCAAAGTGCAGTGATTTGTATCGAGTTAGACTGCAGTGTCTAGTTTGATTAAACTGACTACTTCAGACCAATACATCTCAGTGGAAGAACTACAATTTCTCATCAAATTTTCCTCTTACATAAAACATAAAATCATAAAAAATAAAAGATAAATAATATGGAGATAATGATGTAAATTATACCCTCACTTTACACTTTAGAGTGGTAGCTGGAAATTTAAAATAGTCCTTTTAAAAGAATGATCAAAAGATAATAGTGCTAACTACTAAAGTAAAATGACACGATTGGTTGAAAAAAAAAAATATATATATAAATATATATATATTCAACAACTAAAGTGCAAGGATTTTCATTACTTGAAAGTGTGTTTTTGCAATGGAATGTGCAATTTACAAATTTTTAGACCTTTTTTCTCTCAAAATAATCAAAATCAATAAAAGGCTTTAAAGTGTGCCAAGCAGTGATGACCAGAAATGTGAATAATCAGGTCTTATCATCTGTGCCTGAGTGTTCATCTCTCTCAATAAAATTCAATCACACAGCTTACATGTTCTATAACATCGGCAAAATCATGCCTACATAAAAGCAACAAAATGAAGACATACAAGCAGGGTTTTTTTTTAATAATCCACAGATCATTTCAAATGATACAAGTAGAATTTTTGATTCCCTGTCTTCTTTCACAAACTGCATTTCACTCTACTTTACAGCCTGGTACAGAGAAACATTACAATAGCACAGCAGAAGCAGCAGCTTATGATGCAGTAATAGTATTGATTAGAGAGATCAGGAAAAACAAAATAATTGTGTGTACTGAGTTGTTAATCCGTCAACTTGTGTGAGTGTGAATGACCAAAATTATTATCATTATGTACACATAACTCCGAAATTCTCCATTTTCAAACTGACCCATGAGGTCGCAATAGGTCATGTGACTAATCTTGGTCTACAAAGATGCGCAAGACTTAAAAGAAAAAAGCTCAGAAACTGGCATGGTATGAAATGTGGTAGTTTGACTTCAGTGGGGGGGGGGGGGGGAATGATCCCCCCCCCCCCAAAAAATCTACTGTTTTACCCGACCTTCATAATTATAAGAAGAAAATTAAAATACACAGTATTTCCTTCAATAAAATTATTTATTACTGTGCAATGGATTTGCAAAAACAGCTTGGACCATCAGAACTACGAATATAATTAATTACTGTACGAATAAACTTTGCAAAACCTAGAACAAGTAGCACATACCTCTGATGTAACTTTATTCTCAAATTCATAAATTCATGATTCTATTCATTTGTGATGTGTCAGTTTGTTAGTAAAAAATTCTTGTAAATTCCTCCACAAAGTTTCATTTGCTCTATAAGCACCAAGTTGATTTAAAGCTACAAACATAATAACATTACAACAATCCTTTCCAGTGCACAAGGTTGAGCTTTCATAATTCATCTAGCAGAATATGGTGTTGACAGTGCAGGAGCTCCTCAGTTCTTTCACTAAAGGCACTTTCACATACGAGGCAACTTTGTGGCACCACATTGTGTGCACACATTTTTTGTCTTCACATACGTGGGGACTTTGTGTCGCCACTTATGCTAATGTACGTGCATTAACGCGTCAACTATCAAATAAGAGAGCATTTTGTCCAAACTTGCACAAACAAACTCATGGCAACAACTTTTGCACTCACTTTTTTAGGAATTTGATTGGTGCGCATTTTTTTGTAGCCAGGCAGCAATCAAAAATGTGTCCTGCCTCGGCAACATTTTTTTGTTGCCCTATACCCCACAGACCTGTACAAAAGAAATGTGTGCACACAATGTGGCGCCAAAGAGTCGCCTCTTATGTGAAAGCACCTTAATAAACAACTTTCACTCAATCATGAAGTATTTCTGCACAAGGTAACCTTGTGACTGCTGTCCCAGTGTTGGTCCCAGTCTGTGACATGACTCTTATCTGGCAAAAGATCAGTGTGCAAGAGCTGTGATGAAAATCTTCTGATGATTACCAGCTCTTTCAATATCATATTTCTGTCATGTATAAAGCTATGCATATAAGAAAACTTGCCATTTCTATGTGCTGTTCCAATCTTACATTGCAGACATTAGGTTGGGAGAAAGCTGAAATAGGTGAACTGTGATGGTCATCTGCTTTCCATACTAAACACTATGTCCTTCTTCTCAATAATACATGTTTTTAAAATAGTTCAACCAACGCTATTCCATTCCAATATCCTGTGTTAGGAATAGGATATGCAACTGAGTTCAAATTATTCTTGTAAACAAAGATTCTACTAGGTGTGTTTGGTTTCTCCATGATTTCATACAATGCTTCCATTATGTAGTCTTCAGAGGAATTCAAAAGTCTTTATTTGTCAAGTCTTTCACTCATCTAATATGGTTGAACAAGTTGAGTACAGATTTAGATTCCTGTAAAAAAAAAAAAAAAAAGAAGGAAAAAGGAGAGAGAAAGAGAGAGAGAGAGAGAGAAGGGATCAGATTTATTAGTTATTCTGTACAAAGAGAATAATGCACAATTTGTATGCATCTCAGTCATAAACCTACAGAGCTTCTAAATTTCCATAAGTGAGGAAGCTTAAATGTGGAAGCTAAACTGAACATTATTTTCACCACATCATTAATGAAAGCCTCTTTGCAACAAAACTGACAAAACAAGATTTTTAAAGCAGTACAATGTTCCATGAAAGACCTCTTCAAGATATTCTTTTTATACCTCCAATACCTGTATATACAATAAAATAGTCCTCTACAGTAATATAGTATTCTTGAGTGTATAAGTTCAGTAAAAACTGACAGAGAAGTTTTCAAAGCTTTGTAATCCAATTTGAACATTGCATTCTAAATACCCTTTGATTTTCTTACTTTGGTTGATCTTGACTTGCTGAAGACATTCCAAAAGCGTAATGTTTCATCTCCAGCTCCTGTTACTATAGCCTCCCCATCAGGAGATACTGCCTGCAAGGATACCAAATAAACATTCATCATGTACCAAAACTGCTTTTATTTCAAGCTTTTAGACAAAGATTGGCCAATTACAGAAAATGTCATCAACATGTTTGTAAGTATGTGTAGTATATCCTGTGAAACAAGATAAATCAATAAAGGTTCATTCCTTTCCCTGGGGGGGGGGGGGGGGGTGCTTAGCCATCACCAGAGCTGCCAACCCAAACTGGAAAAAAAATCCTATTCTGTACTTCCTTTTATCCTATTTTTATGTCAAAAATCCTATATTTGTATGAAAATTTAAAAAGTACAACAATGTGATTCTCCTTTCACTCTGTGATATCCTAAGGAAAATACAATATCAATAATAAATATGTATGACTTACTTAATTATTTTGATCCTAACTCTTCTACACTGTACTTCTTTTATTGAAAATGATCTACAGTACAAAATACACAGGTAGAGTACACTGAGCATTGGGATAAACTTAAATGTTGATAAAATAACATGAAAATAAGATAAAATAAAGTTAATAAAGAATCAATGTCAGAACTTTCAAAAATCCTATTTTCATGGGAAAAATCCTATAGTCATATTCTCTCAAAAAATCCTATTAAATAGGTTAAAATCCTACTACTTGGCAGCTCTGCATCACATCAAATGTATCATTTCATTATTTGTTATTCCTTGTGAATCAATGAATGAATGAAGGATAGAACTTACCAGGTATAATACTCTATAGGTGTGACCTGTAAGCTTGGCTACTTGGACTAGAGATGGGTATTTCCATACTAGGATCTGGTTCTGTGAGTAGCCATGTGTGCTTACCTGTGGAATATAACATAAGACATAAAACAATGACATTGCCATAATACCTTATAATCAAAACAGGGTCTGGAGAGGCAACTACAGATGTTTAAAGGGGGTACCCTATGCTGAAACAATGTTAGTTCATTTCAAAGAGCATGATTTCATCAGCAGAAAATCACCTGCCTAAATTTTATTTCAAAGTCGTGTTGCCAAGGAAACCCCCAAATATGGTAAGATTTCAGGATTTTTTTTACCCCTCAGCTGTGTCCAGGTTTCAACTGGGTACCCACTTTGACGTCAAAATGATGTCAAAGTGGGTACCTTGTCGCGCAATTCTAGCAAAATATGCGCAAGGTTTAACCCTATAGCCCTCAATCCGCCCTTCAACTTACTCCTCAAACCACCCATATCCGCCCGCCCGTATCCGCCCGCCCGCCCGTTTTCTGTGCGCTCTAGTATCCCTCATAGGGCTGGAACTGCATGCACGTTATCACCGGGATCTTTACACTGAAATCCTGTAATAAAAAGTGTATGGTACTGTAGACCGTTTGCTCGAAAACGAACCATTCCTATGTACATAATGACTTCTATGACCTTTGACCTTTGACCTTGTGCATACATGAGCCAAGTTTGAAGCCAATCTGTAAAATGGTTCTTAAGTTATCGCCAGAACGAGCCATTTTTATGTGTATTATTACCTCTATGGCCTTGACCTTTGACCTTGAGACTCCAAAATCTAATCAGATCATTGTCCTTCTCATATGCATACACAAGCCAAGTTTGAAGTTGATCTGTCAAATGATTCTTAAGTTATCGCGAGAACGAAAACGGGACGGATGGACGGACGACCCGAAAACATAATGCCTCCGGCAACCACCTACGGTGGCATTAGCACAGACTGGGACACAAAAGATGGTTTAAAAGTAAGCCAAAAGCTGAACTAATACTGTAATAGGGTGGGAGAAAAGGTGTAAAAAGGATTTGTTTCTTTCTTCCATACTTTATTTTGACTGATGATCTTACTGTTCACTTTATAATATTGATCCCTTTCAGTGCTCACAATAATCAGCAGTTTAGATCTTAGTTTACACTTTAAAACCTGACTTAAAGTAAAGTTTACTAACAACCAAGCCACTGTCCCTATCAATTAACCCGTTGAGCCCTATGTCCGAGATAACTTGGGCTAGGGTATATGGAAAATGTGCATTATACTGAAATCAAATCCGAGTTCAACGGGTTAATATCACAAAATATCACACATCAAAGCAATCATAGCATCAATTAACTAGATGAATCCTCGACCGCGCACAGTCGAAATTTATGCCTCCACCATTGCTAGATTAGAAATATAGGGCACATTCACGATTTATGATTCATTGATTTATTTTCATTTATACAATGACATCTTTGACCTTGACCTTTGACCTTGAGACCCCAAAATCTAATCAGATCATTGTCCCTCCAATATGCACACATGAGTCAAGTTTGAAGTTGATCTGTCAAATGGTTATTGAGTTATTGCGAGAATATACCCTTTCTATGTACATAATGACCTCTATGACCTTTGACCTTTGACCGTGAGATCCCAAAATCTAATCAGATCATTGTCCCTCCCATATACATACTTGAGCCACGTTTGAAGTTGATCCGTCAAACGGTTCTTAAGTTATCGCGAGAATGAAAATGGGACGGACAGACGGACAGATGACCCAAAAACATAATGCCTCCGGCACTACCTACGGTTGGCAGAGGCATAAAAAGAAAAACGAAACAAAGGTAAACTGAAAAAAAAACCAAAAAAAAAAACAAACAAAAAAACCAAACCCCCCCCCCCCCCCCCCCCAAAAAAAAAAAACATGACAAAAACCAGCAAAAAGCAAGGAACATAATCTAACTCTTACCAGTTCATTATCATGCTTTGACCAGGCCAGATTACAGACTTGTGAGACGGTGTCAACATAGTTGAGTGGTTGGCTGGTAAGAGTATTCCAGAATCTGATACATCGATCAGCTGTACCACCCCCTGAAGCTAACAGACCATGCTGATGAGGTGACCAAGCTATAGCCTTCACAGCTGCACTGTGTTCAGTGTACTGCTGCACTGGTGAGGTGCTGGAATGGTTCCATACAAACAGCTGCAGCAGAAGAAGAAGAAACAAAGAGTTTAAAAAAAAAAAAAAAAAATCGACTTTGTGGAAACACACTGGTGTTGTATGAAGTGGTTTAAGCACAGTTAGCATGCAGTCTCTCCACCAATATTTGATGAAGGCTCTGTGGTTTGTACATAACCCCCATCCAGACTATGCAATTTTATTTGGAGTCAATATAGTGCAGCCTATGTGCTAGAATATAGAGTACCTACCCTGTTATCATTGCCTCCTGAAGCTAGATGTTGATGATCAGGTGACCATTTGAGACCACACACTTCCTGTCGATGACCTCCAAGCCTTCGTATGACCCCTGGCATTCGAATATCTCTCTGAAGGATCATTCTATCTCTGCTACCAGAAGATAAGCTGTCTGCGTTCCATGCCAGGGCTCCTACAATCAAAGGTTTCAACCAAAGTCAAATTATAATAATGATGCTCTGTATACATGCAGAGCTTAAACTGTGCAGGACACCTGCTCTTAAACACAGCAACATATCATATAAAATATGCAAAAAATTGAAACAATCTTGTTATCTCATATGCATTTCATTTTTTTTTTTCTCCCTCTCTCCCTTTCATTATTTTACACACACGTCCATTGAGATATATACCGGTATATATCTTGTCTGTTGCAACGTGTAAGGCATGGAGTCAGACTGTAAGACTGCACTCAGTATACATGTAGGCCCTACACCTTGACTCAAACAGATGGCTGAAGTCAGGCTTAAAGGGGGTACCCAATGATGAAACAATGTTAGCTCATTTAAAAGAGCATGGTTTTATTAGCAGAAAGTCATCTGCCTAAAGTTTTTTAAAAAGTCGTGTTGCCAAGGAAAGCCCCAAATGTAATAAGATTTCAGGATATTTTTGACGCCTCAGCTGTGACTCAGTTTCAACTGGGTATCCACTTTTATGTCAGAATGACGTCAAAGTGGGTACCTTGTCACGCACTTCTAGCAAAATGCGCGCAAGGTATAATACATATTGTACAGTCTAGCGTGCAGCACAACTGCAATGCGCGAAGCTGGGTACCCACATTTACGTCATACCTCATACTCAAATTTTTTGGTCAGTTCTTGACTTTTTTACGAGAAAATTAGCCAAAATGCATTGATTTTGATTGAAAATCATCATATTTTAATGTAATTTATCTAAGAATTCTATTCTCGATCACATATCCAAAAAAAAATTACCATTGTGTAATCACTTTAAAGATAAACTGTGGAATACTAGTCACACAATTTGAAAGAAACTGTTCCAAAGTAATTGAGAAAGTTATATTAGTTGTACATAAACACACTTGGGTGAGATTTGCCTTCAGCTGATAAGAAATTCACTCCACATTCCCCATACAGCACTTTGCACTGCACACAGAAACGAGTACTAGTATAATGTATACGCCAATATTTTCGCATACAGATATTTTCGCGAATCACAGGCTCACAGACATTTTCGCGAGTTGTTAAGTTCGCGAGCGCAAGAGCAAGACTTGCAGCAAACTTATTTGCACATGAATGAGCCAAATCGGAAGATCCAGAGGATTTGCTTTTTGATTATTTTTGCCAATACCATCAAACTCGTAGCTTGCGATAAACAAAAAATGCTGTCATAAAACCCCTGATTTCTTGATTTATAGCGCGTTTTCAGCGACCCGCTTACTTACCACCCCACTAAAGCCCCGCATGCTTTGGAAAAATGGCACCGATTCCATATTTTTGGAAGCAGAATTAGGTTTCTTATAGGGGTTTTAGAGGTGACCATGTACGGAGCTTACTTGTGGTGAGTGACAATTTCTGTGTGTCTGTGTGTGTTATGCTACATACACACTGGGTGAAGGACTGCTGCAGTGCACTTTCCACATGCATAGTGCATAGGCAATGGCAACTATGTGCCGATGACGCTGCGCTGAGAGGTAAAAAGCAAATTTACGTGCGGATATTTTTGCGTGTTGTAAAATTCGCGATAGGTGAGTGATTCGCGAAATTCGCGAAAATAAAACCACCGCGAAAATTTCAGCTCATACAGAAAGGCCACAAACTGATCTGGCCAGAATATTTGGCCCAAACACTTCAGAAATTTCTTGGCATATTTCCAATGTAAGGGAATTTGAAGAGCAACTCTTTCACTGGAACCTTGTCACTATGATATTCTTCATAACAAAATGAAAAGAAATAGAAAGCCCATAAAATTATTTTTCTTCTTTCTTGGAACTCAAGCTTTTTAGTTAAAGTAGGCTAAAGGCTTTAAATTTTGTGAAGCATGAAAAAGAGTGTGTGCCTGCCACAGAAAAAGAGTGTGTGCCTGCCACAGAAAAAGAGTGTGTGCCTGCCACAGAAAAAGAGTGAGTGCCTGCCACAGAAAAAGAGTGTGCCTGCCACAGAAAAAGAGTGTGTGCCTGCCACAGAAAAAGAGTGAGTGCCTGCCACAGAAAAAGAGTGAGTGCCTGCCACAGAAAAAGAGTGTGCCTGCCACAGTAAAAGAGCGTGTGCCTGCCACAGAAAAAGAGTGTGTGCCTGCCACAGAAAAAGATGTAGAAGGCTCTTGTGGGCTCTAAAATATAACCAGTGTTCATACATGATCACATGATATCCACCATCTTGGTTAGTCCTGTCTTCATTTGCCGTTTTCTTTGTGACCAGCTAGAATTCCGTGAATTTGAGATGGCTTTATGAGTTCCTTGTCATTTTTCAGTATTTAATTCTACCAGTCATCAATAGAGAAGATGCAGAAAGACCTTCCAGACATTGTAGTTTAGTTTATTTCACTGAAGGAGTATTGAAATATAATTATGGTGTTCCAGTGGCACATTTTTTTTGTAGTCATAGTCCCATCTGTTCATTTTAATGTTTAATTTTAACGGAACAATAATCATACAGGCATAACTAGATCGCCTTAAAGCTGTAGACTGTCATTTATTTGGACAAAGCTTTGTTTATTTGGTCTTTGTTTACGGGTATTTTTGGAGAATCGTGATGTGCGTGTACAGTTGGTTGGAATGAATTAAATGGTGTAAATATTGTCACTCACAAAACATGTTTTTTTTAAATCTGTTTTTCAAATTTCTTCCAATATACCGGTATTTCACATTTTCCCCAAAGATTGGTCACATGACAGTTGGATGTTGAGAAGTCATTTCATATTGTATTTCTTGGAGAAATTAATTGTAAATATCAGACAGACAAGACTTAATTACTAGCTATGACCCTACTGAAATGAAAAGATTTTTTTTTCAAATATTGCAGATTTCCATGAGGTGGTAAATTTTTCTCA
This sequence comes from Echinometra lucunter, assembly GCA_029962745.1. Taxonomy (NCBI): domain Eukaryota; kingdom Metazoa; phylum Echinodermata; class Echinoidea; order Camarodonta; family Echinometridae; genus Echinometra; species Echinometra lucunter. The sequence goes on from CM057157.1 coordinate 32,613,668, forward strand.
AGAAATTGCATATACAGCAAAGACGAAAACCACAATGAATATCAGAGTCAAGGAGTAGATCATGGAATGTGTAGTGTGCATGTTGGAATGGTCTTGCTGAAATATCAAGTACTAATAATTATGGCCGAACGTGCACTCAAGCAAATTACCCGGCGGATCTTGACAGCCACACCGCCATATGCATTGTACATAGGTATGAGCCTTCTATGTCATCTATTTCTGTAAAACCTGATCACTACATCTCAGTCATTTAATGGCCCAAGGCAAGTAGGGTGAATGGACTAGCTAATAGTATTGTCATGGTATACTTACCAACTCTTGCTGCATGTCCATCCAATGCATGGAGTTTCTTCTGAGCTGCATAATCCCACACCTGTACTAGACCTTTATGTGTTCCTACAGCTACAAGATTACCCTATCACAAAATAGAATCATAAGCTGGATCAATCCAACATTTTGCACAAATATCACCACACAGGAGAAAATAGATAGGACTATTCAACTTATCCCTGATACTTAAGAAATGACCTGTCAGTCATGTTTCCTGCTTTCCGAATGATTCGTTTAGAAACTCATGTTGTCTCAGAATAGATTATCGTCAAAGGAGCATTCAGTTTAATCCTAAAAGGATTAAACTGAAAAAAAAAATCTCTTGCATCTTTTGACAAAAAAAAAAGGGTGATGTCTGGGCATGCAGTTTCAAAAACCTGATTTCATGTAGAATTTTAATATAAGTTGTGTTTTCTGCCAAAATTCATAAATGTATGATTTTACTTTTACAAATGAAGATTATGTTTATGATCGCAAAAGTGTCTCTGACAATTTTATCAAAAAATACAATAAAAAACATAAGAAATCAAGTTTGATACAGATTTTTTTCAAGGATAAAAAATTTGCAGTTTTGAAGCTCTATTTAATATTTGCAGTAAGAATATCCACTTTGAAAGTGCTTCCAGGCAAATATTACATGCTCTATACAAATCAGAATGGGCCTACTAATATGAAAACTCATTCAACATGATAACTAAAGCAGAGCGGGAACATTATGCCCAATCTCCAATAGATCTATTACTGGCTAAAAAGCATTTTCTGTTACAAATATCTGCTAACTGAGCCATGTAATACAAAGGTTTGCAATCAATTGAAAATTGGCATCTGCCAAACAAGGGCTGAGCATTAACCAATCAAAATTGTCACTTCAAATTTGCAATGGATTGCAAACCTTTGTGTTACATGGTCGTGGATGGTGTGAATGAAATCAATAAAATTGACTTACTCTCTCATTCCATGATACAGAGGTGACTGTATCCCCATCTCCTGATAAATCACATAGACGTGTTACCTAATAAACAAATAAACATCAACACATTCATTTCTTCATTGCTTCATATTGATTTCATGTCTTTGTTGTTCAAGACTTTAAGAAACAATGGTCAAAGTACAAATCTAAAATAATCTAACTTGAAAATCCCAGTTTCGAGATAATGAAGCTTGAAGTTCGAACACTAGACATTTTGTAATATTTCTGAAAACAGTGAACTGCAACAATCTTAGAACAATTTTAGAAGGAAATGTACTTATGAAGGAAAAAAGGAAAAAATGTAAAAAAATGAAAATTACGCGAATCATCATGGCAGCATTCTGATTTAGTGAAAAATTGTGGTTGGGGCACATGAGGGGCACTCCTATAGAACTTGGGGGGACAATGTCCTAAAGATTTTGAAATAAGGGAATTGATATAAATAAACTGACCCCAAATGACCTCTGACCTTGACTTGTGACTTTAAATTTGTTCCAAATGATTTGTGAAACTCAATAACCCTTAGGTTAAGTTTCTGCAACCTTTAATTATAAAGGTAAGTGACCTCAAATGACCTTTGACCCTGAATCTGACAATTTTTCCACATGATTTTGTTACTTGATAAAATGATAACCCTTGTGGACAAGTTTCAATGAATTCAAACAAATGCCTTTGAAATGGGGGTAAAAATTCAAAAACTTAATCTAACATAATTCAAGTTACAGTCTGACCTCGCTTATCTGGCCACGTTGGGACTGGTGCCCAACCGTATAAGTGAAATGGCCGGATATGAGGGCAATGTAGTGGGGCATCCTTTCTATGAAAATTTTTAAGGGCACAGCGGTCTTTATTTGCTGTAAAATAATTTGCTTGGTGTTGTGGATGATGTAATTGATCAATAATATCTTCCTGTTTATACGGGATGAAATAAAATGAAATAAACCAGAAAATTGCCCATGATGATTCCATCTACCAGGCTTTTAGGTGAAATGGGTGAAAAACAAAAGAAGGAAGCTGGCCGGGAGATGCGGCTGGTTAATAGAGGAGTCCGGATAAATGAAGGCCAGATAAGCAAGGTCGGATTGTAATTGACCTTTGACCTTGTCTTTGTGACCTGAAATTTGTTCCACATGATTTGTGTTACTTGATAATCCATGTGGACAAGATTCATGGAATTTTAACAAATTATACCTTTGAAAAGAGGGTAAAAATTTAAAAACTTAACCTTAGGTTAAGTTTTTGAAACATAATCTAAGCTAATTGACCTCAAATGACCTTTAACCTTGACATTGTGACCTAAAATTTGTCCTACATGTACATGATCTGTGATACTTAATGAGCTTTGTCTACAAGTTTCATTAAAATTGAACAAATAGTTCTGGAAAGGGTATTTTTTTTAATTATTAGTAAAGAATGATTACTATCGATTATCATTATCATTATCTATTATCAATTATTATACCTGTAATTATTATCACTAGTAGAAGTAGTAGTAGTAGTATCCGTAAATTGTAGACTAGCTTTCACCTTGTACAATAACATTTAACATTGTGTATACAAAGTGCTTTCTACACTTCTCAAAAAAGGTTTTTGAAAACTTCACTTGAAAAATTATATTCATGTCATATAATAAATCAAGAATACAAGTGTTTATGGTATTTCCCTGCAATACACCAAAGGTTGCTTGAGAAACTGTGGAATTTCATTTGCTCAGTGGGTTCTGGTGCTATAGTATTATTATTATCATTATTATTATTTATTTGACCTGTTTAAAAAAAAGCACAGGTACAGTACATCAATAGCAGCAGACAAATACATAACGAGAATGAAAGAACATGTAAAAAAGATCAGGTAGCAACAAGTGGGTCAGGGTGCACAAAAGTGAAGTACATCACTGTTGCCCAGAGACATGTGCCCCCACACCTGCTACTCCCAAGACATACAGGATAAAAATTTTAAACATAGAATATTGCACATAATGAAGAAAGTCATGTCAATAAATAATAGATAAATTAAGATTAATTATTCAAAATTGATTTGAAATTTGATTTAAAATGCTATGTACAAAATCTATCCCTAGAATATTGAACAAGAGTTGTAATATGAAAAGTTGCAAGAAATAAGCAAAGTTATTCTGTTTTGCGGAGCAAGATATAGCAAATTCACACCAGACCGAATAAAAGTGAACAGATATGCAGTACATGTACACAGGGTTCTCACTAGAAAAAAATCCACACACGGTTCCCACTCTACGCAAAGCGTGGAAGTTTCAGAAGTTTTACAGAATAACACGTAGAGTTAGGTGTGGCAGCAGTATATGCTATAGTAAAAGGATGAAAAATACTTCTTGGTAAGCAGAAGTTGTCTACTAATGGCATAAAAGTAAAAATACATTGCCAAAAAGCAAAACAATCTGTGACATTTGTCATTATTGTTAGGAATATATACTCCAATATTTTTTTACCCTTGTTGCCACACATGGTGCAGCAATTTCACACATGGTTCTTCCTTGTCTGAAACCCTTTATGCATGGTACTGGAACCATGGGTGTTATGTACTGGCAAGAACCATGCATGTACACACGTCTGTATACCTACCTGACTATTACAAGCACTCCAGAGGTATACACAAGTACCTAGCCCAACACTAAGTATATTGCCTGAAGACCAGTCCACAAGGTTTAAGTAGAAGTCATCTTGTAGCTCAGGTGCATCGAGAACCTTGAAGGGAATCTTGGATATCTTCCTCATTGGTTTTCTTGGTGATCTTAGCAGCTTTTGACTACAAAAGAGAAAGATTACATTCAAATGATATAGGTTAAATAACTTTTCAGTGTATTGCAGAAATCTACACATTGATAAAAACGGGACAGGCATAGACAAAAAAAAAAATTCCTTCCTTCACTGAATTCTGCAAAAATTTTCTCAAATATACATGTATATGAGCAATATTCACATCAAATACATGTAGTAACTTATTTTCATGCATACACTATAACCACAATTTTAGTTTGTGTTAAAATTGTGATTTTTCGTTGTTGTTTGTTGTACTTAAATATGCAACCCCCCCCTCCCCTGGGGTAACGACCCCTGAAATACTAGTGCTGTCATCAACAAGCCTTTTGTCGCCAAGCTTGTCAATAATAGTGTATTTTGACGGGAAGGCGACAAGTCGACAAAGATTCTATGATGGGCGACAAGAATCAACCCTCGTAACACGTACGTTAGAGTACTAATATAAGCTTGGCTGCGCTTTACATGCACTTTGCAAATGCAAAACGTATGTACGGGAATGTAAAATCAATGATGTCATTTCATCAGTGCTGTACGTGCACACGATCAATTGCCAATTTGAAGACGGAATCATTGCACCGGTCAATGTAATATGCATACTGTGAGCACTAGTAAACTAACCACAGTATTTATCAAAGACGTTTAAAATATCTTTATTTATCCTCTTCAACTTTACAATCTTCAAATTGGCGCCAAGAGTTGCAAATTTGATGACGGGAATTGTTGCACAGGTCGATGTAACAATAAACATACATACTGCGTGCACTACGTACCAACCACCGTATTTAGCCTGTACAAAGTACAATTTAACCATCTTCAAAATTTGCGCACAAAAATTGTTGATAACTTCAATTTGTATGAGCATGCATGAACAGAGGTTTTTCCCCATAGATAAGCACAGGAATTTTTTTTTGTCATACGTTCGACCGTTGTGTACGTCCATGTATGTGACCAAGCTGACCGACTATAGCTCCATCATAGATCATGGACATGCACTATACGTCCCCGCAGTGTTTTCATCCCCATTCTTCTAGAGACTGTAGGAAAATACGGATTTCTTCCCCAAAATGCAAATTTGAAGCCTTGTGAGTATGATTTTCTTTGCTGCAGGTTAACAGCACTATTTCATAAATATTGTGTGGTTCACATCGCAGCGACTGCACTCGCTACAGCTTCAAGAACCAGTACGTAGTAGACCCCCTACATATGTATAAATATTATTGATTGATGGGGTCGAGTGTACACTTGAATTGCTCAAAATAATTATAACCATGACTGTCGACAATGTGTCGTAGTCGGCTAGAATTTAACTCAACATGTTGACAAAGATTTTTTTCCTCGATGACAGCACTATGAAATACAGATGAATAGTCTTGTACCTGCCAACCTGCAGCAAAGAAAATTCGTACTCACAAGGCTCAAAATTTGTATTTTGGGGAAGAAATTCGTATTTTCCTAAGCAGCACCATGAATCTCCAGAACACTGCGCGGACGCTGGTGCATGCATATGATGCAGCTATAGTCGGTCAGCTTTGTCAAATACACATACGTACATACATACGTACACAATGTGCTAACGTATACACCATACACAAAGTGCGAACGTATATTTAAATGTTGCCCACTTCAATTATGTTCAACACGTGGAAGATACTTCACTGGCGGGTGCGCGATTCCTGTGCTTTTCTATGGGAAAAACCCCTGTTCGTGCAAGCTTATACATACTGAAGTTATCGACAATTTTCGTGCGCCAATTTAAAGATCATTCAATTCTACAGGCTAAATACGGTGGTTGGTACATAATGCACGCAGTATGTACATTACATTGACCGGTGCAAAAATTCCCGTCTTCAAATTGGCAATTGATTGCACGCACAGGCCATAGACTATAATACATGATCAATTCTGTACATTTCCGTATTTCAACATTAAAAAACTCCTGTATATTAACTTGATTTCCGTACGGAAAATCCGTACTACTTGGCAAGTCTGTTACGGTCATGAGCAGGGTTCTACATGATGGCTTTGAACATGTAAGGCTGACAGGTTTGGTGTTTGGCCCTACATATTTAAAAATATGCAACCTTTTATAAAATGAGGTTTACAGGTTTACAATTTAAGACAATGTAAAAGATCCTTATCAGAGACTTACACAGAAACATTTTGAACATACAAAACTACATGCAATGAGGTTTCAGTAATTTTTACAAAAGGTAGAACTGATGAAACACAAGCTTTATTTGCACCACGATCGTTTTGATTCCAAATACACAGCGGAAGCTGTGGAATGCCACTGGCTTGCTACCCAGATCCAGCCCATTCGCAGTGCACATGCTGGCAGAGGTCCAACTTTTTTATTTCTATCACAGTACAGCACATCGATTTTTTTCATACCTCAGCAGCGTGCCCTCGAAACGAATGCAACATATTGATGAGCATACAATCGCTCCAGGATGTGCAGTACAATATTCACATACATTCTGTATCAATTATTCATGAGCTCTCCAGTGTGACGGAGTTACTCATCACTGGCAACTTTAACACCTAAAATTAGTATTTAAAATGCATTTTCCAATATAACCTTGTACTATATTAGCTAGTTCTAAGGATGAAATTATTACTAATGCCCTCATAGCTGTAAAATGAGTTTATAAATGGTGGCAGCAGCCTTCTGTACACTCAGTAGTGTAAATATTTTTTGTATGTTCTGATATAACGGCTATAAGTATAACGAGGAAAATCCTTTGGTGCAGACTGCCTCGTTATATATTGAGTTTTCCCTGTATTTAACAAATAAATTTATTGCATCACATTCCGTTGGGGGCAAAAGTAAACTAAATTTAATGTATTGGAAATATTATTCCCACATATCTTGAATCTTAATCTAACATGAAATTTTCACAAATAGGGCTAGACTGCACCAGAGAGCAATCTAGAAACCCCATTCCACAAGGACTACGCGATATTTGCTTGTGTTGTGCACTTTGTGCAAAATGTGCGCTTCCGGCATGTTTACCTGTTCAAATTTTCAATTGTGGAGAACCCTGAGACCACAGTCTGTGGAGAACCCTGAGACCACAGTCTGTGGAGAACCCTGAGACCACAGTCTGTGGAGAACCCTGAGACCACAGTCTGTGGAGAACCCTGAGACCACAGTCTGTGGAGAACCCTGAGACCACAGTCTGTAAAGAATAAGGTCAAACTCACCTTTTATTGCCTATAGGAGATAATGAGTATGGTGGAGAGTCCTCTCCATGGGCTAGGCTTGGTCTCTTGGCCTGAACATTGTACTGAAAGAGATTCCTCTTGACCTTCTGTGGACTGACCATCCGTCTGTCTTCACACTGTGGGTCTTTGATCTTGTCGATATTTGCTCCAAGAAGCTCATTTTTCAGCAGGCAGTGATAGGCTAACATATCTGCAAACAGATCAAGGGAAAAGATGCAACTTTTTACAAGCTAAAGACAATAATATCCTCTCAGTGTATGATAACCTGAGAAAAAATGTTTTTATTCAAATCATCTTGGAAAGTTTCACAAATTTTTCTGAGCATTTTCCCTATAAGACATCAGTTTGCTGATGATGATTGTGACTAAACACATGCAGCTACCCCATATAATCTATTTTAAACAGGATGAATGCAATTGCGTCTCTTAACTGTCTCCACCTAAATTCACTTAATATCACAGCTCAAACAGGTATAGAAACATTATGATAACTAGAGTAAAAAGTTTATATTAAATGACCTCTATGATCATGGACTTTGACCTAATAACCAAAAATTCTAATCATTTTGTCTAATCATAGTCAAGCATGTATACACAATAAATGAGATATGGTGATAACAGAACTAAACAAATTTTTCATTTCATGCATACTGACGTCTAGGGCATTTGAACTCTGACATGCGTAACCCCAAAATCTTATCAGATAGCCTTATGGTGACAAATACCAGCACCAAGTTTGAAGTTCGTACCTCAAACTGTTCTTGAGATATGGCATTAACAAGGCCAACAATTTTCAGAATTAACATGTATATACATGTATATACCCCAAAAGCTAATCAGATCGTCTTTCTATGCTTCATACTAACATCAAGTTTGAAGTTCAAACTCAAATGATTCTTAAGATAGTGCATTGAGACCAACACCTGAAATTTCAGAAACTGATCTCTGTGACCTTTGACCTACGTACCATAAAATCTATTCAGAACGTCTTCCTATGGTGATGCATACTAACATCACGTTTGAAGTTCATACCTCCTATGGTTCTTGAGATATTCATTTTACAAAAAAGTGTGGGGGGGGGGGGATGGACAGTAGATGGACAGTAGATGGACAATAGGAAAAACATAATGTCTCCAGCACCACCTTCGGTAGGCAGGGCATAAAAATTAGTAAAGAAGGTTCCTTCAAATGTCAAATAACCATCTGCCTTTGGCCAGGCAATTACAATAAGCCAATATGTAATCAGTACATGGTACATGAACAAATGATCCTGATTTGTGCCAAAGTACATCTATTTAAATGTACACACTACCAAAGGCATAAATTCATGTAGGCATGCCCACCACAATGCTCCCACTATAAACAGCCTATGTTCATTTTTTTATGGTGCAAATAACCTGTACCCACACACGAGTTGGCAAATTACCATGCTTCTTCTAAATACCTTTACTAGAGTCTCCAACATCTTTACCCCTTCTACCAGCTGGCTGAGCTTCATCTGTTTCTTGTTGAATAGAACCAAAGCCAACTGGCCAGTTACTACCTGCTCTGCTTGGAATGAAACGATCACTATATCTCTCCTTGGAGGGTGAAGCTGCTTTACCCGGTGAGATAGGCTGTAAACAAATCAATTCAATCATCTCATCAAAAACATCCATAAATCCAACTCATGGAATGGCAGAGGAATAGGAATTCTTTAAGTCACACTAGACATGGCTATCCATTTTGTTTCTTTAGCATAATGGACAATGACCAATAAAACAAAAGGAAAATGTCAAGTATTATCTCCCCTGAATCCTGCAATGTGAAAGAGAATGTGAACTTTGCTCTGGTAGCTTTATTATGTTAAAATACAATAATGTAGATGTTCATTTTATCCATAGAAAAAGAGACAATGCTGTTTGCATTTATCTGTGTTCCTCTTGACTGTTCATGGGGGGGGGGGGGGGTTCTGTGATGTGGATGAGTTTCCTGGCACCAAGGTTTGGACTTATAGGAAGCTTCATGCCAAAAATATTTAAATGCACATAAAGTTACATGTATAAACGAACAAAAAGAAACTACTAAAATTGACAACCTTTGTCCTTGACCAAATTTACAATCATAACATGCACCTTCAAGAGAAATTGTGGATTGACTTTGGTGATGCCCACTCAAATGTACAAAAAGTACAAAAATGTGTTCAATGGCTTTCAATGACCTTTTGACCCTTGACCTACATGTAGGTCAAATTTGACTTATTTTCCAAACGTAACCTGTGCCTTGAAGGGATGTAAATGAATCTCGTGATACATTAGGCCTGAGTCATTTTGTTTTTTTTTGTAAACCGGGCCTGACGGCTTTGCTCTGGTTGAACACCAGCGCATTGATGAAATAAAGAAATAAATGAGAAAATGACAGTGTCTAAAGACTTTTGAAATTTAACCAGTTTAAGACCCAGATTTCTTTATAATAGCATTAATTCACATGATATTATGTTTCAAACCTTAAATCAATGACATGGAACAATGGAAGTAAGATTTGGCTTGCAGGATTTCTTGCATTTTTATCCATGTCGACTACAACGTCGTTCGGTGTCTGGAGGCTGCCATTAATTGTTTACAATGTACGCTTGTTCGCCGCAAGATAATTGCTATGTTGCTGGTTAATATCGATCGCTAATCAGTTGGCAATAGCATCAAGGGCTCCAATATACACGTAGCCAGAGATATCCTGCAAGCTAATCTTACTTCTATTGTTCCATTTCATTGATTTAAGGTTTGAAACATAATATCGTGTGATTCTAAAGAAATATAGATCTAAAACCAGTAAATTTCAAAGTCTTTTCACACCGTCATTTTCATATTTCTTTCTTTAATTCATCAATGCAATGCTTAGCCAAAACAGGACCAGGGCTCAACAGCGACGATCAAGCACCAGTTTTCAAACTGAATCAACTCAGGCTTATGATACATATCCAGTACATTCAAACTGATGAAAGCTTAGGCTTCGTAGTTTAATGTTGTTGAGCGTAAGAATGTGTCTGGAAGCAAAATACAAAAATGCAAAAATCAAAATGTTAATTTTGACATATTGGAATAGAATTTTAGCAAAGATCATGCCACAAGAAAAGTCTAAATGGCAGAAATTCAATGGCACCTTTTTAAAATTTTGCAATAGTTATTGTTTGGGGTTCATGTTCATGTACATGTATCCACTTTCATTTTTCATAATTGTGCTGGATTAGAAAATAAACTTGTTGCCAATTTAAGGAGGAAAAGCTGATTAGCGGTAACTTACATATAAATCTTAAGAAAACTCTGTGTTGCTATGTGTTAACGGGTCTATACAAGCCAAGAAAAAGCTGATTAGCAGTAACTTAAAAGTAGATCTTAAGAAAACTCTGTGTTGCTTGGTGTTAATGGATCTATACAAGCCAAGGAAAAGCTGATTACTGGAAACTTAGATCTTAATAAAACTGGGTTGTTATGTGTTAACAGATATTATAAAGACTCTAGGCCTCTGATTGGTCAAAGGGGCAGTCATGGAAACTGCTGGCTGACTGCCGGGCATATAGCGACAAAACAATTGACTGGGCATATAGTTCTACCACCGTTTACAATACATAAGTACATGGTTTGTTCCATGCTAGCTCTAGAGAAGTAGGCCAGGTAAGATGTGTGTAAGTATATCTTGGACGTGAATTTATATTTGCGCATTGTGAAAATTTAATCATACTTTAATTTCTCTGACTGGTACCACAATTTCATTTTAATGGCTTAATTTAGCATAAATTAAGTGGGATGCAGTATATAAAACAAATATTGACTGCTTATTTTCAGGTCATGGTTAAAACTACATAGCTCCTTGGTGATCTCGAGACTGTACTCTGCCCCTTGACTTTGTCTCGGGACATAGTACAGTTTTGAGATCACTTTGGGCTATAGATCCAACCATGCCCCTCAAAGCAGTCAATATAAATTGTATACAAGCCCTAGGGGGGTCACGTCCATTGAAGCATCCGCAAGAAAAAAAACGCGGAAAAGGGGTATTTTTTCAGGGGTAGGCACAGAATGCACAGAACGCGAATAGAATGTCAAAAACGCCCAAAAATGAAAAAAAAGCCACCTAAATCACGATAATCTAAAACGCGAAAAGGGTATGTAATTTGCACCGACTGCAGGACCGACTGTAACAAGACCCGTGAACGGAAAATCCTATAACGCCTGTGTAAAACACAATGAGACAGTGAATTATCTCGAGATAGAAATGGCTCCAAACTTTCAATGGACCCCACTATCACTCCCAAAATGGGAATATCCTCGTTTAGGGTATGAATATCCCAACAATTCATGAAATCCCTGTTTAGGGTGTGTAAATCTGGGACATCTGCACAAAATCCGTGTTTAGGGTGTCCTAGCGGCCTGCCCTTGAATCCTTGTTTGGGGTGCTTTTTTAAGGACGATTCTCACGGATGCTGTCCACTCTTCAATGGAAGTAACCCCCCCCCCCCCCCCCCCCCCCCCCCCCCCCCCGGGATACAAGCCTTCTCACATGCATGTATGTACATCATTTAGTAGGCTGTACCTTGAAGTGAATTTATCATTATCAATCAACTGTGACCAAAGCCTAAAGAACTTAACATTATTTACCAGGGTATTTAGTGAGCCGATTGGTGACTGTCCATTCTGCTGTCTTAGTAATCTTCTTTCAAACTCTGGTTCCATGATTGTAACAACTATGACAAGGCACAGTTCACACAGAAATAGCAGCAGTCAGGATGATCTGTTTGTAAGAGAGAGAGAGAGAGAGAGAGAGAGAGCATGGAGGGTTACTTAAATGTTTCATATCCTTAAAACATACCCAACCAACCAACACAGAACAGAAACAGCATGTGTTTGTACAGGTAAAGCTGGCACATCTTTACATTTTGTACAGATGACAATGAAGTAGGGTCTACATGTAGTATTTTATGTTATCTTGGCACTACTTGTATTCAATTACAGGGTACTATAAATACTGATTCAGTTGTGCACTCTCCACATAGCGATCAAGCACCACATTGTAACGCTGCACCGCTCTTTCGCCTTTGGCCTAGATTAACAGACTCCGACAATCTAACGATGTCGGAGGTCATTCTATTCAAATAGAAATTCATCCAATGTAGGAATCATTGGAAAGGTACAAGTAGGGTCTATACTGCCCTACTCTGACAAAAGGAAGCAAGTGACATTTTTTCAAAATTGAGTTATTTCTCATTATTACTTCAACAAAAATAATATCACTTGACTTTCCAGTTAAGAAATACTGATGGGTTAAAAGGAAGCGAGTGCACACATATTATCATAATACTTTGACAAAAGGAACCAAGTGACAATTTGTCCAGTCAGCCAATCACAATGCAGCAGGCCACCTGGAGGTGTGGTCCGGCCAGCCAATGAAAGAGCTCTAAACTCCCTGTGAGGCTGTGTTTACCACGATTTTGTAGCAGTACAACACGAACATTAATTAAAATGCTAAAGTTTCTGTCTACTCCCGTTAGAGGGAAATAAACATAATTTATGTGTCTATTTGATTATTTCTTGGCATACCCATTTATCTGAAGATATAGGGGTGAATCAGATTTTTATGTAGAGAATTTGTGTACAACCTATTGTGTTCTGTTGTGTATGCGAATCATGCGAATGTAGTCCCACATACTCACAATTTTGTCCGATTTGTTGTGGGCTGGGTTTGACAGATATTAACATAAATGATATATGGTTATAATTCAAGTGACTGAACTCTACCAATGGGGCAATGTAGACTGAAGTAGTAGATATGGTCTGGACTAGTTCATGAGAAGTGAAAATGAAAAGAGTCAGATTTTAGTAGGCTTGGAGTATAACATGCCGTAGCAGTACACCTGCCTGGACCTGGGCTTGGCTTTGTAGTCATGGGTTCACAAATCTGTGAACCCATGACTTAGTGGTCATGCATTTTGAACTGAGCCAGTAACTAGGTGGATTGGTTACATTTTCTCAATAAGTACTTCACCTATAGATCTAGCCAAATTTTGTATCAAATTAAAGCTCTTAGAAACGTTATCAAGTTTCATACAATGATTGTAACAAAAAACTCTAAATGCTATTCAGAGCAGCACTGTAACAACATGTAGAGCAATGAAGAAATTCTTTTTTGTGAATACGACACTGGCCTGGAATCCACTCCCAAAGTGGTAGACAGTGCATCACCAGAGCCAACATCAAACAAAAGCCACCTACATGTACGTTTGGACTAATTACTACTGCACCCTCTCCTAACCCGGAGCATTATACCAGAAGGTCCTGCACTGCGCCCTCTCCTAACCCGGAGCATTATACCAGAAGGTCCTGCACTGCACCCTCTCCTAACCCGGAGCATAATACCAGAAGGTCCTGCACTGCACCCTCTCCTAACCCGGAGCATTATACCAGAAGGTCCTGCACTGCACCCTCTCCTAACCCGGAGCATAATACCAGAAGGTCCTGCACTGTGCCCTCTCCTAACCCGGAGCATTATACCAGAAGGTCCTGCACTGTACCCTCTCCTAACCCGGAGCATAATACCAGAAGGTCCTGCACTGCGCCCTCTCCTAACCCGGAGCATTATACCAGAAGGTCCTGCACTGCACCCTCTCCTAACCCGGAGCATAATACCAGAAGGTCCTGCACTGTGCCCTCTCCTAACCCGGAGCATTATACCAGAAGGTCCTGCACTGCGCCCTCTCCTAACCCGGAGCATAATACCAGAAGGTCCTGCACTGTGCCCTCTCCTAACCCGGAGCATAATACCAGAAGGTCCTGCACTGCGCCCTCTCCTAACCCGGAGCATAATACCAGAAGGTCCTGCACTGTGCCCTCTCCTAACCCGGAGCATAATACCAGAAGGTCCTGCACTGTACCCTCTCCTAACCCGGAGCATAATACCAGAAGGTCCTGCACTGTGCCCTCTCCTAACCCGGAGCATAATACCAGAAGGTCCTGCACTGTACCCTCTCCTAACCCGGAGCATAATACCAGAAGGTCCTGCACTGCACCCTCTCCTAACCCGGAGCATAATACCAGAAGGTCCTGCACTGCACCCTCTCCTAACCCGGAGCATTATACCAGAAGGTCCTGCACTGCACCCTCTCCTAACCCGGAGCATAATACCAGAAGGTCCTGCACTGTACCCTCTCATAACCCGGAGCATTATACCAGAAGGTCCTGCACTGCACCCTCTCCTAACCCGGAGCATAATACCAGAAGGTCCTGCACTGTGCCCTCTCCTAACCCGGAGCATAATACCAGAAGGTCCTGCACTGTACAACATCCAGATTCAGATCCAGTTCCACATAAGTACATGTATGAACCTACATGTATGAGTGCATGTACATGTACTGTAGGTCCACTACGGGTATCTAAACTCAAAACAAAAAATACTGTAAGTTCCCCCTAAAACATATCCCTGTATTTTTTCAATCAGGAGTCTTTGATGAAATCTGAATACAGAATCATGTAGCTACACTTCTAAGCTACATTTCCTGGAAAATTCAGGACAAACCCTTCAGTCACGCTTCAGTGAACACGACAAATATGCAAAATTGTCATTTTTTTAAGTACACAAGCTCTGTACCATGACTTTGGTGCAGTGATATTGGAACATACTTTAAGTCTTCTGCATTTGAAGGCATGCAACATAAATTTTATTCGATACCAAACATGCCCAATCAGTTGCATGCTTGCATGCAAGAAGTGAAAATAGCAAAAAGATTGCCTTGCAATGAGGGCTAGCTGGCTCCCTACTGTGACTGTACATGTCTGTGACTGCAGATATTTCTAGTGTGGCCGGGCGTGTGATCCTAACATATCATTCAGTGATCACTTTGAGTTACTTTGAACATTAGATAGTGCAAATCCCCAATCTAATACAGTTTACAGTTATAAATGTTCTGTGCTTTTATGCATTATAGTGAGTCTAAGTATGCCAACGGATACTTTAAAAAGTTACAGATGTGCGACAAAAAGTAACCCCTTAATAAAAAAATAGCCCCAAGATATTCAATAGTAAAAAAAAAAAAATAGCCCCCCCAAAATAATTAAGTCCTACGCTGGTCTCCCCCTTTTTGCCTTTCCATGGACGGGCTCCCACAACAGAACTGAGTGAAGTGTCAACTCGTGATGCCGTTGTACATGTCCTGCAAGTTTTATCTCCTCTTTGTCACTTTTGAGCTGACCTTCGGGAGATTTTTGTACAGCTCCGAGTTCCTCATTCTCATTATGTACTGGTTGATATTCAGAGCCATTCTAAGCATTCTTGAAAAGCTCCCATCTAGCATATTGGTAAGCCTCTTACTGAGGGTCCAGGTTTCTGAACCATACAGCAAGACAGACTCCACTGTGGCTGTAAAAAGACGTATTTTTAGATTTTTACGAAGGTCTGAGTGCCACACTGACTTCAAACTGTGACATGCTGCCCAGGCCTTCCTCATCCTATTCACCACATCCTCCTCTGTGTTTCTGATCTTTCCTTCTAGGTATTGGAAATCCTCCACCAATTCTATTGCTTTACTGCCAGCACTCACAATCCCCTGTGGTTCCATAATGTTTTCCACAAGATACTTAGTCTTGTTCTCATTTATCTGCAGCCCCACCTTCATTGACACCTTCTCCACTTCTTTCAGTAGCTCCTCTGCCTCTTTTTCTGTGTTTGTCACCAGAGCTATATCGTCTGCAAACTCTGCATCTAAAATCTTCACAGCCTTGGTCCTTCTACTGCGAGCTGGCATACACCTAGCCTAGGTTCATTTCGAGATCTAGGATGAACCGGGATCCCGTTAAGAAAAATGAAAAGTTGCTGGGATGGTTCCGGACCAGGAATTTAATTCAAGATAACAACACTAGTTTCCTCATTCCCCCTCCATTCACGGTTTGTTGCCCCATGTCTGCACATAGTCTGCGCATAGATCTAAGCATAACTGCGCGATTCTAACATCACAAAAGACATGATGAACACATCATCTTCATATCAATTTTAGTGATATGTATCAGTGAAAAAATGAGGAAAAACTAGTGTAAAACATCTGTTTCATGTATTTTTACTCACAATCACATGCCTTGAAAATTCCACCTTTCATGCGTGTAAAGTGAATGAATGGGCAGACATGGGAACCTTCCAATTTTCGGCAAACCCGCAGAATAGGGGACTGGACACGTGTGCAAATTCACTTGTGTGCAAGTAAATGCAGCCCAGGATCAGTAGCAGCGGCGACGGGGACGATCTAACACCTAACGTTAGATCTACACCACACAGGGCTACATTGGTATGCTGAGCTGTGCAAATTTATGTGACATGCTGCCCTCTTTAGTCAAAGATTGAAATTACTAAAATAATCAACAAATTCATATAAAATACGTTTGTTTTTTTTACACCCAGGATAATAAAATATCCCATTTCCATTCCATTCCTCCAACTGGATGTAAATTATCTTGATCAAGTGAATTTTGAAAAATATTTTTCTGATCACTGGTGACGCAGCTCTTGCTCCTCTGTCCCAAAAAATTCATTGGTAGAACACTTCTTTCATGTCTTTCATATTCTCAGCAATTTACATGCTACAGCACGTCTGTCATGTCTGTTGTGCGAGGTTAGTATAACCGAGCACTAGTCCTGCTAGTGTGAGTGGATCTACACAAGATTCAGAGAGGAAACATTTGTGAGTTTGAAAACATTTCTGGCCAAAATCAAAATGATTTTCATCACATAACCACAAATCTGAAAGTCAAGAGGAAAATGTAATATATTAGAATATAAAGTCATCTTCAACTCGATTATGGACTTGTCACATACCCCGACTCTTCGCTGTCTCTGCCGATCTCATGCACTGTACGACATGTACGAATGGCGCGCCCGTTCCCGTCTCCTATTCTCCGGAGTCCGGGTTTGCCCAATTTTTAGTTTCAAATGACAAATTGACACCGTCGCATATTCTTGTGAAAATGACATTGTACTTATTCGAATTTTAATGAGATTTTCAGCACAATTACTCTCTAGTATATGAGTATTAAAATGAAGTCAGCCATTAGAGGAATACTAAAGGGAAAGCTTGTCAATTTCATTTGAAATGTTCATGATGTTCGGTGCTCAGACAAGGGTTCCCCTATCATACGCAAGTGCACACGTACAAACAAACATGACAAACGAGAGGTTTCCTTGAGTAAAGTACACAACGATATACACCCACAAATTAGTAAAAGCATATGAAAATATACACGAAATCATCATTAAGTAAGTTTAAGATACAGCAGGTACTAATACAATAACGCAATATCACTTACTTACCAAGAATTCGGCTCAATAATAAACATAACTAAGATCCGTCCGCCAGGCCAGTTCAAGCAAAAATGTTATTTTGATCTGAAATGAATTTTAAGATGACGCCACCATGCGGCAAAGACTATACAGTAATTTGCTCAGCGCAGACACAGAAATAGAAGTGAGCGCAGAGTGCACATGGCTCAGCGCTACGTTGCCTAATGGACCCTCCATGATTATTCTCACCCCTTCCTTCAGAGGCGGCTTTCCCGGGGGATAGGCCCGGTTGGAGGATAGGGAGTGCGGTTCCCCCCCCCCCCCCAAAAAAAAAAAAAATAATAATAATAATAATAACTTTTTCTGAAGCACCCCAAAAGTGCCTCTTTCTACACAAGAAAAATGCCCTCGATCTTAGACCTGTCAGTGCCCCCTTTCATTTTAGAAGGGCCCATTTCCATGTTAATGCCCTTTCGCCTTCTAATTTTTGCCCTTTTTCGTTTCAGATAAGTTTAATACCCTTCTTAAAACATAGAAATGCGTCCTTTTTATGCCTGATCGTTGCCCATTTTTCCTTAATATAAGAGTGCTCAGTTGGTGCACCTTTTAAACTTCAAGTGAATGTCGAAAAATGCGATTATTGACCCTTTGACTTCCTCTTTTAGGTTTTCATAGTGTAATTCCTCTTTTTTCAGAGTGCCCCTAATTTTCACCTCTGATAAGTGCTCCATTCGAGATCTCATACCTGCCCTCCTTTACTTCTAATAAGTGCCCATTTTTTTTTGTTTTTGTTTATTACGCGCTTCATAAATCAACCTTTATTATTATTATTATTATTATTATTTTCCTTTCTAGTATGTCCAATTTCTCCTAAGTGCAATTAGCCCCCTTTTTGTTTTCTGATAGTGTCCCTTTCCCATTCGGGCAAGTGACCCTTTTTAAAATTTGATTATGCCCATTTGATTGCTTATAAATGCGCCTTTTCTTTTCTAGTAAATACCATCTCTCCTCACGATTTAATGCCCCCTTAATTTGAATCTGATAAGTGTCTCTTTTCATTTATGATGAGTGTCAATTTTTGCCCATTTTTAGTCCTTTTTTCGTTCAAAATAGTATACTTCTCCTTCTGATGAGTGTCCCTTCAAATGCGATAAACGCCCCTTTTTCTATCTTGTGCTGTTTCCTCTTTTTTTTAAACTATCTTTTTTCACCTCCGGTAAACTCCCTAAATTCCGAAAGAGCCATTAAACTTCAAAGAATCCAGAGAGGTTTCATAGTGCGAGGCAGAGGAGCAAGGGGCTGGAAGGGCACAGCGCCTCCCACAACTTTAATTAGAAGGAACGGTGCCCCTAAATTGAATCAATGAGGGTATTTTTCCCCCTACTTTTTCTTTCCAAAGCTCGCTAGTTACGCGAGCTCGCACTTACTTATTATATCTCACGCAACTTTACACGCAAGGCACTTCCAGTGTGTTGTATCCATAAATTCTATTCTGTTCTCCTATTCCCGATGGTATTGTGCTTAATACCCCATTCAAATATTTTTTCTCTAGTAAAACGTGATCGGTCGATAGCTTGGTTACTATAAGGAAACTGTAACATGAAGAAAATAACAGTGATAATCATGGAACACCCATAAACTGAATTTGTGACATTATCATTACAGGCCACTCTACAGTTTGTCCCCCAAAAAATTACGATGAGCCTCTATAAGTATCAATAATGAAAGAAATCATTTTGCAATATGAAAAGTCATTTTAGATTATGAAAATATAACTATTCCTCTACCAGTCAGTGAAGACCCCGTCTGATTTGGTCCAGTAGTCACGAAGAAATACAAATTTTTGAAACGGACGTCATAGGTCCTTCAACATCAAGTCCAAGTGTGGACAGAGCACAATGGACAAACCCCACTATCCTTTTGCATGGTTTACAAAGGAAATCGCTGTTTGGTTTGACTTGCTGTGATTGTTATTGCAATGGTGTATAGCATCATCACATCTAGTTCAATAGTCAAAGGATGTGGGAGTTTAGTGTCATTGGTCACTTTACTCTATCTTTTATCAACAATGTCCTTGGCATCCACAAAATGAAATATCTTGTTCACAGGAGATTAGTTTACAAATTTATTCAATTTATGCATACTATTTCAACAAAGATTGTTTCAGATTATATAAGAAACTTGCTTCAAAGTTCAAGACAAGGCACTTATGAAATAGTTTCATAATTTTGTTTTATAATCACTGAATTTTATTACTTACAAATGACCAACATCTTAAAAACTCGGAAAACTGGTCATCTTTTCTCGGCATTCGTGATTCATTTTGTTAAGGAAAAACATATCCACATTCCCTGTATTTGCAACAATAACACCAACAACATCAAGAATGATGATAAATATGACAAAAATATAGATTGTTTTCATCACAACCAAAGCACCTTGTCTTGATCTTTGAAACAAGTTTTCTTACATTTAACCAAAGCGCAAATAAAAAGATTGTAGGGATTTCCTTTGCAAACAATTCAAAACGGGGTGTGATTTGTCCATAGTAATTTGAGGGCCCCTTTTGTTCCAACTTGGACAGTAGGGACTTAGGACATTGTTCCAAAAAATCCCTATTTCTTTGTGACTACTGCACCGAATCACACGGGGTCTTGACTGGCTGGTAGAGGAATAGTTATTATTTTCATAAATCTAAAATGAATTTTCATATTGCACACTGATTTCTTTCATAATTGTTACTTATAGGCTCATCGTAAATTTTGGGGAGACAAATTGTACAAATATTGCAAATACCATGCCTTTAGCAAAACTACTTAGCATTTTTGCTCGCTCGCTTCGCTCGTTCGCAAATGAGTAAAACAGAGCAGTATACAATTGCAAAGTAATTATCATCATTTAAAGATAAAAATGAAATGTCAAAATGCCCTTAAAATTCAGGTAAATAGAATGCGAAGGTATATTTTCTTCTTGTGTCCATCTTTTGTAAGTGCCCCTTTATTCCCCCAAATGCCCCTTTTCGCTGGTGCACCCCCCCCCCCCCCCCACTTTGAAAGACGCTCCGCCGTCCCTGCATATAGCTTACTGTATGCAGATGTGCTGGCTGCATCTGCCGAAGAGCTACAACTGGCAATTACCCCCCCCCCCCCAAAAAAAAAAAAAAAAAAAAAAAAAACCTGGGCTATTTTGGAGGTATCGAGGACTGGGGGGCTGGGGGGGGGTTATGTCCCCCCCCCTCCCTTGATATCTCGGCCACGACATGACCAATCGACGCAAAATTCTGCACGGACGTCGGAATCGCGTAAAGAACACAAATCCATCGTTATATTTCTTTTTTTTTTAATGTAAATCTTTATTTTTTCAACTGATATAATTATCATGCATGCAATTACGGTATACGAGTAAAACAATTTTGAGTGATAATTAATCATTAAAAGTCCTGGAGATGGAATTTCTATGCAAGAAGTTCTTTACAAACATTAAAAACATTATTAGGACAGAAAAAAATCTGAAAGTGCTTTCAATTCTTATGTATTCTTTGTTTTTCAACTTTAACTTTTTTATTGTTTTTTTTTTCAAGTTTGCTGTTTCAAGGTGCTTCTAGACCACTATTGAGTTAGAATAGGATAATAAAGCCGATAACAGCTCAAAGAAAAAATTATAGGTGATAATGTACACTTAGCAAAAAGGTTCAATTTTGCACCTGAAATGCAAAACTGGCAGCACCTATGGGTGCAGTCTTGCTCCCTACATGAAAAAGGTGCAAAAATGCACCCTTATACTTGTTTGCACCCGGAAATGCCCGGCTGCACCCTTAAAGGGTAAATTTTGCACCTTTAAGGGCTTAGAAATTTGGCATTGAAAAGGGGTGCAAATTTGCACCTTCCCTAAAGGGTACAACTCCGCACCCTAAAGGGTGCCAAATGTAGCTCACTGCACCCTTAATGGTGCAAAATGCTTCTCAGGGTGCAAAGTAGTACCTATAAAGGAGCTCCCAGGGTTGAATTTGAAGGGTGCAAAATTGAACCTTTTTTGTTAGTGTGTGGGGAATATGAGGAAATGTTTTTTTCCATTCGTTTAACACAAAACTCAGAAATTCTTCGTTTTGGCGATGACATGAGGTCACAAACGGTCACATGACACGGTAACAGCTAGAGTACCTACATAAAGAGAGTAGCGACATAGACGTCCTACTTCTTGGGAAACAAAATGGCGTTCAAATTCTTTCTATTTCGAACACCCGTTTGCTTATCGGAATTGAATAGAAATGTTACGTAACAGGGAAACAAAATGGCGTTCAAATCTTGGGTTGTCGCTACTCTCTTTATGTAGGTACTCTAGTAACAGCATGACCGATTTTCGTAAACTTGGTGCCAAAAGATGCGCACGACTTGAAAGAAAAAAGTCAGGAAGTCACGTGGCCAGGGGCGTCTCGGGGGTGGGGTGTGGGGTGACACTCCCCCACCCCTCAAAATTCTGGTTACAGCTCGTTATTCCGAAGGTTTGTTATTTTCAATGTTCGTTATTTCGAAACACGCAAATTGCGTATACCTTGATGTTCGTTAGTCCGAAAATGAAAAAGGGTTCGTTATTCCGAACATTTGTGGAGTTATTCCGAAGGTTCG
The DNA here is from genome assembly GCA_029962745.1 of Echinometra lucunter. Taxonomy (NCBI): domain Eukaryota; kingdom Metazoa; phylum Echinodermata; class Echinoidea; order Camarodonta; family Echinometridae; genus Echinometra; species Echinometra lucunter. The sequence continues at coordinate 32,635,902 of CM057157.1, forward strand.
TTATTCCGAATGTCCGATAGTCCGAAAATAAAATAAGGTTCGTTAGTCCGAAAATGATTAAGGTTCGTTATTCCGAAAATGAAATAAGGTTCGTTAATCCGAAAATGAAATTAGGTTTGTTAATCCGGAAATGCAATAATCTGTGGCAAAGTCGGGAAAGCCGGTAGGGACGGGAGTTGGGGAGAATCACCCTTTCTGTTTAATTGTTATGGGGGGGGGGGGGGGGGGGGGGGGGGGAGGTCTCATCTATCATGACCAGGGGCGTGTATGTACCCAGCCTTCTTTTAAAGGGGGCTTATGGGACTAGTTCATTTTTAGTCCTGAATCCATGCAAGAATCGATGTTATGTTTACAGCTCCTCGCCAGCCCTGATGTCACGGGGGGGGGGGGGGGGGAGGTTTCATACCTTTTTTCTTTGTTTTGTTCATGTTTACCACTTGTAAACCTTAAAAATGTCGCTCTGCATGGTAGCCGGGGTGTCTTCAGAATAAAAGGGGTGTTTAACACTCCTAACAAGGGCGTCGATCCCTGTTTTAGATGGGGGGGGGGGGGGGCAAAACAGGCATTCGTAGCTAGCGTGCCCAACTTTTTGGAATGAGGGTGGGGGATACACACTAATTTCGCATTAAATGTCTTAAAGAGGGCAAGACAAGAGCTGTGGCGTAGATAAGTCCTCAGACATGGGGGATGCCATGGGCCCCCTGTGTACGTCTCTACCCCCTAGCATTGGGGTGTTTTTTCAACTCGTATGGCATCGGCTATGATTGTGACTTCGTTCCAGCATTCTGGAGTGCGTAGGGGAAGGGGAAGGGGGCATGCCGACATGTGTACCAAGAGGACCTAATAAGCTAATGATAATGATGATGACGACGATGATGATGATAATAGTAACAACATTTAACAATAATTATTATTACTATTATATTATGCTAAGATATTATTGTTATCATCATTGTAATAATTTCATTATATATATATATAATTGTCATTTGTTTACACAATACAGCAAATAAATTTTACAAGATCTTTCACATTTCAAAATCATTAGGAAATCATTAGGAAATCAAAAGTTATACAAAATATTGATATTAATTCAGATCATACAGTATATCAAATTAATAAATGGGAGGTAGAAAATAAATAACGCTCGCTGTATATGAGGAGGAAACTTTTAAAAACAAAGCTTGTGATTCAGGTTCCATGAATAATAGTAGGCCTATTATTTTCTATTACAACTACTTTTTATTCACCTGCAGTAAATAGGATCTGGAGGAGCATTGTTAAGCGGAACTTTCACTACTTACACGACTTAATGTCACCTATTTTGCGCGAGAGAGCTCTTCTGTGTGTGTGTGTGTATATATATACACACACACACACACACACACACACACACACACACACACACACACACGGACACACACACTTAATAAAGCCCTGAGGGGGAAAATTCGTGAAATTTCTTTGGTTTACAGAGATTTTTTTTTCGTTTTTGAGTTTTATATATATCCCTTCCCCGTCTTCCTCTGACTAGGCTAATGTCAAAGGCTCAAAAAGTCAGTATCACAGGGGCGGTGGAGCGTCTTTCAAAGTGGGGGGTGCGCTTGCGAAAAAGGGCACTTCGGGGGGAAAAGGGGGCACTTACAAAAGTTGAACACAAGAAGGGAAATATACCATTAAATTATATTTAACATACTTTTAAGGTGCATTTTGACATACCGTTTTTATATTTACATGATAACAACTACTTTGCAATATTATTGTACACTGCTCTGTCTTACTCAATTGTGACCGAGCGAAGCGAGTAATCAAAAAATTTATTTGGAATTAATATCAATTTTTTTTTTAAAGTATTTTTGCTGAAGGGCATGGTAATATTTGCAGCATATTTCGAGTGGCCTGTGATGATAAAAACTACCGGAAATTCATTTCATATGATGGGTGCTCCATAATTATTGTAAATTTCTTCCATTTACTCTGTATATAGTTTTCCTTAAAGTGATCAAGCTGTAATGTTTTCAGTGTGTTTGTTTCAATGTGTTTGTGAGGTTTCATAGCTATCGATTATTTTTTTTATTAGAGAAAATATTCAAATTGAATGGGGTTTTAAGCACAATACCATCAGGAACTTATGGTTACAAGAAAAGGTAGAAAAATACAACCCCCCCCCCCATTTAGGGGCACTGTTTTTTCTCATTAAAGTTGTAGGAGACACTTGCCCGAATGGAAAAGGTACACTGCCAGAAAACAGAAAGGGCGCTAATTTCCCTTATACTAGAAAGGAAAAGGGGCGCTTATCAGAGGTGAAAAGGGGCACTCTGCAGAAGAGAAATTGCACTGTGAAAAAACGAAATGAGGTAGTCAAAGGGAGATAATAATCACAATTTATAGGGGACATTCATTTGAAGTGTAAAAGGCGCACTTCTCAGAAGGGAACAGAGCGCTATTAAAAAGGGAAAGGCATAAAAGAGCGCATTTCTATAGATTTTAAGAAGGGTAACTTATTTAAAACGAAAAGGGGGCACTTATTAGAAGGTGAAAGGGCACTTGTCAACAAAGAAAATGGGCCCTTCTAAGATAAAAGAAGGGCACTGAACAGGTTTGAAAGGGGGCATTTTTGTTGGGTAAAAAGGGGCACTTTTGGGGTGCTTCGAAAAGTGGGGGGCACTGTGCCCCCTCCCCCCCCCCCCGGGAGCGCCGCCTCTGTAGTATCATGTATGGAATAGCTGTAATTATCTAAGACTATTGATAGTATTGTTTTACCCAGTACCTCACCATTGTAACGAAATGAGCTCAAACTTCTTTTTTTTTTCCGGGGGGGGGGGGGAACAAAGTCCTATAGGAAAATTAAAAGTGCGCTTCTGCCGAAACCCGTCATTATTGCCACACACAGTCCACAACACTCTAAATCCATTTTCTCAGGCGGCAAATTCTCAGGTAAAATCAAAATCAAAATTCTTGATCCGCGCCATTCCTTCATGCAACACATGCTCTGCCTAATCCTCTGCTGAGACTACCCATTCTTTTATTACGTAATATATATGATTTTTTTTATTACAACACCATATTTGTTACTAAAAGAAGTTTATTTCTTTTTCGAAATAACGAACCTGATTTTATTTTCGGAATAACAAACCTTATTTCATTTTCGGAATAACGATCCTTATTTCATTTTCGGACTAACGAACCTTATTTCATTTTCGGACTAACGAACCTTCGGCTTAACGAACCTTATTTCGTTTTCGGATTAACGAACCCTTTTTTTTTCATTTTCGGACTAACAAACCCTCGGAATAACGAACCTTCATTTTGGAATAACGAACCTTCGGAAAAGCGAACCTTCGGGATAACGAACCTTCGGAATAACGAACATCACCCCCAAATTTTTGTCCGCAAATTCGCGATCGCTGTCGGAAAAAAAAAAGAGAAAAAGAAAAGAAGGGAGAAAAACAAAAGGAGAGAAAAGAAGAAGGAGGGAAAAAGAAAAGAGAAGTTAGGCGCCCAAATAGAGTCATATTCGGCCTACTTGCTTCTGTATTTTGTTGACGAAATAACATGGTACCACCAAGGCTGTACGCAGGAATTTTTTTCCTAGGGGGGCAAGCATATTATCAATATTTGAGGGAACATTCAAGCGAGGGAGTGAAACGACCGAGAGGGAGATTTTGCATTTTTAGAACTGAAATTGAACGATATGTGCACATTTTGGGTGGAATTTGGGGAAATTCTCAATAAAAAGGTAAAGCAAAATAGAAAAAAGTGCGGATTTGCAAACTTCTAGGGGGCAACTGCCCCCCTAACCCCCTATGTGCGTACGGCCATGGGGACCACGAAAGAGAGTGTGTATTTTTTCCTCGCTCGCTGCTCTCGCTCGTTTAATATCTAGAGACAGGATGTATTCGGAAAGCAAACACATTCGGCAAATATGTAATTTAGATATCTTTAGGCCCACCATGCATTTTGATGAAGAATTATCCCTGAAAAAGAGTATATATATTTTTCCTCGCTCGCTGCGATCGCTCGTATAACATTTAGATACAGGTTGTTCTTTGAAAGCGTATAAATTAGGCAAGAGAGTTGACCAAATATATATTTTAAAACAATTGATATCTTAAAGGCCCATCGTGTATTTTGATGAAGAATTATAACTTCTACCATGAAAAAGAATAAATATATTTTTTCTTCTCTCGCTGCGCTTCCTTGTATAATATTTAGATACAGGATAGTCTTTGAAAGCGAATGAATTAGGCAAGAGAGGTGACCAAATATATGAATTAGATATCTCATAGGTCCATCGTGTATTTGGATGAAGAATTATCACTTCTACCATAAAAAAGGAGTATATAGATTTTTTCCTCGCTCGCTACGCTCGCTCTCTAGATGCAAGATGGTTTGGGAAAGCAAACGAATTTGGCAAGCGAGGTGACCAAAATGTACATGTATATGTTAGATATCTCATAGTTAATTTCATTGTGTATTTTTATGAAGTATTATCACTTCTGCTATGAAAAAGTATATATATTTTTTCCTCGCTCGCTGCTCTCGCTCGTACAATAGAGGATTTCCCGATCAATTTCAAACTTTCTCCAATCAATTAAGCGTTTCGAGAAATCAATTTCGTCCGAAACGCGATCGCGTTAAAGAATGAGAATTAAAATGAGTCTTTGGTCATTCAAAATCAACAACTGAGCGATCAAACTGCAAATTGCGCCAGTCAATTTGACACAATGAGCAATGGTATTCGTCAGTGGTAATCCAAATTCGTCCGTTCGTATCACCTAGACTGCCTTTTCGGTCATTCAAATTCTTTAATGAACACTCAGATTTAAACTTAGTTCATTCAAATTAAAAATGTGAGGTTCGGACGAAGTAGAAAAGAAAACCAGGAGGGATAGGGACGATGGTTCAGGTATAGATAATAAGCCAACATGGCGCAGAGTTATAATCATTCTGTCAATATTCAGAAATATATTCTCCTACTTTTCATATCAAGTCTGGCTATAGTAGGTTCTCAAAATAACTGTGGAAATGGTGTTTGATTTCTTTGGGGGGGGGGGAGGGTCTTTGTCTTTGATTCTTTGTCCGCTTCTCCTCTGATCCACTATAAATCTTCCTTATGTCCCGATTGATTTATTTATTTATGTATTTGCGTATAATGAGTTTAATAACTAACGCATTCAAATTCTATGCATACTCATAACGCAATGGTTGTTCCTGCCAACCTCCCAAATGGCAACGCAAGAACTCTCCATCGGCTCATTATACTGCAGAAAATGTAGTCAGTGGTACCGACATAGGCAGACATTCCTTCCTCGAAAGGGCCGTATGCAGAATTTTTTTTCCTGGGGGAGGGCAAGACGCATACAAATTTTTCGAAGAAACTCGAAAGGGAGGGAGCGAAGCGACCGAACTTGTCATGGGGGCGCTTTTGCATTTTTTAAAGTGAAATTGAAGGATTTGGTGCACACTTTCGGTGAATTTCGTGAAAATTTTCAGTAAAAAATATAAGTTTTCAAAATTTCTGAGGGGGGGGGGGGGCAACTGCCTCCTGCCCCCCGCTGCATACGGCCATGTTCCTCGATGCCTAGCAAGGCAAAACCTCGACGGACAGACTCTCAGAGTTTCAGATATTACAATAACTGATCATAGAAATTGTATGAGAAATAATTGGAAGGTTAAAAAAAATAGGGAATGATGAACATGAACATACATTAAAGAAAGGTAACAAAACACACAAGAAACATGAAAAAAAAAAAAAGACAGGAAAAAAAAAGATGAAAAAAAAAAACCCTGAGTTAATAGAATGTATCTTTATATCATTGATAGAAAAGAAAACTGCAAAGGAAATTTAAAATAATATAAAAATATGACAAAGATGAAAAAGCAAGATTTGCATTATGTACTATCTTGATTGAGGAAAAAATATATTTAAGAAAATATATATTTAAGAAAAATATATTTAATAAAAAAAATATATATGTGTTTACGCTAGAATCAAACAGAGAGATTTTAAATTGAATTAATAAAGTAGAATATTGACTTCCTTAAAACGAATTTGAATGCTCGAAACATGCTCAGCACCAGCGAACATGCATTGCAGATATTTCAAATTCTACCCCAGGATAAGGACTGCACATTAACGAAACAATTTTTCTATTTCGATGGCTCGAAAACGATTTGCATGCTCTAAAATGAAATTGCTTGCTATTCATGAATTTGAATGACCGATACACACGATACGAAGGTCTCGTTTAATTAGATTGACCATTTTACGAATTTGATTGGCAAGAGTTTGAAATTGACCGGGAAATCCTATATTATAACCATGAAAGTTCACATCCAGTTCACATTCAATGAGTAACTGGGATAACTGTTTTCTTAACAAAATGTAATACATTTTGTGACAATTGATACTTCTTAGGATTAAAATGAAGCCAGACTTCTTTATACTATTTCCCTAAATTAGCAGAATGGGCCCATTACCAAAAGAAGAAGGGGGGGGGGGGGGTGGTGATGGCTGCAAATATCCTCTTTCCAAGTATGGGTCAAATCGAATCATTCATTTAACCCCCCCCCCAACTTTTGGATATTTCAGTGCTAAAATATTCAGTTATAAATATGTGATGTTATATTACCTGAATTTCACTTTTCCCATTAGATTTTCGACTGTGCATTTAAAAAAAATCATTATGGTTACCATTTTCAAAGATGGCCCCCACGGACCTCAAAGGCAGAATATGTTTCCACATCTAAATTTCGTTATAATGTATTAATCTACCTGTGTGCCGAATCTGGTGCTTTTTAGATGTAAACTGGGGGCTAGCTATTTTATCAAATTGAGCCCCGGGCTCTAAATTATGTTTTCAGAAATATGTATGCCCTGAAACATTCGAAATACGGATTACTGATGTCCAATTATATTCACAGTAGATTTTTTTAAAAACAAAAGAAAAGGTGCCCCTACATGTGACCATTTTTAAATATGGCCCACACGCCCCCATGGGCAGAATTTGAGATGTCCCTCCTCTGATTTTTTTTTTATATTACATATATCTACATTTGTGCCAACTTGAAATGTGGTACCAGCACAGTTCGGGTATATTTTGTTACTATGCCCCCAACTATGCCGCTCCACTATTTATTAATTTGTTCATTTTTTTTTCTTCACTTTTTTCTTTTTTCTTTGAAATATTTTGGTTCCCATTGAACACGTAATTGAATTGTGTATGTATGTCATGTATTCTATCCAGTCATTGTACTCTGATTATACCCGTAAAGGGTCTTGAGTTGTCAATAAAACTTTCAAAATTTCAGTGAAAATCACTGACAAGATATTAACCCGTAGTTGCCAGGGGTTGCCAGTCAGACAAGCGGGGGTACGATCTGAAGTCAGAGTGCTCTGTACTGTCTACGTGACATCGACAGAGCCCACGTACACAGAGCCCGAGCTCAGAGTTGTAGCGCCAACTGTAGTGCGTACGGTATATCATCAGCTCTTCCAAATCTTGTCAGCATACTAGCAACACATGGATGGAATGATTGAAATACAGTGAAAGCGCTCCATGACATACCGTACGATTTCGTGCCAGTATTGTCCCCGGAGTTTCGGCTAGAATCGAATCAACGACAAGTCTCCGCAGGACCTGTACCAGTATAGCAGTTAAAACTGTGCTGTTTCTTCAATGATTTACTCAAGATTGTTCAGTCCTTTGAAATTCTTTAACCGTGTTCTGGTTTGGAACTCTCCAAAAGTATTAAATATGAGCAACGTCTGCAATAACCAGCCTAACGTTAGGCAAAAGAAGAACGAAGAGTTAAAGACTCGTCTTGTATGGGTCGATTTGGAGATGACAGGCCTCGATTTGGACACTTGTCACATTATTGAAATGGCCTGCCTGATCACAGATCAAGATCTCAACATTGTTGCGGAGGTAATTTGCTTTGAAAGTTCAATGATTGCCTTTGTCTGGAGAAGAGCCCCAGATATCAGCTTATCTGGCTTCCTGCAAATTTTACTTTTTACTTATTTTAGCAACATTTCACAATTTAACACGTCGTTAAACATGTTGTTAAAACTTGGAATCTTGATGGAATGGAAAGAAAAGCCTTAAGCCTTCTTAGGCTTGACTCCTTGAGGCTTGATTGACCCATAGGCAAGCGCAAGGCCATACGCCAGTGCTTCCACAACTTGAAATGGGAATTCCTTTTTTGAGCTCCCAAAATTCCTTAGATTTGGACGAAATTCCTTGAATTGATGTTGAGCCAAATTGTCTAGAGTAGACCTCTAGATCTAGATCTAGAGTCAATATTTGTGTGGTACAAGCTTGCGTTGTTTCACTGAGCATGTAGAATATTGCAGATCAAGGGCAAACTCGGAGAATAGGGGACCAGGGGCCCAGGCCCAGAGGAGCATTTCATGAAAGGACTTGTCGGATGTTTTATCTGACAGTTGCCATAGCAACGATGCTTCTCAGCCAGTCAAAATCAAGGAAAGATGGCAGATCTGACAACTTGTCAGACAACAAATGTTGATGAAAGTTGAATTTTTGAAACGCTCCCTCGCAGAACGCGCACGCGTATTCATTTGTGTGTGCAAGCAAATGCAGCCCGGTGGCAGCGGCGATGGGGACGATCTGCACAAGATTCAGCGATGAAACATTTGTGAGTTTGAGAACATTTCTTGCCAAAATCAAAATGATTTTCATCACATAACCAAAAATCTGAAAGCCGAGAGGACAATGTAGAAATCTACCTGATTAAAACATATTTTAAATTCATTTTTAACTCGATTATGGACTTGTCTCTCGGCTGTCTCTGCCGATTTCTGCACTGTGCAAATGGCATGCACGCGCGTTCCGTTCCCCTATCAGTATCACACTATGAACATGACGGACAAAGAAAGCGGACAAAATAAACGACCCCTCATTCTACCCTTCACAATGGTTCTGGTAGTCAAAAGAACATCCCTTCACTGCTATTGTCTAAAATATGTGGAAAAGGTGTCACATGCATATTCACCTTGAACTACATGATTAAACATAACAGCTGTGAAGGGATGTTCTTTTGACTACCAGAACCATTGTGAAGGGTAGAATGAGAGGTTGTTTATTTTGTCCCGCTTTCTTTGTCCGTCATGTTCATAGTGTCAGTGTCAGTGTTTCCACAGCTCATATTTTCTTCTCCTGGAATTGAATCCAAATTAATTGGCATTTCCTGGAATCTTCAAATTTTCTTTACAAGTTTTTGAGCTAAGTTATTTTGAATAACTGGCGACTCTGCATTCCCTGAAAAACCCATCCAATGCACTTGACAGGTATACCCAGTTGTTGGGTGTCCGGACAGGTTGTGTATCCGGACAGTCGATTTTAAACACTGCCATTTGAAAAAGTTTACATGCAAAATCTCTTAGATGTTTTAGCACAAATGTTAGACAATATTATAGAGAACAAATATTGATGATGATTAGCACTAATAGGGCCATAGTTTTTGTTTAATCCAAAGACAAAAAAGAAGGCTTCATTTTTGTTATGTGTCCGGACACCCAACCCCCCATCCTATAACTTAGGGTGACCTAAATTGGTGCAGGTCCAAAGTCCGCGCACAGGGTCATATCTCAAAAACTAGAAAAGATTGTGAAAATCTGAAAGCACCAATGGAAAGACAACCTAAAGTTACCCTATGACTAACTTTTCTTTGAAATTTGGAAAGGTATTGTGATATTATTAGAGAAAAATTAGCGAATTTTGCAGCGTTTTGCCTCCGTTCTGAAAAAACTGAACCTGCCGACAAGGGTTAGAATTCCTCTTTTCGAGAGACGATTTCATCAAAATTGCAAGTAAAATGTGATATCACATTATTCCATGGCATTTTGTCTCGCTAATGATGCAATGATCTTACCTTTTATGGATCTCTATTTTGTATTAATCATTTGTAAACTGGCGTGCGCCAAGTTAGGTCTGGTTATTTCTGTAAAACTTTTCCAGGTCCATTGCGTTGCAATACGACATCGAATTTTGGGATTGCGATATCTCAGGAATTCTTTGTAAATTAGTCTTCTTCTTGCGCCCATTTGTAGTCTAAAACCTTGCTTTGCTTATGGTGTCAATTAAACAAGATAATTTTTTTTGGTATTTAAAATTTGAGAAATTATGGATTGAAAATTGCCTTCTTTAGAAAATTAAAATGTGCACGAATTATGGACCCCCCCCCTTCATACATGATCTACATGTATACATGCAGGTTTAGCTATGCCACAGAGTTTGATCAGTTTCTTTGTGTTTGCAGGGAACTGTAAATCATAGAGTATATATGGTACAAATGCAATAGACATGTAGGCATACAATGTGTCTACAAGACTTGTTCACAGCCGACATATCGAGTGCCATGGAAGAAAATTGGGAAATTTGAAATAGCCAAGGAGATAAATCTAGTTTTTGTTCCTTGATTATTTGTAGATTTAAGTATTTGTATGTCATAATTTTTGGATTTTCTGGAATTTCCTGGAATTTTTTCATTTCCCGAAAATTACCTGGAGATGATCCAAATTTCCCGGAATTCGGGAAATTTCCTTCAAAGTGGAAACACTGTCCCCTATTCTCCGGGTTTGCCTATATCAAGAGCTTAGCTGCTCTTAGCCCCGGGACGCTGCCATTCCGTGGCAGCGTTCTGAGTGGAACCACTGCTTCTCGGTGGAGTTCTCATCTACCACAGTGAAAACTCCTAATAGTAACATTTTGTTAAGTAAATAAGATTTTGATAAAATATATATACAATGCTACTATCTTAAATATTCTGTTAAAAAATCATATTCACCTCAAATGTGTTTAGAATCCATCAAATTTCCCTTTTTGCACGCCAAGTTGAAGTCATCCCAGCAAGCGCCGTTTGGCATAGCAAAAACATGTATAAAAAGAAGAACTTGCGCATGCGCATTTGCAAACTAACAACAGCCTGTGGAATAGATTTCTCGAAGATCTGGGGGGTGTAACATAAAACATACAATCAATCTTACGATTGATATCAATCGTAAGTCTATGGCAAACCATGTACTAAAGAGATACAATTGATTGTAAGATTGATTGTATCTCTTTATGTTACCCCCCCCCCCCCCCCCCCCCCCCCCCCCCCCCCCCGGGCGGATAAAGACTAATTTTTTGACCATCTTTTCCCCTAATGGATTCAAACCAGATGTGTTGACTCGAGTCATGCGACATGGACTCGAGTCGCGATTCAAGTCACTATTTTTACTTGACTTAATACATTCCCCAATAACTTGCGACTTGACTTGACTTGCGACAAAATGACTTGTGACTTGACTTGACTTGCAACAAAAATGACTTGTGACTTGGCTTCAAGTCACTTCAAGTCACGTAAATTACGTACAAAAGGGGCCAGGGGAAAAAAGTCACGGTACTTTATCGCAAACACTTCTAACATAAAGTTATAATACTCCCAGTCCCTACTAATTCTGCTACACGGTACGGCGAATGACTGATCGATCGAATGGACCGGCCTCGCATACGAGCTAGCTAGCTAATATGTGCGCACGTACCAAGTACGGAATGTTTTCGCCAGCCAGAAGCACTGTATATGATTCAGTGGTCCTCACACGAGCGCGCGTTGTTGTTGCTGTTCTTGATTCGTGTTGAATGGCGATCAGTCAGTCTTGACTATTATCACCAAAAAGCTTTTTTTTTTTTATATCATTATTATTTCTTTTAAATAGTTTTGGTATTTTAAGGAAAAGTCCTATTGGCATCACTTAGTTTTTTTGTTGCTATATTGATATTATATTTTTTGCTATATTCAATATAGCAATAGTATAATGATGATATATTTTTAATATATATAATATCAAAAATATGAGTTCTGCTTCGGAATGTTAGAATAGGAAAAGAAATATGCCAATAAATAAACAAATTCCGTCAAATGTGAAATTTACAAATTTTCGGCCACAGGCCTTCATCAAGTAATGATGAAAATTTATTAAGTATTAAACATAAAGAGCGCAGAAGCACAAAAAGCTCCATGGATACCAAACCAGCCAAGGACGAAAAGGGAGAGAGAGAGGGGAAGCATATTAAATGCAGCACAAAGCACCAGATTTAATAACCAACTACAAACTAAAGAAAAGGAAATTAAAAGAAAAAAAAAAACATTGCAAAAGTTGTCTATTCTCTGCCAGAACGCTTCGTTGAAAGAACGAAACGGAAGATTGCATTTTGTATTTTGGAATCAGGCCACCTTTCATAGTACATGTAAATATTTTTTTTTACTACAATTGAAAATACAATGTGAAAGTATAACTCAAAACATAGAAAATATGACACATTTTTCGTCTCCACTTTGAAATGATAAGATAAAATCTCTTCATTCAAATACTCACTTTACAAAAAATAGAAAGTGATTCAAAAAGTTTTTGAATCACTTTCTAATTTTTGTTTAAAGTTTGTACAATTTGAGTATGCATATTGGTTGTAATATGAGCGAGCGCTGCAGCCGCCAAGACTGTACTGTTCCGCGTAAAGGAATCCCCCTACCGTAAAGGCATTTTAGCCAACTGTAGAAGTAGGGGATACCTACAGGGGCCATGGAACGGGGGGGGGGGGGGGGTTGCAGCCCCCTTCCCTAATTTTTTGAGTAGATGCATGGGCCTCTGTACCAATACCTGGAAGTGATTTTTTTTGTTTTTACGTGCAGCCCCCCACTTTCAAAAAAATGTTTCGCGGCTTCTGACCTACGCGGGGAAAGACCTTCCATAGGGGGGGGGGAGGAGGGGGTAGTAGGGGGTTTTGATAATAATAATAATGATAATAATAATAGTGGCTATTTGTATAGCGCACAGGTCCGCCTTTCGGCGCTCATGGCGAGAGAGAGAGAGAAAAAAAATAGTGATTTTGACAAACATATGTGTATTAGAAAGGTATTAGACAAAGAAGAGAGAGAGAGAGAGAGGGAAAAAAATACATATATACATCCTGGACATGGGAATTACATTGTTGCTAAAATTACATTGAAAAGAACAAATATGTTTCAGATGTGATATGAAAGTTTCTGTTGACATCAGTTAGCGTAATTGAAGAGGAAGTTCATTCCAGAGTTTGGGACCTATGAATGAGATAGCCCGATCGCCCCAAGCATGTTTTGTTCTAGGTATATCAAGCAACAGTGTGTCAGATGACACGCGAAGACTTCTTGTAGGATTGTATTTGGAAATAGACTTTTGCAGGTGTGCGGGTGAAATAGAGAGTGAACTGTATGATGAACTAGTCACAGAATTTTAACGATAATCCTTTTGTCAACTGGCAGCCAGTGAAGAGATCGGAGAATCGGTGTTATGACATCAGATTTTTTGGTGAACGTTAATAGGCAGGCGGCAGAATTTTGTAGTCGTTGGAGTTTCATGACATCTTTTTTTTGGAAGGTTATAAAACAATGGATTTGACATATTTTTTTGGAAGGTTATAAAACAATGAATTTGACATATTTTTTTGGAAGGTTATAAAACAATGAATTTGACATATTTTTTTGGAAGGTTATAAAACAATGAATTTGCAAATTCTAAACAAGAAGAAATCAAAGCATGGATCAAGATCTCAGCTGCATATTTGGATAGACACTTTCTTATGAAACTTAGATTAGATTTTAATTTTACCAGGCAGATTATCTGTATGTCAAAAGAATGCAAAGGTTTTCAAATGGTTCATGTGGCCCCAATGGTGCATACAAGGCAAGCCAGGGCCAAGACTATGCAATTCATGATTTACTCTCTACAGGTTGCGTGATCTCAGGTGAGCATCATAACACCCCCCCCCCCCCCCCAGGCTCTTGGTAGTTTTATTTACCCCTGTTCTACTTGAGTTTTTTTTTTATTTCAAGAGAGTGCTCATTTTAAGGATACTCAAAAAATGACAAAGAAAGACTTAGAGTTTGTAGCAGATGATATTCCATATCCATTTATTCAATCTTAAAAATATTGAAAAGTGGAAAAAAACAAAGTGTATTCTGTAAGCTCATAATAATTGCATTATGGTACAATAGAGACCGTTGTACGTGGTATTTTTAAGCAGAGTGAAGGGTTTATTCATAAAACATATACTGGATAACAAGATCAGATAAAAAGCAAACAAACATGTTTTTCATAGGTCCTGTACATGTACAATGACAATTATAAGAATTAAAAAGATCAGAAAATCTAAACAATGATAAATAGCTTTGTTTTTTATAGCAAAGTTTACTTATTATTGTTAATTATAACTATACAGTCAACTCTGCATAAGTCGAAGTCGCATGAGTCGAATAATCGGCTAAGTCGAAGGTCTGTACTTGGTCCCATTCCTTTATTTTCTATTGTTTTTGACCCCTCATAAGTCAAATTTTCTCTAAGTTTAAGCATTTTCTTCAGTCCCACGAAATTCGACTTAGGCAGAGTTGACTGTATTTACAAACGTAAAATTCACAAAGTTTAAGTATTCTTGATTGCATATGTTTTTGAATCAGTGTTAACCCATTTGTGACAGAGGTCCACATTTTGTGGTTTGGCCTAATATCTTTTGATGCAAAGCCCTAAAAATCATACCAAATACATGAGCAGAAAGAGCAAAAAATTCTACACAAACTGTGCCCATTTTGGTTGCTTCAATATTCGTTGTTTGCTGCTGAAAATTTTTAAAGGAAAATAAGCATTAAAATCCTTAAATTGGCAATATGAAAGAAAGTCTAAAATCACCGTTTTTCCCTGCAAATTGGCAACTTTTTGACTTCTCATCATAATTTCTGTCAATTTATATTCATTTCAGATACATGACATTTTATAAGAAAAATGTAGCAATAAAATAAAAATGTTGGTGTTGCCAATTTGAAGAATAAAAGCTGATCAAATTAGGCTTTGAATAATTCCTGTCCCGAATGGGTTAATAAAGCATTGGTTAAAAAAAAATTGAATTCAGTGTTTCCCTTGTATTTATGAAAGTGTAGCATGAATATTAAAGGTGTAACACATGAATGATCAGGATGAATGAAAAGTGATGAACATTAACATGCTATGGTGTGATTTGAAACAAAAAAAAAAAAAGAAAATATGTATTTTCTTTTCCCCCTTCCAGCTATTCTGATTTAGTACTTGACTGATATACATGTACTGTGCTTTACTAGTTGATTACAAAGAGCTATACATTGCCCAAAACACATGCACATTGTACACTATACAATTGTACAGTTTACTGCAAATGAAATAAAACAAATTTTGATATGATTTACATACTTACCTTTAAGGCTGCGATAAATTTTCAGTTTGTTTTGTGGCAAAATTTTGCCCATATACTGCTATTGAATGATGACTGAAAACTGGCAAGATTGAAGCTACTCAAACATGAATATGACCAGTGACCACCAGTATCAAGATTCATGTACATGCTAACCAGTAACCAGATATTGTGTGGTAATGATCAGGGGCCGCAGAACAGCCCCCACTTTTTTGAGTAGTCACATAGGCCCCTATACAAAAACCCTGAAGTGATTTTTTGGGTTTGTATGTGCAGCCCCCCACTTTCGAAAACGTCCCGCGGCTTCTGATGATAACTTGAATTGTGACTTGATTTGACTTGACTTGATCTGTTGCAAAAAATGACTCGCATACATCTCTGAATCAAACACAAACCATACTTTGTTGTAAGTATCTTAAATTTCATCACATTTCTTTATAATTAGTATACTTGTGTATTTCGAGCTGGAGAGCCCTGCAAAGGTAGGCACCTAAAGCTTCCATTCAATGAAGGGCGCAGCCCGAACGTGTAGCTACGCGTTCGGGCTGCCGCAGTAAAGCTGCTCTTAACTATAAACAGCGCTGTCGCTCTGTCGCTGTACAAGCGGGCATAGGAAATCATTGCGAACCCGCTGCAAAAATTGCGAAAACATCGCGCTGAATTCTCTCAGCTACAAAAGTGACATTATCTTAAAATTGAATGTTTGATTGATGTATTTTCACTTCTCATATTTATTTTGACAACTTAGAACTTACAAAAAAATGATTTATTGCTTCATCTGCACTCGGATATTTCGTTCTCTCCACCGAGGGTCAACCGGAAGTTCGACCTCTCGCACATAAAGTCTATGTGTGCAAATGTCGATTACCTTAATTTTGTGTGTGTCCTTGTCAGACGCCATGCGGCGCACGGCTAAGCTGCTCTATGACTATGAGCACAGAGAAGAACCAGAACTAACCTAAATGTTCACTTTGCACAGCTCACCAACAATAGCGTGTATGTGAGGTCAACATAATACTAGTAGTACCCTGACGAGGCAGAGCAGCAGATTCAAAACTTTGTATCCTGTTCCTTCTTCCATTAACCCATCAGTTTAAAACTTGGTTTCTTGTTCCATAATTGGATCCATGAATCTAATATTTGGTTTCTTGTTTAATGAATCTATAGATGAACTTAAAACTTAGTTTCTTTTTCATATTACTGCAGTTGTAGCACTGCAGTGCAATCTTTGCTTTTGGTGAAAGGAAATTATTCCAGAATGGAACATGAAGCAATTATGTAAAAACTGACTGCAGGAGACAAGGACTCCCTTAGTATAAACAAGATGGGAATAACATTATTCATTTTCTTGCCTTTGTTCCTGTCATGTTCATACTAAGTGAAAGGATACAAAGTCCTGACAGGTTTAAGGTGAAATTTCACAATATATTTTGACTTACTTGAAAACTAATGTAGGGCCTACAACTCTGATGACCCACATGGTCACAGACTCTTCTTGTTTACAAATGTGCAATTTCAGTTCTATAAATTTCTTGAAGAATTTAAGCTTGTCAAACTCACATTTCCCATTTGGTGCCAAAGCCAAAGCCATCAAGTTGATGAATCTTGTGCACTTTCTTCTTCCTTGACTCTGAGAGAGAGTGCAGTTTGGGTAAAAAGGTAAGGCTCGACATTAGCGGTGGCCGGTGGCCCGGGGTCACCATTTTTCAAAAAGTGATAAGTTTGGTGGCCAGAATCGGGCAACCAGAAAATTTTTAGTTCACGCGATTTACGTGCGTGTTAATTGTACACATTTTATCTCCTTCCGCCATCCGAATTGCAAGATAGTTTGTTCGCGGTTCATCAGCGACGACACAGTTTGAGTTAGCGCAACATCACTCTAATTGCACCTGGATCTAGTTGCGGTGAGCTAGCCGACCTCAAATAAAAGTTAGATTAGTCTAATGGCAGAATATATAGGCCTCGGTCTGCGGCCGTGTGTATTTTCCATGCACCACACTAGGCCTGTTTCGAGTCTAGTACATGATTAAATAATAGAATTTCTATCGACTACTCGGAAACATAGCTTGAACTTCAGAATGATCCATCAAAAATGCGAAATCATTAATGAAATCAAGAATGTTTCTCTCCATTTCAAAGTTTAAGGTGAGATGATGTCATTCAGACGCCTTAAATTCACATGAGAATATCTTTTTTGATCACCAAACTCTTATGTCTCGCGCAGCGAAAACAAGTGTTTTTAATAATATTCGGAAGTCGTAAGCCCTAATGTGTGTGTGTGAGATAGCAACTTAATCGCGCATTGCACCATCGTTCACCACAGCGATATACACCATAAGTAAGTGAGCTCACTAACGTAATCATACATACGCTATCACAGTCAGTGTGACAAAATATTTTTGGAACATAGCAACGAACGAAGACGAAATGATATTACCAAGAAAAAAACATTCATACTTGCACGTAAGTGCTTATTCGTTAGTTATATGCCCTTGCTGGCGATTTGTGATGGGGATTTCAATCATTGGAGTTCAATTTCAAATGACTGCTAAGCACTTTCATCATAATGTATACGTAGTTTCAGCACGGCCGAATGGGATTTTGTGCACTGACTGTTACACTCCACTTCCGGGTTGGCGCCATCTCTTGTCAGCTGACGAATAATTGAAACATGATTTCACCAATTATCGATGAAATATCAAGCAAATGCCGATCTATTTGGCTTTATTTGACCAGGATTTTTTATTCGGTCCTCACAAAGATAGGTAGGAGGCTATGATTTGAATTTTCATGAACTGGACAAGCAATACAGTTCTTTTCAAAGCTGCTTTATTGCCAAGTTTCTTTATGAAAATCGGAAATTACCGTTAGGAATATTGCACATGCTGTTATATGGGTATGGGACTGGCCTCACTCCGGTGCTGCAGCGCAGGTGCAGCTCCGGCGCGGGGCTGAATGTTGGCAGGCTACGAACAGCTGGAGTGGTCGGCCGACTGGCTGAATGAAAGTACCGAGTAGTCGATTAATCGTCAAAGAAAAAAATGACCGTTTAAACGAATACCAAAAATGGGCTTTCAAAACAGCCCTCCATTGAAGGGTCATTGAAAGGAAGAATCATAAAATAATCTACAACTTTATCGTTGAATATGATCATTTCAGGGCATAGGAGGGTAAAACAATGGGTTTTAATCATTCTAACAACGTTTCATTATAATTATTAAATTTCTAATGTTTTTCTTTGTTTTTTTCGGGCCACCAAATTTCATTCTCAGGCCACCAAAAAAAAAAAAAATTGTTTCGGGCCACCAAGAAAAAAATAGCTGAATACTCTTAACAATGACTGAATACATAGTGTACAAAGATAAAGATGAATTTTATTGAAAGCTGTGAGTCAGTCTGCAAGCAATTTTACCTCTTAATGTATTAAACATCCATTGAATTTATACTCTGTTTTTATAACAGGTCTGTGCTACATTGTATGCGTTATATTTTCATTACTTATTGAAATAGACATTTCTATAGATAATTATTGCATTCATGATTTATATTATACTCCCAGCCATACATACACTAATTATATTCATATTGTATACTAAAATGTCATTTTGTTGGAAATAGAAATGAATGAAATGAGCATGACAAGCATGATGGAGTAAGGCAAGGTTAATATGACTTTAATTAATAATTCTAAAATACTTCTGTCATTAATTATCAGTAACCTGACTGAACAATGGATACAGTCATTACACATACATTCCTGAATGCAGAATACATGTACCAAGTTTTTAAAAGAAAAACATGTTATAGATTGCCAGACAACTGTCACTATAATATACATTATTTACCAAGTTATTCTTGAAGATTCTTGAAAAATGTCTCTCGAAGATTGCAGGCTTTCTCATCATCTGCATTGGACTCCATTTTTCCATGGAGTCTGATCATTTCTTTAAAGGGTTCCAAGTTTGCAACCTGTTGTTTGCCTTTCTGTTTAAATGCCAGTTTGGTTACCATTAGTCCTAGCAAGCTTTCTTGTTTCAGGGATGCCCTGTGCCTGTGGTCCGTTTTGATTAGCTTTAGCGGGCTGAAAACTCTCTCTACTGATGCGTTAGAAAATGGCAGTGATAGCAGTACTGTAAGACCTTGGAGAGATTTGGGTATACCGTACTTCCTCTCTCATCTTTTGTACTGAAGACGTGCTGCCAGTATTCTTTCAGTGAAAGGTTTCCATTTAGCAATGGGTCCATTGCTTGTTTCCTCCACTCTGTATCAGTATCTTGTGAGTTGGCTACATCACTCAGATATGAGAACTGCTCAAAGACTGGTGAAAGTGATGGCATGCTGAGGTTGAATGCAACAGATGAAGACAAGCACATGAGGAAATCCAACTTTTACAAACCACTGAATCTAGACAAGATCTGTGTCACACATTCCATCAAGGAGTCTTTACAGTGCTTGTAGAACAATTGTATGTCAGGATGGTCTTTCCCTATGTCCTTGGCAATCTCATCAATAGTATGAGTTGCCTTCATACCTACAAACACCTGAGAAAGAGGGACGTGAAACTGGTGGTCATTTACATCAATGTGTAGTGGAGGTCTCTGACGAAGATATGGGAGCTTTAAAAAGTCTCATGCCAAAGCAGAATGCAGCAAAGGTATGTCACTTTGAAAGAGTTTATTAAAATCTGTCAACCTACCAAGTTCAAATGCCATAAATTCTATGTAAGCTAATGTGTACTTGTTGTTTAGACTTTTCAAGATACTGTCATTTGTGTGAGTTGGATCAATTAAAGCAATACCTTGAAAATAAAGTTTAAGGGCATCATATATATTGTTCTAGGATTCTATCGATGCACTGCTTCATGCCTTCATTGACAACCATCTGGTCTGTCCACTTCGCAGAATCTGGTGCTTTTCAATGTCCAGGAAGTCTTGGAATTCCTTAAATGCATCACATGGTTTTGATGAAAGACTGAAGTGTGAGTGAATGTTTCTACACAAATCCTCAAGCGATTTTGGAAGTTTCAATACTGCTTTTGAGGCACATAGGTGAATCAAATGACAAGAGCACTTCACTGGTATGATCCATGGAAAATGTTCTGTCAGTAATTGTGACACAGAATGGTGAGCACCAAACATAACATTACATTTATCTAAACGGTATCCTGTCGAATTTCTCATTGGAATGCCCTTTTCTCTCAAACACTCAACAACGCACTGTGTAGATGGTATCGGCTTTGCCATCAGGCATACTGATGACATCAATTAATACATTATTCATTCTGAAGTTTGGCTTGTCAAAGAAAATTCCCATTACAGCCATCTGGCTTGTGGTTGATTTGTCTGTTGTCTCGTCAATTATCAATGAAAACTTGTTTTCCTTAAGTTGATCTACATGTATGCCTTCCTTGGCATAATGAAATCCCAAAACCTGGCGAATTGTATTTGTTACCTTTTGTTTTCCAAGTGTGACATGTTTTAGTGTACAATCATTTGGGAAAAGACTTATAAGTAGTGCAAGTAAATTGTCTGAAAGTGAAATTGGAAGATTATTCTCCACAAGAAAACTTGCAATCTTTATTTCCATTTTTGCAGCCGGTTCTAAGTATCTTGATGTCGAAAATGAAGAGTTTATTTTGGGTTGTGACTCTTCCAGATGGGCATGCATTTTAGAAGCTTCCTGGTGTGACTTCGTCTCTGCATGTCGTATAAGTGATGTTTTTGCACAACTTATCTTTGTTCTACAGTATTTACAGTATGGGTAACTTTTAAACCAGTTCCTTTTAACATCTAGCCAATTTGAGAAGCTGGGATCTGAAAGCCAATTATCACACAAAGTTTTTGTTCATACTTCGCTCTTTTCTTTGTTGTTGAAGAGGTTGAGGAAGATTTAGTAGAGGAAGCAGTACTAGTAGTAGTACATTGCTTGTCTTCTGGTGTTGTTTCAGAATTTCCAAACCGAACTGAAAATTCGCGACTTTGCGTTGTTGAAACGAATCCTACCTACCGAATCCGAATTTTGTTGCTTGATTCGGAAGATTCAGGAACTCCAGCATTCAGTTGAACATATGTTTTTAAACATGATGGAGTTTAAGTAATTTCTACTTCTGTCGTGCGTTTTATTTTTAACATGACGAAGTTGATATAATTTCTCCTTCTATCGTCTGTTCATTTTCTAGGCATGACAGAGTTTTCAATAATTTTTACGTCCGTTTGAAACATAATAGAGTTTGAATCGAATCGAATCTGAATTTTTGTGATTCGTTGCAACACTATCGTCTTCACCTTGAACTTGAAGTCCTGGGGCTTCGCCGCAAGGCTCATCAATCATGACAATGTCGTGTCACTGTCAGCAGTAGATGTGAAATCATTCCTTTTATTTGTAGAATCACTGCATCCACACTTGCGCTTTATGAAGTTTGATCCATGTTTTCCGTGTTCAATATACTTTCAAAAATCACAGAATGAGTTAAAAACTAACTACCAACATCAAAATAATTAAACCACTTCCAACAAGTTTTTTCAAACTGTTTCAACTGTCGCAGGAGTCCTGGCGACTCCTGCGCCTGTCACCACACGCCGCTAGCGCAAGGTTATCATTTTGCAAACGCACATGTCTGCATATTATGGCCGTCCGTGTGTATTGCGCGAGCGTGCCCGACGGGTAGTATGCATAAGAGAAAGGAAAAGTAGCCCAGTACAAAAGAATCTATAGTGCAACAGCCTGGCATGTACCCCTAAATAAACTTGGAATAGTAATCCTGAGGCATCTGTATCACGGTGTATGTTGTTTACGTGTACAGCGGTTTTGCTAGTCTGACATCCAGTCTTTTATTACGTGAGGAATTGCACATTTTTCAGATTTATTATCATTTTGTTATTTTTTAATTTTCCTTGGAATTTAATCAACTTCCTTGAATTCTACTCCATTTCCTTGGATTTCCTTAATATTCCTAGATATTCCTTGACTTTTTTCAGTTTTCCTTGTAATTCCTTGAATTTTTAAATTATAAAATTCCTTCTGGTGTCAAAAATTTCTTAGAATTTGCTAAAACAAGGACAATTCCTTGAAAGTGGAAGCACTGCTGAATCATGTGTATGCAGGAATTTTTTCCTAGGCCTAACATTAGGGGCATTGGCGTAAATCCGGGGGGGGGGGGGGGGGGAGGGATGGGATATATATATCCCTCCCACTTATTTCGAGAGGGGGGATGACGTGTACAAATGTCCCCCCACTTCTTAAGGAAGAAATGATATTTTGATTATTTCTGTAAAATTTGTGATAGTATGTCATAAACGACGATCATATTTTAGAATATCTATTTGAAATTGCGATTAAAACCAGAAAAGTGGTTATTTTTGGCTCCCTCGCTCTTCTCGCTTGCGAAATCAAAATGAAAATGCTTGAAATATTGAACTTGGAGGATGAAATTGTTGTATACTGCATACCCTGACATTCAGGTAGACAGCATCATTCTAGGCAATGTCATTTAATTTGCTGCCCTCTCTTGCTCTGAGCTGCTGAGCTCATGTGAGTACTGATGGTTGCATACCGTGCGCATTAACAGCAGAATCGATATGCAATGACTCTTAGAGGGCTCGTTTTTTAAGGTTTGATCACCTAATTTTGCCATACTATTGGTAACTCGGCCTTGGGACGAGATTAAGTACACAGAATGAGTGGCTTGATACATTATCATTTTCTAATAATATACATTCACCATCCATGTATGCCTCGTTCTGAAAACTGGTATGGATGTATAACGTGGTGTTATTGTAATTCTGCAATTGTTCCGAAAAGAATTTCAATCTTCAAAGACTTAAGCCACCACACAATATATGATCCGTCTTCAATCTGATTATGGAAATATTTGTTAGAGCATCTGATACAAACATTCAAACATGTCATATCTTGATTCTTGATTCTGAATAGTCGTATGAATACTAAATC